>CM038794.1:32681251-32816047 GCA_021764765.1 Vicia sativa
TGAAGGTGAAATCCTTTTGAGAGAATAGATTCCAATGGATATCTGAATGAGAGAGTGACATTAGTCTTTGAGACCATCTCAACCTTTGCTCGTTCTTCAAAACTGATGGAGGAAGGTGCGAAATAAACCACCTGGACAGTAACGGTATGCAACACATGAGAGTTCCTTGTCTCTTAGTAGTACGAGTGTGGAGAGAATGTAGGATATCTCCAAGTAAAGTAGGATCATTGCGGTAAGAAACAACTTGATGGCGTTGACATCTATGAATTGATCCGAGTTAGGAAATAGAACCAAACCATAGATTAGCAAGGCCACAATGTCTTCGAATGCATGGAAACTCATAACTTTGAGGAATTCTCGGGCTTTCTTAATTAAGAACTTGGAAAGTAAACCCTTAACTCCACTTCTGGTTTCCCAATTGGCTTCAATGTCTGAGCGCTTTAGATGTAAGGCTGATGCGATGTCTTCGTACTTAGGAACCTTTTCCAAACCGGTGAATGGCATTTGGTCAAGAACAGGTATCCCAAGTAGCTTAGAGAATTCTTCCAAGGTAGGAACCAACTGATAATTTGGGAATGTAAAGCAATGGTGTTTCGGTCAAAGAACTGAATAGGACATGCATCATATCTTCTTCAAAACCGAGATAACCAAATCAAGTAGATAACCATGTCTTTTGATGAATCGAGCATGGTCGGAATTTCGAAACCAATTCTTTGAGTGAGAAGGTATACCCATGAAGTTGATTCGATAGTCTTTCTAGAAGCCATAATTCCTACAAACAGAGCAAAGATAAATCCCTAGGTCCTTGAAATAGTTAGAAATGATATGCAATGCAAATGATGTCATGATGTCATGTTTAGCACACACAAACAATTCACACAATGAGCCTAGGGTTAAGGCTTGCATGAGGTATAGGTGATTACCCCACCAAAAGTTTGAGTTGGTTCATCCTGTCCTATAATAGTAATTGGGTTCTAGGAATCTCACATCATTGATCTTTCTCGTAGGCGTTTATTTCAATACGACTACCAAGTGGTCGAATCGAAATATCCCAAAAGTCTGATCTCAATGAGCGTAGCATCGAGTATCAACCAACCTCGGTCTACACTAAAGCCGGCCATCTCACTACCTTCTAATGGCCAAGATGGGTCAATTAAGGTTCTAAAAGTTTAGTTAGCGTTTGATGACACCACGCAGAAGCCAAATACTATCCTCAACTGGGAATGAAGAGTATCGGGACAACCAAAGTGTCACGCTAACGTAGCCATCATGTTGACCATTTTGATATACGTCTAACGGTCGCGACGATTTATTGCTACTTACCTAAAAGGAAACCCGGATCCGGGTGTAGGATCCCCCAACAATATAATACCCAAGCAACCCTTAAAGATAAAGCAAGCAAGTCAAACAGAAAGCAATAAAGGTGATTTAGAAATCCCTAAGGTAATCCTTTCTTTAGGGTGTCCCCAGCAGAGTCGCCAGTTCTGTGATACGGTGAACTGACTTTTTAGTTTTTTGTATCGCAAATGTGCGGATAGCAAGAGTCGCCACCGACTTTTATTTTTATCCAATTAAGGGAAGGTAAAAGTACAGAAAAAGACCTTCGTTAGATTCTGAGTACGGGAGAATGGTTATGGGAAGGGAAGGTATTAGCACCCCTTTCCATCCGTAGTTATCTACGGGCTCTTAGTTGCTCTAGATCACTTTAAAATTGTGCTTTCTGTGTGTTTGAAAAATGTTTTGAAAAGGCATTTCGCTTTGACTTTGTAATGATTCATGTAGGAATGTATACAAAGTGTTTGGAAATGTTTTGTTTTTGAAAAGAGTTTGAACTTTGACAAAAGTGTGAGGTGTGAAAAAGTATTTGTTTTGAGCAAGCAACTAAAAGTCTTATCACCTACTCGTAATTGGTCGTTGTATCATTTTACTTTCCTTTAGAATAGTGTCATCCATACCATTAGTTGGTAGGTAACCCCATTCGTTGGATGTAAGCGGGACATTTGAAGGGACATCGGATGGTCATAGAAGGCAACTTGTAGGAAGTATCATAGCACATTCGAAGGGACTATCATCATTTTTCGTAGGCGACAATCGAGGGTCAAGATCATGTATTCGGAGGTGACATCGTGGGTCTTATGATCTTTGTATCGAAGGGACTATGATGATTTGTTTTGAAGGCAACGGTGCTAGGATACCTCTACGTTCGAGGGACTTGACCGTTTGAATTCGTAAGGCAACGAGAGAGAATTACCCTAAGGGGTGCATGTGTGAAAGAAGTGTGTCGATTTCAGATATTTTTATCTTGAAAATTAGTGAGCTATGTTGATTATTATCTTGCCATACACGCCTAGTTACTAGCAATTTATAAGTGCGGAAATTAAAATGCGGAATGTAAAGATGCGGAAAGGTAAATGTCCTACGCTATTACATGGCTTTGGGGCAGATACATAATTTAAACTTTGCGGAAAATAAAACCTAATTTAAACTATTACATCCCATAGACAGTTACATTATTGGAAAAAAACAAAATGATAAAGAAAAATCGTCTGAATCGGATCAACCTGTAAAAGAACGAGAACTCGGAAAATACGAGATGAATCGAATAAGAGAAAACATGTTAGAAAAATGCAAGTTTTAAAATAAGAAAAATATGACATGCTGGAAATAATATAAATATGCTAAAATAAATTTTTGGGATTTTTTGGATGCAATTTAATAATTAAAAATGAATTAAAAGTGATTTAAATGCAAAATTATGAATAAAAATAAATATGCATGCAAAATTGTATTTTTTAATTTATTAAATTAAATAAAGGTTTTCTAGAAATAATGTAAAAAGAAAAATAATTTTTGATGATTTTTTTAATGCAGAATAAAAATACTGAAAAGAAATTAAAATGATGCAAAATATTAAAAATAAGAAAAACATGGAAAATATTGAAAATAGTTTGAGTTTGGAAAAAAGAAAACAAAACCAGCCCTGGAGTGGATCGAACAGGGGACCCTTGAGAGGATCTTTGAATAGGCAGCGTCCTTACCACTAGGCCAAGTGTCATTTGGTGTTGGAGAACTTGAAAACAATTCAATATGAGTGATGACGCGTCCTTGGTTATAAGTCAAACCGAGTCAGCACGCGTGGGGCCCAGGTGGAAAGAGAGAACGAATCAAAGCAAGCCATCATGCCACACAAGCCTCCCACCGGAGTCCGCTGGTCAACGACGCCGGAGCCCTAGCTTCGGTCGTCTTCTCCGATGAGCAACCACCTGAAACTGGAAAAATACGCAAGATAAATACTTCTAAGGTACCCTACCCCCCTAAATCGGACCCTACGAATCCATTTGTGATATTGGTTTCCTCTGAAAACGCTTGTATGACCCGGTTCGATCGAAACAGCCTGAAATGCCCTAACAATGGCAATACGATTTCCAGACGTTCAAGCTCACATGTAATGGTTCATATGCGTTCTAATGGATGTCCTGAATTCAAATATGCAAACAAAAACCGTTAATGACGCATGAATCATGAAAATCGAAAATCAATAGAATACCAAATCGGAGCTTGCTATATGTCACATTCTGGGCAGCTTTTGCTTCAAGTGAGAGATGCTTTTGATTGCTGGGAACCTCCTGAGCACGTTTGAATGCTCAAATTGGCCTGAAACTTGCTGAAAATTGAAACACGATTTTTCCAACTTTGAAAAATATTTTGGCAAAATAAGGGTTAGTGCAAGGGCTAGGGTTTCGTGTGGCTTGTGATACAGCTTGCTTGGTATTTATAGAAGAGTTTGAGAGAGGAAAAAGAGTGAAAAATGATTTGATTTGGAGCATTCAATATTTTTCAAATAAAATCAATTTTTTTGAAAGAAATTTGATTTCCTCTTCAATGCATGATCATGCACGAATTTGGCAAGTGTTTTGGGCTTCCTTGGACCTCAAGTTTGGTATAAAATCAGCCCTTTTGGAAAAATATATTATTTTCATATTTTATATAATTTAATTTTGAATTAAATGTTCTAAAATTCAAAAATAAATTAATAAAATAGAAAATTGCCATGGCCAAGCATTTATGGGTCAAGAATAATGTCATGAACAAGTTTGGATCAAAAGATTTTAGGCCCATTTGGAAAATTTTGCATTTTGACTAAAATGTCCTTTTGTGCAATTGTCCAAAATTGCCCAACTTCTGAATGGTGTATCTTACTCAATTTTCCACATTTTTGCGTGTTCTTGGACTTTTTGGAAAGCTCAAAGAGTCCTCTAACCAATCTTTTTGGTCTCATCTCAATTGTAGTTTCCATGCTCAATATATCCTCAAAACAAAATGTTGACTTTTTGTTGACTTTTAAAATGACCTGTAATGTTTTGAGCCATACCTCTCAAATGAAGCATTTTTTGGACATTCTTGTGAGACATGAAGTTGTAGAGAATTGAATTTCCTTCAAAACAAGAGGTGGTGGAAAAATATCTGAGAAAGTATGAGAAAGTTATGATCAACAAAGTTCATTGACTTTTCATCTAGAAACCCTAATTTAGAAAGTTTGACTTTTGAGCAAATCTTGAGTTTTCTTGATGAATCATGATCAACCCTTGATCAAATGATGAATGTAACTTCAAAATGAGGATGTTGACCAAAAATTATGAAGTTTGATCAGATGTTGACCACAGCTGACTTTTTGTCCAATACAACTGATTTTCAACCATCTGAGCAATTGTCTGAGGAAACTTGACTTGTAAGGCTTGAAACTTGACATGGAGAATCTTTGAAGCATATGAGGAGGCATGAAAACCATTGGAGATGTTGGAAGCTCATCTTGACCTGAGAATTGTCAAACCCTAGTTTGGGTTGATTGTCTAGGAGAGAGTTTGTCTGATCAACTCTTGAGGAATCCTTGAGTATGGATGTATGAAATATCTTGAGAAGATGGAGGGCAAATTTTGGGGTATGACACATACGCTAAGTCGAATGCATGAGCATGCCAAAGACGCAAGATAAGATAACTGTCCTAATGCTCATATGATGACAATTGATGCATGAACATGCCAAGGATGCGAGTTACGATAACAATCCTAGTGCTCATGTAATGATAATTGATGCATGAACATACCAAGGTAATGATATCTTGAGCCTGATAACCCCATGAAGAATGTTATTCATGCGACCACATGTATGTTTATGTAATCGAATTATAAGCCAGGAATGCGGAAAGGAATAGGGTAAATTTTGGGGTACAACACCTGGAATCAGTGTTCCTTTTAACACTCAATTCCCCTCCTTCACTCTACCCATAATATACATCTTTGTTGTTCCCCAGTCTCCCCAACAAATCCCCACTTTATTTTCCGAACCTACTATACCTCCAATCTCTCCAGAACATCCACCAGATCAAACCACCAACTCTACAAAACTTCCCCCACCTACCTCTCCAGAACTTCAACCAACTCACTCCCCTGAACAAACCACTATCTCACCAGAACTTGCACCACCGAACTTTACAGAACAAACCACCATTCCTATAGAATTTCCACCAACTAACTCAATAGAACAAACCAACATCATTACAACACTTCCACCTCCCTCTCCAGAACTTCATCAACCACAAATTCTTGAATCCCCAGAATTTTTTAGGACTATAGTTAATTTTGCATCTCTGCAACCTAAGTCCAAAACCATATTTGTTCAAAAATCTTCCCCAAACCCTGTGCACACAGATGTTAGTATATGCTTGCAGAATTTTGAAACAGAAATGAAGGGTTAGATGGATATGCTGAAGCCTGATCTTACAAACAATCTGGATCCAGCTGCAACAGATGCTTTGTGGACCACTTTCAGAAGGTGATTCAATGTTGGATCCCTCAAACTCAAAGCTTTGTGCTCCACCCATGTTCATGGGAAATTTACTGAGTGTCTAAAAGTTCTGAAGAAAATAGTCATGGATGTATGGAATCAAAAGCCCCTTATGCAGTTAGACAATGATCCTTGGCAACCACCTTATGAGTACATGGATATCTCTAATGATGAATCTTCTGAATTAGAAGTTGCGTTGATCCAAACTCTTTGAGCATGGTTCTGTATTGACCGCTTTCTGCTCATGGTGCTAGAAAGTTTGTCAAGAAAGTACCTACTCTCATGATTGATCTTGAAACTGCTCTCAAGTACTTTTTGTCCTCGATCTACTGTGTCTACTTCAAAGTTTGTTTCTACTGATGATGCTTCTTCAACCTCTGTGGTGCTAGAAACTCTGAAGGAGTTAAAGAAGAAAAATGAAGCTGTTCGTGAACATCTGGACAAACAGGATGAGGCGAACAAAGAAATAAAGACTTGGATACAGAAGCAAGAGGAATATTCCAGTGAAATCAAGAACCTTATGCTTTCCCTACTTTCTTGTCCCACTTAGTCCTTCCATTTTCAACCTTCTGTGCATCATTGTTTTACCTGTTTTGTTTTTTTTACAAACCTTCTATAACCGTATCTTTAAAATTAATGTTATCAGTACTTTGCTTCACTTTACACTATTACTTTTTTAAAACAATAACTTTCTGAGTATGACAAAAAGGGGGAGAAAATTTAGATTTTGATAAGATTAATTATAACATGTTATTGGGACAAAAGTGTCAAACATTTCTAGCAAAAAATATACAAGTGTATTTGCTTCTGAAGTATACATTATTACATAAGCTCTGAAAGAAGACGTTGCAAAGACAACCCCAAATTCTAAAGCCTCAAACTCTGAAATGATTCAAGCTCTGAAATGAAAAAGAAAACTCTGAAAGAAGAATCTCTGAAAGCTCTGAAAGAACAATCTCATGGAAGTTCTAATATATACTTAGTTTTACTTAATCGTTTATCTTAGGGGGAGATTATCTATATTAGGGGGAGATTATCTATCTCATGGGAAGATATGTTGTTCATATATACAATTTTTTTAATCAAAATCTAATATTTTTGTCATCATCAAAAAGGGGGAGATTGTTAGAACATAGTTTGGTTATAATCATATCTTAGAGTTTTGATGATAATAAGTGAAATAAATTTTGTATAATAAATATGATACTCTGATGTGTATTGTTCTCATTTCAGATGATGTTCTGACTCAAGCATTCTAGAATAAAGAAATGTCAAATTATGTTGAGTAAACAAGTAATAGAAGTTCTAATGATGAATGGAACTTTTGAACACGCACACTGAAAGCAACTTCTGAAGGAATCATGCTAACGCAACCTCTGATAGAAGCACCAAGGAAACCTCTGTTAGAAGATACTCTAAACAAGGCTTACAGAAGATCATGATTTATCAATACGTCATCTTCTAAGACAAAGTCTGCTACAGTTCCGTTACTAATTAAAGTTAACACGGGTTAAGTACTTGAGTGGATCAACTTTCGAGGCTTATTGAGAAAACAAAGCACATGTAGACAAGCAACATTTATTACGTTTCTCATCATCCAAGACACGCAACGGAATGCATTGGAATTATTTATGAGAAGCTATATAAAGGGAAAACATTCAAAGAAGAACTACAACTATTCACAACAATTCTTAAAAGGAAACTTACGCTGCCAAAATCAAATACTATTGTGTTAAGTTTATTTTTTGTATTGAACTTAAACATTCTTGTGTAAAAATCACTTTTGTGATAAATCTTTTTAGAAGAAAAGTTATACACCTTTTTAGAAGTTCATTTGTAATTGTTTCTTGAGAGACCAGTTGGGTCATATTTCTCAAGAGGGCTAGGACTAGAAAGTCTTAGAGGTGTTAGTCACTTGCATTTGGCTTGTGCATTGTCTGTTAGTCACAACAGTTGGTTGTGCAATTGTAATCTATTGATTATAGTGAATTAAGTCCTTGTTTGAGAAAGGCAAAATCACCTTGGCGGGTGGACTGGAGTAGTTTGAGTTTCAAATGAACTAGGATAAAAATCATTGTGTCTTTAGATTGAAGTTGATTAGAAGAGAAATTAAAAAAGAAAAACTTATTCAACCCCCCCTTCTAAGTGTTTTCTAAGCCTTCAACTAGTTCAAGACTCGATACAGGATATGCAAGCCCAGTCATTGAAAAGGATGGTGGTTCTAACAAATTCAAAGGCAAGTTCGACAATACTCAAGGCAAGAAGTCTTGGTCGAATCCCCACAAGAATAAGGTCGAAGACAGATCTTCTGAATCCTCGAAAAGAGGAGGAGGAAACTATCTAAAGTACAAAGACGATAGAAAAGGTGTACAGTTCTATAACTGTGAAAAGTGGAGCCACATAGCCAAAAATTGTTTATACAGAAAAGACAATCGATCGACAAAAGGCAAGGACGAAGGAGGGAATCTTGCACGTCAAGATTCAGATGATTTTGAAGGTGGTATGGTGGTTATGGCTGCAGTTGCAGATTGTCATACCCCAAAATTTGCCCTCCATCTTCTCAAGATATTTCATACATCCATGCTCAAAGATTCCTCAAGAGTTGATCAGACAAAACTCTCTCCTAGACAATCAACCCAAACTAGGGTTTGGCAATTCCCAGCTCCAGATGGACTTCCAACATCTCCAATGTTCATCATGCCTCCTCATATGCTTCAAAGATTCTCCATGTCAAGTTTCAAGCTCCACAAGTCAAATTTCCTCAGACAATTGCTCAGATGGTTGAAAATCAACAGTATTGGACAAAAAGTCAATCGTGGTCAACATACAACAAACTTCATGATTTTTGGTCAACATCCTCATTTTGAAGTTACATTCATCATTTGATCAAGGGTTGATCATGATTCATCAAGAAAACTCAAGATTTGCTCAAAAGTCAAACTTTCTAAATTAGGGTTTCTAGGTGAAAAGTCAATCGAACTTTGATCGATCATAACTTTCATACTTTCTCGTAAATTTTTCCACCACCTCTTGTTTTGAAGGAAATTCAATTCTCTACCACTTCATGTCTCACAAGAATGTCCAAAAAATGCTTCATTTGAGAGGTATGGCTCAAAACATTACAGGTCATTTTTAAAGTCAACAAAAAGTCAACATTTTGTTTTGAGGATATATTGAGCATGGAAACTCCAATTGAGATGAGAACAAAAAGGATGGTTAGAGGACTCTTAGAGCTTTCCAAAAAGTCTAAGAACACTCAAAAATATGGAAAATTGAGCAAGATACACTATTCAGAAGTTGGGCAATTTTGGACAATTGCATAAAAGGACATTTTGGTCAAAATGCAAAATTTTCCAAATGGGCCTATAATCTTTTGATCCAAACTTGCTCATGACATTATTTGTGACCCATAAATGCTTGGCCATGGCAATTTTCTATTTTATTAATTTATTTTTGAATTTTAAACCATTTAATTCAAAATTAAATTATATAAAATATGAAAATAAAGTATTTTTTCAAAAGGAATGATTTTATATCATGCTTGAGGTCCAAGAAAGCCCATGAATCTTACCAATTTCGTGCTAGCCTCTACATTGATGAGAAAATCAAATTTTTGCCAATATTTGATTTTATTTGAAAAAATATAAATGCACATTGATGATCCAATCTTTTTCCTTGGTTTTTCCTCTCTCAAACTCTTCTATAAATACCAAGCAAGCTGTATCACAAGCCACACGAAACCCTAGCTCAAAGCATAACCCTTATTCTTGCAAAAAATTTCTCAAACTTGTGAAATTCGAATTTTAATTTCTAGCAAGATTCAGGGTGTGCCAGTCATCCAAACGTGCTCAGGAGGTTCCCAACAAGCAAAGGCATCACTTACTCAAGCCCAGAACTGCCCAGATCGTGCCATACAACTTGTTCCGATTTGGTATATTCTTGATTTTTGATTTCACAAATTCATGCATTGTTAACGTTTCTTGTGTGTTTGTTTGAACTCAGGGCACATATTAGGTCACATCTGGGCCATTACATGCAAGCTCAGACGTGAGAAGCACGATATGCCATAGTTAGGGCTTCTCGAGCTGTTTCGATCGAACCGGATCATACAAGCGTTTTCAGAGGAAACCAATATCACCAATGGATTCGTAGGGTCCGATTTAGGGGGGTAGGGTACCGCTTTTCCATTTATTTTACGTATTTCGCAGGTTTCAGGTTTGAGGTCGCCGGAGAAGACGACCGGAGCTAGGGCTCCGGCGTCGTTGACTGGCGTGGACCGGCGAGGGACTGGCGTGGCACGAGGAGAGCTTCTGATTTGTCCATTCAAAATAACTGGGGTCCACGCACACTGACTGTGTTTGGAATATAACCATGACGCGTCAACGTTCATAAACGTTTGATTTCAACTTTTCAAACACCAAAGACACGTTGTCCCAGTGGTTAAGGCGTTGGTATTGAAAGATGCTCCAAAAGGTCTCCAGTTCGAACCACACAGAGACCAGATTTGTTTTTTTTACAAAACTTCTATTTTTCCATATTTTTATATTTTCTAATATTCTTCATACATTTTAATTAGTTTCATAATTTTATTTCATGCATTAAAAATCACCAAAATATTTTTTCCTTTTGCATTTATTTCCAGAAAATACTTATTTAATTTATAAAATTAAAAATACAATTTTGCACGCATATTTATTTTTATTCATAATTTAGCATTTAAATCAATTTTAATTAGTTTTAAATTATTAAAATGCATCCAAAAAATCCCAAAAATTTATTTTAGCATGTTTATGTTATTTCCAGCATGTCATATTTTTCTCATCTAAAAATTTGCATTTTTACTAACATTTTCCTCTTATTCGATTTCATCGTATTTTCCGATTTCTCATCCTTTTACAGGTTATCTCGTTTCGGACGATTTCTTTTATCATTTTCATTTTTTTTCCAATAATGTAACTGCTTATGGGATGTAATAGTTTAAATTAGGTTTTATTTTCCGCAAGTTTAAATTGTGTATCTGCCCCAAAGCCATGTAATAGCGTAGGACATTTATCTTTCCGCACTTTACATTCCGCATTTTAATTTCCGCACCCTATAAATTGCTAGTAAATAGGCGTGTATGGCAAGATAATAATCAACATAGCTCACTAATTTTCAAGATAAAATATCTGAATCAACACACTCTTTTCACACACGCACCCCTTAGGGTAATTCTCTCTCGTTGCCTTACGAATTCAAAAATGGTCATGTCCCTCGAGCGTAGAGGTATTCTAGCACCGTTGCCTTCAAAACAAATCATCATAGTCCCTTCGATACAAAGATCATAGACCCACGATGTCGCCTACGAATACATGATCTTGACCCTCGATTGTCGCCACGAAAATGATGATAGTCCCTTCGAATGTGCTAGGATACTTCCTACAAGTTGCTTTCTATGACCATCCGATGTCCCTTCGAATGTCCCGTTTACATCCAACAAATAGAGTTACCTACCAACTAATGGTATGGATAGAGCTATTCTAAAGGAATGTAAAATAACACGAAAACGACTATTCTGAGTAGGTAATAAGACTTTTAGTTGCTTTCTCAAATCAAATACTTTTCACACCTCACACTTTTTGTCAAAGTTCATACTCTTTTCAAAAACAAATCATTTCCGAACACTTTTTATACATTCCTACATGAACCATTACAAAGTCAAAGCGAAATGCCTTTTCAAAACATTTTTGTCAAACACACAGAAAGCACAATTTTTAAAGTGATCTAAGAGCAACTAAGAGCCCGTAGATAACTACGGATGGAAAGGGGTGCTAATACCTTCCCTTTTCATAACCTTCTCCCTTACTCAGAATCTAACGAAGGTCTTTTTCTGTACTTTTACCTTCCCTTAATTGGATAAAAATAAAAGTCGGTGGCGACTCTTGCTATCCGCACATTTGCGATACAAAAACCTTCAAAGTCGTTCACCGTGTTACGAATCGGGCACGGGGAGACACCCTAAAGAGAGAATTGCCTTAGGGATTTCTAAATCACCTTTATTGCTTTCTGTTTGACTTGCTTGCTTTATCTTTAAGGGTTTCTTGGGTATTATATTTATGGGAGATCCTACACCCGGATCCGGGTTTCCTTTTAGGTAAGTAGCAATAAATCGTCGCGACCGTTAGACGTATATCGAAACGGTCAACATGATGGCTACGTTAGTGTGACACTTTGGATGTCCTGATACTCTTCATTTCCAAGTTGAGGATAGTATTTGGCTTCTGCGTGGTGTCATCAAGCACTAACTAAACTTTTAGAACCTTAATTGACCCATCTTGGCCATTAGAAGGTAGTGAGATGGCCGGCTTTGGTACAGACTAAGGTTGGTTGATACTCGATGCTACGCTCATTGAGATCAGACTTTTGGGATATTTTCGGTCGACCACTTGGTAGTCGTATTGAAATAAACGCCTACGAGAAAGATCAATGATGTGAGATTCCTAGAACCCGGTTACTATTATAGGACACGATGAACCAACTCAAAATTTTGGTGGGGTAATCACCTATACCTCATGCAAGCCTTAACCCTAGGCTCATTGTGTGAATTGCTTGTGTGTGCCAAACATGATATCATGACATCATTTGCATTGCATATCATTTCTAACTATTTCAAGGACCTAGGGATTTATCTTTGCTCTGTTTTGTAGGAATTATGGCTTCTAGAAAGACTATCCGAATCAACTTCATGGGTATACCTTCTCAACTCAAAGAATTGGTTTCAGAAATTCCCGACCATGCTCAGTTCATCAAAAGACATGGTTATCTGCTTGACTTGGTTATCTCCGGTTTTGAAGAAGATATGATGCATGTCCTATTCCAGTTCTTTGATCCGAAACACCATTGCTTTACATTCCCAGATTATCAGTTGGTTCCTACCTTGGAAGAGTTCTCTAAGCTACTTGGGGTACCTATTCTTGACCAAATGCCATTCAACGGTTTAGAAAAAGTCCCTAAGTACGAAGACATTGCATCAACCTTACATCTTAAGCGCTCAGACATTGAAGCTAATTGGGAAACTAGAAGTGGAGTTAAGGGTTTACTTGCCAAGTTCCTAATTAAGAAAGCCCGAGAATTCCTCAAATTATGAGTTTCCATGCATTTGAAGATATTGTGGCCTTGCTAATCTATGGTTTGGTTCTATTCCCTAACTCGGATCAATTCATAGATGTCAACGCCATCAAGTTGTTTCTCACCCGCAATCCAGTGCCTACTTTACTTGGAGACATCCTACATTCTCTCCATACTCGTACTCTCATGTGTTGTATACCGTTACTTTCCAGGTGGTTTATTTTGCACCTTCCTTCATCAGTTTTGAAGAACGAACAAAGGTTGAGATGGTCTCAAAGATTAATGTCACTCTCTCATTCAGATATCCGTTGGAGTCTTTTCTCTCAAAAGGACTTCACATTCATTGAGCGTTGTGGAGAATTCCCTAATGTACCACTACTTGGTATAAGGGGAGGTATTACTTACAACCCTTCTCTAGCTCTACGTCAGTTTGGTTTTGCCCGAAGATATGGTCCACATGATATGCTTCTCCAAGATATTGTGTTCGACTACAATCACGATCTCCAGAATTACCGACGAAGGTTCATACACGCTTGGAGCATGGTAAAGAAGACTGATACCAAGACTTTGGGACACCAAAACTCCATTCCTTGGGAACCTTACCTCAAATGGGTGTGAGCTTGAGCTCAAAACCTCATGATGCCATTCACGCCTGTTTTACCAGTAACTATGGAACCTGTTGCTATAGGTGACGTACCCTATACTGTTCTCCATCCCGACATGCCTACTGATTGTGAAGACTTGAAGAGATCCTAGATTCAGCTTAAAGAAGAGAGGGATACCTTTGAAGCTCAGTGTTATACAAGTGAGAAGAAGGTACTAGAGTTGACAAAGCTACTTCACGAGGAGCGAAGCATCAACGCCTACATCGGCACCAAGAGGAAGCGCCCATGGGAGACTTAGAGCTTTCGGATTTTTATGCTTTTCTGTTGTTCTTATCTTGAACTATCTTTTGTACTTAAAAAGAAAAAGAATAATAAAAAGAGTACTAATAAATGTTTGTTCATTGCTTGTTTAACAAATTTAAATGTCTAAGGTCCTTGAAAACATTGCATTGCATTCGCATAAACATTGCATATCATAGCATAACATTGCATCACAGGTACATTGAAGATTGGTTTTCTCATTCTCTCGCTATTTATTTTAGCAGAAATGGCTCTTGAACAGTCTGTCAAAGATCTTCAAGCTCAGAATGCTCAGTTTCAGCAGATGTTTACCAGCTTGGTCCAAGGCCAAGAAGATTTGAAGAAGCTCATCAACAGGAAGAAGAAGGTTGTTGACCAGAAAGGAGGATGAGCAAAGTAACAAGGGTGATGGCGAAGGTAGTCAGCATGAGCCTGAGAAAAACTATGATGATGGCCAATACTCTGATGAATATGACAAGTACAAGCAACTTGAAGACCGTTTGAATGCTGTGGAAAATCTGAAAATGTCAGGACTGAATTTTGATGATCTGAGTCTTATCCCTGGTGTTGTGATTCCTCCTAAGTTCAAAGTTCCAACTTTTGCTAAGTATGATGGCATGTCTTGCCCTAAGCTGCATTTGAAGTCCTATGTTCAGAAGATCAACCCCCACACTGATGATAGAAAGTTGTGGAGGCATTATTTTCAAGAGAGTTTGTTCGGGACTCAATTGGAGTGGTATTACCAGCTAGAAAATGACTGTATCCGTACTTGGAGTGATTTAGCAGACGATTTCTACAGACAATATGAGTACAATGCAGAATTGGCACCCACTCGCGTGCAACTACAAAGCATGTCTATGGGTCGTGACGAGAAGTTCAAAGAGTATGCTCAGAAGTGGAGAGATTTAGCAGGCGGAGTTCAACCACCCTTGTCCCATAGGGAGTTGGTTGATATGTTTATGGGAACACTGACAGGCCCATTCTTCAATCATCTAATTGGAAACTCTTCAGCCGGATTCACCGAACTGATATTGACAGGAGAGCATATTGAAGCTGGTATCAAGAGCGGAAAGATTCAGGTAGAGTCATCTTCGAATGCTGCGAAGAGATCTTTTGGTGGTAAGAAAGAAGCCAATGCGGTGTATGGTCAGAAAAGCCGAGCCAAGACCGACCGTGCTCAATCTGTGGGGGCAGTTGTGATCTCCAATCCTACATCAGCACAACCTCAGCGAGACAACACGCGTAACCAGAACGCGCCACGAAGACAGTTTACGAAGATCAACATGCCATTGTCGCAAGCCTTGCAACACATGTTGAAAGTAGAGTTGATTACCTTGAGGGATCCTCCTCAGAATGTCAATACCTCCTCTCTGAGATATAACCCTAATGCTAAGTGTGCTTACCATTCCAATAGCCCAGGACATAGTACTGATGATTGTTGGGCTCTGAAGAACAAAATTCAAGATATGATTGAAGCTAAGCAGATTGAGTTTGATCCTCCTGTTGAGACTCCGAATGTGATCAACGCTCCTTGTGCCTAACCATGACAAGAGTTCCAATGCTGTTGGGGAGGATACTTATGTTTTCAACATAGATGACTTGACCATTCCTCTGATGACTGTTAAGAAGAATTTGCTGCAAGCCGGTGTCAATCCAGGATGCCCAAAGAATTGCCGTTGGTGCCCATCTGCGCCTGATGGCTGTCCTTGGCTGAGAAGACGTGTTCAATGCATGATGGATAACCGTGAGATACTATTTCTAAAACCACCTGTGCAGAAGCTGTGTGATGAAATGTCTAAGTTGAAGATCGAAGACGTGAATGAAGCCGTACCATCTGTGTGGGATACCTTGGGGCAACCAAGTGGAAAGTATGATTACATGGTGAAGTACACTGTTCTTGAGAGCAACAAAATTCCTATTGAAGATGTTAAGGTAACTGGATGGGGTGACGATTTCCCAGAAGACTATGTTGACGTTAACACAATAAGGATTTCCTCTGCTGATCCTGTGCCTAGAGTGGCACCTCTCATCATTACTTCTCCCGGACCAGTTCCATATTCCTCCGACAAGGCTATTCCTTGGAATTATGGAGCTGATGTTTACTATCATGGTGTCAAGCAAGACCCTCTGACCATTGAAGATCTTACTATTGAAGCTACCATTCCTGACATCGACAACATCATCGGATCAAGTAAGGTGACCAGAACCAGAAGAGTATTCTCTCCAGAAATCTCTCCTCCAAAAGACACTGCGACTCCAGCTCGCATTCCAGCTATTCAACCCATTCCCCAAGCTAGAGGGAAAGAACCGGTGACTCATCCCGCTCAACCAGTACCAAAGGAAGTTACTGAAGACACCTCCAAACAAGAAATGGAGGAAATTCTGAAGATTATCAAAAAGAGTGACTACAATGTTGTGGAACAGTTGGGACAAACTCCGTCCAAGATCTCCATGCTTGCTCTCCTCTTGTGCTCTGAGGCTCATGCTAACGCCTTGGTGAAGTTTCTAAAGAATGCTCATGTGCCGCAAGACACTACCACTGATCAATTTGAAGTTTGTATTGCTAGCTTGGCTGCCAACAACGGCCTAGGCTTCTCTGATGCTGATTTGACTCCTGCCAGAAAGAAACACAACAAAGCCTTGCACATCTCTGTTGAATGCAAGGGCACTACATTATCTCATGTTTTGGTGGATACCGGTTCTGCTCTAAATATCCTTCCGAAGACTGCTTTTGATCTACTTGATGTCGAAGGGTTGGTTCTGAGACCCAGTGACATTATTGTGAGAGCTTTTGATGGTTCTAAGCGAACAGTGCTTGGAAAGCTCATTCTGCCTGTTAAAGTCGGTTCCCAGACTTTTGATTCCACTTTCTTTGTCATGGACATTCGTCCAGCTTACTCTTGCCTACTTGGACGCCCATGGATACATGGGGCAGGCGCTGTTACTTCTACCTTGCATCAGAAGTTGAAGTACCCGGTGAAAGGGAAGGTTGTTATAGTGTGTGGTGAAGAGGAATATATGGTCAGTCATCTACAATCATTCCGATACCTTGAGATGGCGGGTGAATTCTTTGAGACTCCCTGTCAAGCTTTTGAAACAATACCCAGAGTCATGCCTGTTGACTCTCCTGTTACTCTTGAAGTTACACAAGCTCCGCCTAGGATGGCCTCGCTGAAAGATGCTCAAGCTGCAGTTGAAGAAGGTAGTTCTATTTGGGGTCAGCTCCCTGATCTTCCTTTCAAATCTGACAAGACTGGTTTAGGCTTCACCATCAAAGGTCAGAAGGTGATACGCCGCGAACGTGCCGGCCAACTTCCTTTCCGCATCAGCCAGAGTGGAATCCATGTTATAGAAGACGACGACAACGACTTCGACGTCAGCAAGTGGATCTTCCCAACTCCAGACAATGGGCTCAGCAATTGGAAGACTGAAGACGTCATACCTATCTCCTTTAGTCAGGATTAATTGCTCTTGTTTTGTTTTGCTTTTCGTATTTCTTTATGTTTTGAATAATAAACTTTGAAAGCCTAGTGCCTTGCCCAGGGCATCATGGCTCGTTTGCGAGGGTTATTATCTGTCGTTTGCGTATTTTCATTCAATAAATTCGTTGGACTTTTGCATTCGATTGTTTGTTTTCTTTCTTTACTTTATCACCCCTTCAAAAAAGCTATGTGTTTCTTACACACACCCACGTGATACACTACAGAATCACTCCGAATCTCGTTGATAACAGCCATGCTATTGCTAAATATGACTTCGATAATCCGATCTACCTAGCCGAAGACGAAAGTGAGGAAGATTGTGAAGTGCCAGGAGAACTTGTCAGATGCTACAACGAGAAGAGCGAGTTATCACCACACGAAGAGCAAGTTGAGGTTGTGAATTTGGGTGACGAAGAGAAAAGAGATCAAGATAGGAGCGGGTCTTGAGAACTGTGTTAAAGAAAGATTGATTCAGATGCTACAATACTATATTGAGGTTTTTGCTTGGTCATACGAAGACATGCCAGGTTTGGACATTGATATTGTGGTACACCGATTGCCGACAAAAGAAGGTTTAATCCCAGTGAAACAGAAGGTTCGTCGCATGCGTCCCGAGATGTCAGAGAAAATCAAAGTAGAAGTTATGAAACAGTTCAATGCCGGCTTCCTAGTTGTTACTTCCTATCCACAATGGGTTGCGAACGTGGTTCCTGTGCCTAAGAAGGATGGTAAGGTACGAATGTGTGTGGATTACAGAGATCTGAACAAAGCGAGTCCGAAAGATGATTTCCCACTTCCTCATATTGATGTTCTGGTTGACAACACCGCTCAGCATAAGGTTTTCTCCTTCATGGATGGTTTCTCCGGTTACAATCGATCAAAATGGCTCCTCGAAGACATGGAAGACTACTTTTGTTACACGTGGGGCACTTTCGCTACAAGGTTATGCCGTTCGGATGAGAAGAACGCCACTTATCAGCGTGCTATGGTGACATTATTTCATGGCATGATTCATCACGAGATAGAGGTCTACGTCGACGATATGATAGCTCGATCACAGACTGAAGAGGAACATCTTGATCATTTGCAGAAACTGTTTGACAGATTGAAGAAGTACAGATTGAGACTCAATCCTAACAAGTTCACTTTTGGAGTCAGATCCGGTAAACTCCTAGGGTTTGTTGTCAGTGGTAAAGGTATTGAAGTTGACCCCACCAAGGTTAAAGCCATTCAAGAGATGCCAGCTCCCCGCACCGAGAAGGAAGTCAGAGGTTTCTTGGGCCGATTGAACTACATTGCCAGATTCGTTGCACATCTAACTGCTACTTGTGAGCCAATCTTCAAGTTACTTAAGAAAGATCAAGTGGTAGAATGGAACGACGATTGCCAGATCGCATTTGACAAAATCAAGGAGTACCTAAATCCTCCTATCCCGATGCCGCAAGGAAGACCTCTTATCATGTACTTGATGCTAGAGAATTCAATGGGGTGTGTGTTGGGACAACATGGCGAGTCTGTCGAAAAGAGCATGAAATATACTACCTTAGCAAAAGTTTACCGATGTGAAACAAGATACTCACATCGAGAAAACTTGCAACGCTTTAACTTGGGCTGCTCACGACTAAGGCAGATATGTTGACTCATACTACCTTGTTGATTTCAAGATGGATCCGATAAAATACATATTTGAGAAACCAGCTCTCTCCGAAGAATAGCAAGATGGCAAATGATCTTAACCGAATCGACATCCAGACACTTCTCGAAAGCAATCAAAGGAAGTGTAGTAGCCGATCATTTGGCTCATCAAGCCGTAGATGACTATTAGTCTATGCAGTTCGAATTTCCAGACGAAGATGTCTTACTAGTTACAGATTGTGAAGAACCAGGCCCAGACGAAGGACCTGAACAAGGATCCCGATGGACCATGGTCTTTGATGGAGCCTCAAACGCACTTGGCAATGGCATTGGCGCCATTATCACATCCCCTACAGGCGGACACACGCCTTTCACCGCCAGACTTTGTTTCAGTTGCACTAAAAACATGGCCGAATACGAAGCGTGCATCATGGGTATTAAAGCTGCTATTGACTTAAGAATCAAGTTCTTGCAAGTATTTGGCGACTCAGCTTTAGTGATCAGTCAGATTAAGGGCGAGTGGGATACGAAGCATCCGAACCTCATTCCGTATCGAGAGAATGTTCTGAGCTTGATCCCCTACTTTGAAGAGATTACTTTTGATCACATTCCACGAGAAGAGAATCAGTTAGCGTATTAGCTACTATGTCATCTATGTTCAAGGTCAGATGGGACAACGAGGCTCCCCAGATCATCATTGAGAAGTTTAACGAGCCAGCATATTGTTGTGAACTTGATAGAGAAGAGAAACCTTGGTACTACGACGTAAAGAGATATCTTCAGACTCAAGAATATCCCGCAGGGGCATCTGTCAATGATAAGAAGTTCATGAGAAGATTTGCATCCAAATTCTTCCTCAGCAACGACATCTTATACAAGCGCAACCACGATTTGTACTTACTCCACTGTGTAGACCAGAAAACAGCAATACGTATCGTGGCAGAGTTACACGAAGGCGCATTTGGTACTCATTCTAGTGGACATACGATGGCTAAGAAGATTTTGAGAACAGGTTACTATTGGTCCACCATGGAAGCTGATTGTCACCGCTACGCGCGATCTTGTCACAAATGCCAGATTTATGCCGATAAAGTACACGTACCTCCAGTACCACTGAATGTTCTAACAGCTCCTTGGCCTTTTGCAATGTGGGGCATTGACATGATCGGAGAGATCAAGCCCACTGCTTCCAACGGACAACGTTTCATCCTTGTGGCAATTGATTACTTTACCAAGTGGGTAGAAGCAGCCTCGTTCGCATCTGTTACCAAGAATGTTGTGGCTCGATTCATCAAACATAATCTTATCTGTCGATATGGCACTCCCGAAAGGATTATCACAGATAATGGCTTTAATCTCAACAATAAGATGATCACCGAACTCTGCACGCAGTTCAAGATCAAGCATCACAATTCTTCTCCTTATCGGCCTAAGATGAATGGTGCAGTGGGAGCCGCCAACAAGAACATTAAGAAGACATATGAAGATGGCGGTGACTTACAAAGATTGGCATGAGATGTTACCATTCGCTCTTCATGGTTACCGCACTGTACGAACATCAACAGGGCAACCCCTCTCTCAGGTATGGAAGCCGTCTTACCCATCGAGTTCGAGATACCCTCAACGAGTCCTCCGACGCAGAGTTAGGCGAAGACGATAGGGTCGGACCTTGATTAATTTGATTGATGAGAAGCGACTCGTATCCATCCGCCATGGACAGATCTATCGAAGCGAATGATCGAGCATTTAACAAGAAGGTCAAGCACCGAGTCTATCAAGTCGGTGATCTAGTAGTCAAGCGCATCATTCTTCCACAAGGTGATCCAGGCAAATGGACTCCCACCTATGAGGGACCATTTGTAGTCAAGACGATTTTCCGGAGCTATGATACTTAGCACCATGGATGGTGAAGACTTCCCACACCCTGTGAACGCAGACATAGTCAAAAAATACTACGCATGAAGAGACCCGCTAGGTCGACTGACCTAGGCAAAAATAAGGGCATCCTGGCGAACCAAAAGGGTTCGGGCAAAAGTTAAGGATATATACAAAACATGTGCACCCGGCAAGTCGAAAACCGAAAAGGCGGCTTGGGCAAAAAGGGTATCCCGGCGAAACCCGAGAGGCGGTCTAGGCAAAAGTTAGGGATTTAAGCGTCGACTATGTCTCTTCCGATCACCGCTTCCGTGCTACTATCGATTCAAGATTCAAATGGCGAAGATCTACTCACTTTCTACTGACAGCAAGGAGATGAGATAGTTGAAATATATGAGTACTAGCATGGTTGGAACTTAACGAGATTGTTTCCGCATAGCTTTTTTACTTTTCTTGTGTACAAACTACTTGTCCATACGCCACATTTCAAATGAATACCAGTTCTTTCTCTTTACATTTTTTCACTATTGTCGTTTGCAATAAGTCCAACGTTTGCTTTGAATGATTATATGCATTTGACAATAAGAATCTATTTACAAACATGCGAAAAATGGACATACAAAAGTAGTTACTACAGGCTCTAGGAATTGAGATGACGACGAAAGTCACCAATGCATTTCCCCACAGAGCATGATCCCCAAAGCAGTGTCACTCACAACAAACCTTCCCAGTGAGTATCGTTAGTCCCCAAATGATTCCACTCAAGCGAGCAATGTTACATCGGTCTCAAGCGGTAACACTTCATCCCACCGAGATATTTATCATCGAATATCTCTCAACAATTCCCTTTTCTCCAAAGGTATCCAGACTCAAGACTTGGTCGATAGTGCACGGAGAAAATCTACATCTTCTATTCCCGCCGGAGATTCCAACGGGCCCCAACCCGTCTCCCAAAGAACCATCAAACGCTCTCCAGTGAGATCTACACTCAAAATCCTCAGTAGAGCATCTCCTAATTTTTCCCAACAGGATCTACATACAAGATCCCCAACAGATTGCCTCCCAGACTCTCCCCAGCAGGGTTTATGTATGAGATCTCCAACAACGAGTTTCTCAATCTCTACCCTCCTCAATGGTATCTAGGCCCAAGACTTGGTCAGATACTGCACCGGAGGAATCAAAGTTTCCTTTCTTCTCAGGATCTCTATCCCCAAGCAGTCGAAATCTCGGAACATCCATCTTCTTCAAGATGGATATGTTTTGAAATACCACAACATCTATCATTCATACATTACTCATAAAGTCATAATTCATGCATATGTCATTCATATACATTGTCATGCATCATACTTTGCATAAGACTAACAAATATTCTATCAAAGTTTCTCTTGTTTTCTCCAAAACAGGTGGAAATCACTTCTGACGCAAGAAGGTCCAGGATTAAGCCCCGAATCTCGACGGGAAAACTATCTGAAAGACCGCCCCTGGTTGTCCTCCGACGACCGGTCCAGGATTAAGCCCCGAACCTCGACGGGAAAACTATCTGAACAACCGCCCTCGTTGTCCTCCGACAACGAATCCAGGATTAATACCCGAAGCCAGACGGGAAACCCTATCCGAAGGATCACAAGTTATCCTCCGATAACAGGCAGTGGATCAATACCCGATGCACAACAGGGACGATATCCACACTTGGCCAAATTACTATCCCCTCAGAGTAATCAGCACGAAGATCTATTCTGAATTCTTCTTATTATCAACAGCAATTATAGAGTCTAGCGTACGACTCAGTTGCCCTGGATGGCATCTTAAGCCCATCTCCGACTACTTATCAACATTTCTCCGCTTTCAGAATGCTGCATATTTGGTTAAAAACCAATACAAATCAATAACTTCATTCAAAGATGAGCACAAAGTCTAACATACGACTCCTTCCGGATGGCATCTTAAGCCCATCTCCATGCTCCTCCCACTATCAAGAACATCTACAAAGCCTAGCGTATGGCTCACTCCCCAGCATCGACCTTTCCAGATAGCATCTTAAGCCCATCACCGTCAGTTCTTATGTCAACAAACTCGAGTCTAGCGTACGACTCATTCCCCAGCGAAATCTCCAGCTCCTCCAAATGGCATCTGTAAGCCCATTCCCGCATCATCCACCCACAAGTGCAAATTTTCGTGTACTCGGTGTTCAATCATCTTCTACCTCCAGGTCACGAAAGACAAGTATGTCAATCTAACCTTCCAGTACAAGAAGATTGAACAGGGGCAGCTGTCATACCCCAAAATTTGCCCTCCATCTTCTCAAGATATTTCATACATCCATGCTCAAAGATTCCTCAAGAGTTGATCAGACAAAACTCTCTCCTAGACAATCAACCCAAACTAGGGTTTGGCAATTCCCAGCTCCAGATGGACTTCCAACATCTCCAATGTTCATCATGCCTCCTCATATGCTTCAAAGATTCTCCATGTCAAGTTTCAAGCTCCACAAGTCAAATTTCCTCAGACAATTGCTCAGATGGTTGAAAATTAGTTGTATTGGACAAAAGTCAACGTGGTCAACATACAAACTTCATGATTTTGGTCAACATCCTCATTTTGAAGTTACATTCATCATTTGATCAAGGGTTGATCATGATTCATCAAGAAAACTCAAGATTTGCTCAAAAGTCAAACTTTCTAAATTAGGGTTTCTAGGTGAAAAGTCAACTGAACTTTGACTGATCATAACTTTCTCATACTTTCTCAGAAATTTTTCCACCACCTCTTGTTTTGAAGGAAATTCAATTCTCTACAACTTCATGTCTCACAAGAATGTCCAAAAAATGCTTCATTTGAGAGGTATGGCTCAAAACATTACAGGTCATTTTTAAAGTCAACAAAAAGTCAACATTTTGTTTTGAGGATATATTGAGCATGGAAACTACAATTGAGATGAGACCAAAAAGATTGGTTAGAGGACTCTTTGAGCTTTCCAAAAAGTCCAAGAACACGCAAAAATGTGGAAAATTGAGTAAGATACACCATTCAGAAGTTGGGCAATTTTGGACAATTGCACAAAAGGACATTTTAGTCAAAATGCAAAATTTTCCAAATGGGCCTAAAATCTTTTGATCCAAACTTGTTCATGACATTATTCTTGACCCATAAATGCTTGGCCATGGCAATTTTCTATTTTATTAATTTATTTTTGAATTTTAAACCATTTAATTCAAAATTAAATTATATAAAATATGAAAATAAAGTATTTTTTCACAAGGAATGATTTTATATCATGCTTGAGGTCCAAGAAAGCCCATGAATCTTACCAATTTCGTGCTAGCCTCTACATTGATGAGAAAATCAAATTTTTGCCAATATTTGATTTTATTTGAAAAAATATAAATGCACATTGATGATCCAATCTTTTTCCTTGGTTTTTCCTCTCTCAAACTCTTCTATAAATACCAAGCAAGCTGTATCACAAGCCACACGAAACCCTAGCTCAAAGCATAACCCTTATTCTTGCAAAATTTTTCTCAAACTTGTGAAATTCGAATTTTAATTTCTAGCAAGATTCCTGCCAGTCATCCAAACGTGCTCAGGAGGTTCCCAACAAGCAAAGGCATCACTTACTCAAGCCCAGAACTGCCCAGATCGTGCCATACAACTTGTTCCGATTTGGTATATTCTTGATTTTTGATTTCACAAATTCATGCATTGTTAACGTTTCTTGTGTGTTTGTTTGAACTCAGGGCACATATTAGGTCACATCTGGGCCATTACATGCAAGCTCAGATGTGAGAAGCACGATATGCCATAGTTAGGGCTTCTCGAGCTGTTTCGATCGAACCGGATCATACAAGCGTTTTCAGAGGAAACCAATATCACCAATGGATTCGTAGGGTCCGATTTAGGGGGTAGGGTACCGCTTTTCCATTTATTTTACGTATTTCGCAGGTTTCAGGTTTGAGGTCGTCGGAGAAGACGATCGGAGCTAGGGCTCCGGCGTCGTTGACTGGCGTGGACCGGCGAGGGACCGGCGTGGCACGAGGAGAGCTTCTGATTCGTCCATTCAAAATAACTGGGGTCCATGCACACTGACTGTGTTTGGAATATAACCATGACGCGTCAACGTTCATAAACGTTTGATTTCAACTTTTCAAACACCAAAGACACGCTGTCCTAGTGGTTAAGGCGTTGGTATTGAAAGATGCTCCAAAAGGTCTCGAAACCACACGAGACCGATTTGTTTTCTTTTACAAAACTTCTATTTTTCCATATTTTTATATTTTCTAATATTCTTCATGCATTTTAATTAGTTTCATAATTTTATTTCATGCATTAAAAATCACCAAAATATTTTTTCCTTTTGCATTTATTTCCAGAAAATACTTATTCAATTTATAAAATTAAAAAATACAATTTTGCACGCATATTTATTTTTATTCATAATTTAGCATTTAAATCAATTTTAATTAGTTTTAAATTATTAAAATGCATCCAAAAAATCCCAAAAATTTATTTTAGCATGTTTATGTTATTTCCAGCATGTCATATTTTTCTCATCTAAAAATTTGCATTTTTACTAACATTTTCCTCTTATTCGATTTCATCGTATTTTCCGATTTCTCATCCTTTTACAGGTTATCTCGTTTCGGACGATTTCTTTTATCATTTTCATTTTTTTTCCAATAATGTAACTGCTCATGGGATGTAATAGTTTAAATTAGGTTTTATTTTCCGCAAGTTTAAATTGTGTATCTGCCCCAAAGCCATGTAATAGCGTAGGACATTTATCTTTCCGCACTTTACATTCCGCATTTTAATTTCCGCACCCTATAAATTGCTAGTAAATAGGCGTGTATGGCAAGATAATAATCAACATAGCTCACTAATTTTCAAGATAAAAATATCTGAAATCGACACACTTCTTTCACACATGCACCCCTTAGGGTAATTCTCTCTCGTTGCCTTACGAATTCAAACGGTCAAGTCCCTCGAACGTAGAGGTATCCTAGCACCGTTGCCTTCAAAACAAATCATCATAGTCCCTTCGATACAAAGATCATAGACCCACGATGTCGCCTACGAATACATGATCTTGACCCTCGATTGTCGCCTACGAAAAATAATGATAGTCCCTTCGAATGTGCTAGGATACTTCCTACAAGTTGCTTTCTATGACCATCCGATGTCCCTTCGAATGTCCCGTTTACATCCAACAAATAGAGTTACCTACCAACTAATGGTATGGATAGAGCTATTCTAAAGGAATGTAAAATAACACGAAAACGACTATTCTGAGTAGGTAATAAGACTTTTAGTTGCTTTCTCAAATCAAATACTTTTCACACCTCACACTTTTTGTCAAAGTTCATACTCTTTTCAAAAACAAATCATTTCCGAACACTTTTTATACATTCCTACATGAACCATTACAAAGTCAAAGCGAAATGCCTTTTCAAAACATTTTTGTCAAACACACAGAAAGCACAATTTTTTAAAGTGATCTAAGAGCAACTAAGAGCCCGTAGATAACTACGGATGGAAAGGGGTGCTAATACCTTCCCTTTTCATAACCTTCTCCCTTACTCAGAATCTAACAAAGGTCTTTTTCTGTACTTTTACCTTCCCTTAATTGGATAAAAATAAAAGTCGGTGGCGACTCTTG
Organism: Vicia sativa; assembly: GCA_021764765.1. Taxonomy (NCBI): domain Eukaryota; kingdom Viridiplantae; phylum Streptophyta; class Magnoliopsida; order Fabales; family Fabaceae; genus Vicia; species Vicia sativa. The sequence continues at coordinate 32,707,756 of CM038794.1, forward strand.
CTATCCGCACATTTGCGATACAAAAACCTTCAAATTCAGTTCACCGTGTTACACAGATAACCGTCGAATCCAAGATCTGGTTCCTCGAATCAGGCTGCTCGAATCACATGACTGGTCGAAAGGAATGGTTGGCAGACTACGACGAGTCAAAGATGAGCAAGGTAAAACTCGTTGATAATAGTTAGTTCCAAGCAGAAGGTACTGACAACATAGTTTTTCAAATGAGTAATGGAGGGAATGTTATGATTAAAGATGTTATCTATATAGCTATAATGAAGTATAACTTGCTAAGTGTTGGACAACTGGTCGAAAAAGGTTTCTCATTGTTATGAAAGTTGGAGCTTTGAAATTGTTCGACACCAAGAACAATTTGGTCTAAAAATATCCTTTGTCAAAGAGCAAGACATTTAAGACTATGATCAGTTCAACACAAGTTAAATGTTTGAAAAATATTGTTTACCACAAAGATAGTTGGTTGTGGCATTTGAGGTTTGGACATTTGAATTTTGGATCAATTAATCAACTGATTACTCAAGATATGGTTACTATAATTCCAAGTCTTTAGATGCCTGGTAAACTTTGTGAAGGTTGTTTAGTTGGAAAGCAATCCAGAAATTCTTTCGTTTCAACTATGCCAATGAGATCATCATGCATTATCGAAGTGGTACATTCAAATGTATGTGATCCATTTGAATAACATACCATTGGTGGAAAGTTGTGGATCTATGTGGTCCAGAGAAAAGACGAATTATTCGAAATCTTTAAGAGATTCAAGATACTTGTCAAAACCCAGAGTGAGAAAAGGATCAAAGTTCTACGAACAGATGAAGGTGGTGAATATACTTCGAAGATGTTTGAAAAATTATGTGTAGATCATGGTGTTGATCATGAGGCAACTGATCCTTATGCGCCTCAACATAATGGAATTTCTGAAAGAAGAAACAGAACTATATTAGATATGGAAAGATGCATGCTAAAGTAGAAGAATTTTCCAAAGTCTTTATGAGGAGAAGTTGTTTTGACTGCGGTTTATATTTTAACAGGTGTCCTACTAAGATTTTAAAGAACAAGGTTCCTGAAGAAGTGTGGAGTGGCAAACGATCATCAGTAAGTCATTTGAAGGTATTTGGCACTATGTGTTACAAGCATATTCCTAATGCGAGAAGAAGGAAGCTTGATGACAAAAGTGAACATATGATTCTGGTAGGATATCATAAAACTGGTGCATATAGGTTGTTCAATCCAATTAATGAGAAAATTGTGTTGAGTAGAGATATTGTGATTGATAAAAATTCTGCATGGGATTGGAATTCTAATGATGCAATTAACAAGCCATTGATGAGCCATGGTTTTGACGAAGAAAATGATGAGGTCGAAGTCGAAGAAATTGATAATATTCCAATCGAAGATGAAGCAGTTGCTGACATTCCAAACAATGTCAAAGTCGAAGAGGGTGTGGATAGCACAAGCCATATACCTCAACAAAATAGAGTTCTTCCAACAAGAATTCAACATTATAAAGTGACTGGTGATGATGAGGTAACACCAGATGGAGAATTAGTTCATTTTGCTTAACTTGCAGGTGCTGAACCAGCCAACTATAGCGAAGCTTTGAAGATTAATAAGTGGAAGTTAGCTATGGTCAAAGAGTTATAGGCAATCGAAAGAAATAACACATGGGAGTTAGTCGAATTGCCAACACATATAAAAGCTATCAAAGTAAAGTGGGTATTCAAGTTGAAAAACAATGCAGATGGATCGATAGTAAGACATAAATAGATATTAGTTTCTCGATGATTTCTTCAAAGAGAATGACTTGACTACTCTGAAGTATTTGCTCTAGTAGCAAGATTGGAGACTATTCGACTAGTGGTAGCATTGGCATCTAACCAAGGCTGGTCGACATTTAATCTAGATGTGAAATTAGCATTTCTGAATGGTCCTTTAGAAGAAGAAGTTTATGTCACACAACCTCCTAGGTTTGTGATCCAGAAGGAAGCGAGTAAAATATATAAGTTTCACAAGGCACTCTATGGCCTTAACCAAGCACCTAGGGCATGGAACAAGAAGATCGACTCATACTTAGTCGAATTGGTATTTGTCAAATGAAAATCAGAGCATGGTGTCTATGTTCAGGTTGTAGCACAAGATATAAAAATTATCTGCTTATATGTCAACGACTTGCTAGTAACTGGAAATAGTTTGGAGAACTTGTCAAAGTTCAAAGAGCTGATGAAGAAAGAATTTGAAATGTTGGATCTGGAAAAATTGTCTTACTTCCTAGGTATGGAATTTCAAATGTCGAAGCAAGGTAGGGTGCTACATCAAAAGAAGTATGCCAAATAGATACTCAAGAGATTCATAATGGATGATTCGAATCTTACATCCTCACCTGTCGAACCAAATGTGAAGTTGGAGAAGAATGAAGAGGAAGACAAAGTCGATGTTACTTTGTTCAAGCAAATTGTGGGATCTCTGAAGTATGTGTGCAACAGTCAACCTTATATAGGTTTCGTAGTCGGATTTATAAGAAGATATATGAGTGAACCAATAATGTCACATATGAAGGGTTCAATAAATTGTGGAATACTATTTCGACGAGATATTGAAGGAAAAGAAGAAATAGTTAATTGTTTTTTAGATGCTGATTGGTGTGGACATAAGGAAGATCGAAGAAGCACAATTGGATATTTCTTTCAAGTATTTAGTGCCCCAATCTCATGGTCTTCAAATAAGTAACTTGTGGGGGCATTGTCATCTTGCGAAGCTGAATATATAGCAGGATTTTATGTTGCTTGTCAAGAAATTTGGATCAGATCAGTACTTGAAGAAATGACTGTCGAAGTGAAGAAACCAATTGTGTTACAAATCGACAACAAGTCAGCTGTAAATTTGGCGAAGAATCCAATTCTGCATGGAAAGAGTAAGCATATCGAAGCTAGATTTCACTTCCTAAGGGAAAAGGAAAATTGAGTTAAATTTGAAGTTAGGCATTGCTCAAGCGAAGCACAGTTGGTCGATATCTTCACCGAAGGATTGAAGATTGACATATTCTTGAATTTGAGAAAGAAATTAGGAATAGTTCAGATTGACTATTTTTAGAGTATGTTCGATGTTATACCCCAAAATTTTCCCTCCTATTTCTCAAGTCAATTCACATCTCCATACTCAAGAATTTCTCAAGGGTTGACCAAATGAACCCACTCATCAGCAATCAACCCAAAACTAGGGTTTTGATTTTCTCAAGTCAAACATGGTTTCTATTGCCTCAAGTGATCATCATATCTCCTTATATACTGCAAGTCACTTCTGCTGATCAATTTGAAAGTTGTATTGCTAGCCTGGCCGCAGACAATGGTTTGGGCTTTTCTGATGCTAATCTAACTCCTGTTGGAAGGAAACACAGCAAAGCCTTACACATTTCTGTAGAGTGTAAGGCCACTACATTGTTTCATGTGTTGGTGGATAATGGCTCTGCTCTGAACATGTTACCTAAGAGTGCTCTTGACCAACTTAATGCTGAAGAAGTGGTCATGTAACCCAGTGACATAATCGTAAGAGCTTTTGATGGTTCGAAGAGAACAATACTTAGAGAGCTCAACCTGCCGATCAAAGTGAGTTCCCAGATTTTTGAATCTACTTTCTTTGTGATGGATATTCTCCCAGCTTATTCTTGCCTGCTCAGACGCCCTTAGATACATGGGGCAGGCGTTGTTACCTCAACTTTGCATCAGAAACTGAAGTACCCGGTGAAGGGAAAGATTATTACAGTGTGCGGAGAAGAAGAGTATATGGTGAGACATTTTCTGTCATTCCGATACATTGAAATGGAAGGAGAATTTATTGAGACTCCCTATTAAGCTTTCAAAGTAGTTCCATGAATCATGCCTATCGACTCTCCTATCACTCCTAAGATTACTAGAGTTCCACCGAAGATGGACTCGCTAAAAGATGCCAGAGTTGTAGTTGAAGAAGGAGGTTGTACCATTTGGGGTCAGCTACCCGAGTTTCCATTCAAATCTGATAAATTGGTTTAGGTTTCACTTCCAAAGGTTAGAAAATGATATGTCACGAACGTGTCAGTGGACCTCTTTTTCACATCAACAAAAATGGAGTTCATGATATAGAAGACGATGATGTTGACCTCAACATCAAAAATTGGGTCTTCCCAACCCCTGGCGACGGACTCAACAATTGGACGACGAAGGATGTTATGCCAATCTCCTTTAGACAGGAGTAATTGTTTTTTTTTCTATTTTATGCTTTTTGCTTTTACGCTTTGAACAATAAGACTTTAAGTCTAGTGCCTTGCCCGGGGCACAATGGCTCATTTGTGAGGGTTATTATTTGTCATTCACATATTTTCATTCAATAAATCATTGGAATTTTGCATTCAAATATTCTTCTCTCTGTCTTTCTTTTTACTTTATCACCTTTTAGAAAGCTATATGTTCTTACACACATCCACGTAATAAACTGCAGATCCACATTCACTCTGGATCCCGTCGATAACGACTCTGCTATTGTTAAATGTGACTTTGATAATTCAATCTACCAAGCCGAAGATGAAGGTGAGGAAGATTGTGAAGGGCCAGGAGAACTTTCCAGACTGCTACAGCAAGAGGAAAGGGCTATACATCCATATGAAGAGCTGGTCAAAGTTGTGAATCTAGGTACCAACAAAGACAGAAAAGAAATCAAGATAGGAGCGGGTCTTAAGAATAGTGTTAAAGAAAGATTGATCCAGATGCTGCAAGATTACATTGAGATTGTTGCTTGGTCCTACAAAGATATGCAAGGTTTAGATATTGACATTGTGGTACACTGACTACCAACGAAAGAAGGTTTTCTCCGTGTGAAGCAAAAGGTTTATCGTATGCGTCTTGAGATGTCTGAGAAAATTAAAGCTGAAGTTATGAAGTAGTTCAATGTCGGTTTCTTAGTCGTTACTACTTATTCGTAGTGGGTTGTGTTATACCCCAAAATTTTCCCTCCTACTTCTCAAGGATATTCACATCTCTATCCTCAAGGATTTCACAAGGGTTGACCAGATAAACCCTCTCCTAAGCAATCAATCCAAGCTAGGGTTTTTGCTATTCTCAAGTCAAGATGGACTTCCAATGCTTCAAGTGATCATCATACCTCATCCTATGTTCCAAGGGATCATTATGTCAAGTTCCAAGCCTCACAAGTCAAAATTGCCCATCCAGTGGCTCAAATAGCTAAAAATCAACTGTATTAGACAAAAAGTCAACTGTGGTCAACATACAGTCAAACTTCATAATTTTTGGTCAACATCAATATTTTGAAGTCATATTCATCATTTGAGCCACTGGATGATGATCATGATTCATCAAGAAAAGTCAAGATCTGATAAAAAGTCAAAGTTTCCAAATTAGGGCTTCTCTAGACAAAAGTCAACAGAACTTTGATCAAGCTTAACTTTCACATGCTTCATCAGAAATTTCTCCACCAAAGCTCACTTTGAAGAGAATCCAATTCTCTACAACTTCATGTCTCACAAGCTTGGGCAGAAAATGCTTCATTTGGAAGATATGGATCAAGACATTATAGGTCCTTCTAGAAACGTCAACAAAAGTCATCTTTTTGCAAAGAAGTGTCCATGCGCATGGAAACTCCAATGAAAAATAAACCAAAAAGGATTTTTAGAAGGCATCTTGAGCTTTCTAAAAAGTCCAAGAACACCCAAAAATGTTGAAAATTGAGCAAGATACAAGTTTATCAAGTTGAGCATTTTTTAGGAGGTGCATGAAGAACAATACCTAGCAAAAGCCAAAAATTTTCAAATGGGCCTAAGATTTTATGATTTAAACTTGATCATAAGATTACCCATGACCACTATGCTACATGCCACGCCTCTCACTCATTTATTTATTTATTTATAAGGCAAGTTGGGCTAGATATTTGCATGGCTTGGGGTCCAAGATAGCTCATTACAAGCTGTCAATTTCGTGCAAGAATATTGAGGAAGAGATTGATCAAAATTGGAAAGATTTTGTGCAAATTTTCAAATCAAATATTCTCCATTTAAGGAGAATATTTTCTCTTAATGCCTTGATCTAATTCCACTCTCCTATATATACCTAGCACTCTTACAAGACAAAGAGACCCTTTAGACACCTCTTACATGAGGAGCCAACCTCTTGCAAATCGTATTCCAACTTCCAGCCGGTTTCAAGTTCTTCCAAGCATTGATTCTTGTTCCTGAGGTGTAGTAGGGTAAGAATGGATCATTATCCATGGCCAAAACATGTTGAATCGTGCCATTCACAAGCATCCATATTCATATTTTCTTTAAATCGTATTTTGCATTTTACTCTGTTTTCTTGATATTTAACCATGCTAATATGTTCAAGAAGTTTGTTAGAATAGGTTTGATCCATCCTCCACAAGTTTTGACGTATAAATCACTATATGCCATTGTTAGGGCATGAACTTAGTGAAGATTCGATTTCCACAATACAAGCTGTTTTAGGACAAACAAACCTTACCATCATGATCGTAGGGTCCTATATAGTCAATATAGGCTTTTACTTTTCATATATTGATGCATTTCACAGGTTTTTGATGATTGATGCCAACCGGAGAAGATGACTGGAGCACCGTTCCGGTGCTTCTAACTCAGAGGCCAATAACCCTTACCTATTTATGGATTCAGAAGGATGAATGAATGTATCACCGCTCCAGCGGTTCCCCTTGCGCACACTATGTCATTCTACCTATCAGGTCGTGGGTTCAAACCCCATCTTTTTCTATTTTATTTTCATTATTTTCCTGTCATACCCCAAAATTTTCCCTCCTATTCCTCAAGACATTTCATACATCCATACTCAAGGATTCCTCAAGGGTTGATCAGACAAACCCTCTCCCAGACAATCAACCCAAACTAGGGTTTGGCAATTCTCAGATCCAGATGGATTTCCAACATCTCCAATGGTCATCATGCCTCATCATATGCTTCAAAGAATCTCCATTTCAAGTTTCAAGCCTTACAAGTCAAGTTTCCTCAGACAATTGCTCAGATGGTTGAAAATCAATTGTATTGGACAAAAAGTCAACTGTGGTCAACATACAGTCAAACTTCATGATTTTTGGTCAACATCCATATTTTGAAGTGATATTCATCATTTGATCAAGGGTTGATCATGATTCATCAAGAAAACTCAAGATTTGATCAAAAGTCAAACTTTCCAAATTAGGGTTTTTTAGAGAAAAGTCAACTGAACTTTGACTGAACATAACTTCTTCATACTTTCTCAGAAATTTTTCCACCACCTCTCATTTTGAAGGAAATTCAATTCTCTACAACTTCATGTCTCACAAGCATGTTCACAAAATGCTTCATTTGGAAGGTATGAATCAAAACATTACAGGTCCTTTTCAAAGTCAACAAAAAGTCAACTTTTTGTAATGAAGTTTTACTGAGCATGGAAACTCCAATTGAGATGAAACCAAAGAGGTTGTTTAAAGGACACCTAGATATTTCTAAAAAGTCCAAGAACACTCAAAAATGTGGAAATTTGAGCAAGATACACCTTGCACAAGTTGGGCATTTTTGAAGAGGTGCACAAAGAGAAATACTTGTCAAAATCCAAAATTTTGCAAATGGGCCTAGTTTTTCTTGGTTTAAACTTGTTCCTTATCCTATTTGGAACCTTCAAGCCCAATGCCACGAATTTTGTCTTTATTTTTCTATTTAATTTGGATTTTATTCATTTAAAAACAAATTAAATTAAAAAATAAGGTATAAAATCAAAATTAAATGCAAAGTGATTTTTTCTCTCATTCTTGAGGTCCAAGCAACTCATGAAAGCTGGAAAATTTCGAAATTTACATTGATTTAGCAAGGAATTGATGAAAATTGGATCAAAAAAGGAAGATTTGATTTCATACAAAATCAAATATTTTTTACATTGATTGATCAATATTTGCTCTTGAATTCAGCCCAAAATCCATCCATTATAAATATACAATGCATACAACATGAGAAAGAACATAAAAATTGCTTGGAGGAACCCTAACCTAAAGCCAAAAAAACGTGTTCTTGAAGTAACTTGCAGCCATAGTTTTGCTTCGATTCAGCCAATTCCAAGCATCCAAACACATTCCTTGAAGTCTCCTGAATCATTCCAGACCTTTACAACTCTCAAAACCATCAAGAATCACGAAATCCAGTTTTGGTTTGTTCATACTTTTTCCAAATTCGAATTCTGTTATTCATGCATCTTTAACATGTTTTGACGTTTGTTTTGTGTTTAGAACAAAGTTTGCAAGCTTTCTGGATGATTTAATTGCATTTTTATGGCCTGAAACGAGAATCACCATTGCTAGGGTTTTCTGGTTCGAATTGGGGTTTCTCTAAATCCGTTAAATTGGACAAAACCAATGCCACCAGTGTGTTTAGAATCTTGTTTCCAATCGATCCATGTAGCCATGACTAATTTATATTGCTTGTATGAAGTTTTTGAAACTCGCAGGGGCTATAGTGTCGAACTCAGCTGACGCTAAGTTTTCAAGGAAGGTGTTCTTCGCGCGTGATCTGAATGTCCAGGAAGCGTTTTTGTACAAAAGCGTTGTGTTCCAACATTATGACACCAAACGCGCTTTGGCTCAGTGGTAAAGGCAAGGGAGCGTGAGTTTTCACTAGAAGGTCTCCAGTTCGAATCCTGGAAAGACCAAATATTTTTTTGCTTCATTGAAAACTAACATATTTTTCTATTTTCTTTAATATTTTTCATCTAATTTAATTAATCTTCAAATAATATTATCATACATTTAAAAATCACAAAAAATATTTTTCTTTTTGCATTATCATCAGAAAAATGTTTATTTAATTTTTAGCATTAAAAAATATATTTTTGCATGCATATTTTATTTAATTACTAATTAATCATTAATTTGACTTTTAATTGTTTTTAAATATCGAAATCGATTCCGAAAATTACCAAAAAATTATCTTATCATCTTATTGTCATTACTAACATAAAACCTTTTTCCTCATTCAAAAATCATGATTTTTGCTAACATTTTCCCCTTATGCAATTTCTCTTGTTTTCCGATTATGTATCTGTTCACAGGTTGTACCGTTTCGGACGATTTTTCTTGTTTTTCTTTTTCAATTATGTAACTGCCTATGGAATGTAATAGTTTAATTAGGACTTTTATTTTCCGCACTCATATTATGTAACTGCCCCAAAGCCATGTAATAGCGTAGGACTTTATCTTTCCACACTTTACATTTCCCCAATTTACTTTCTGCACCCTATAAACTGCTAGTAATTAGGCGTGTATGGCAAGATAAAATTGGGCATAGATCACTCATAATTTCAAGATAACATATAACTGAATTGACACACTCTTTTCACACATGCACCCCTTGGGTAATTCTCTCTCATTGCCTTTACGAATACAAATGGTCAAAGAGCAACTAAGAGCCCATAGATAACTACGGATGGAAAGGGGTGCTAATACCTTCCCTTTTCATAACCTTCTCCCTTACTCAGAATCTAACGAAGGTCTTTTCCTGTTCTTTTCACCTTCCCTTAATTGGATAAAAGAAAAGTCGGTGGCGACTCTTGCTATCCGCACATTTGTGATACAAAAAATCTCAAAGTCAGTTCACCGTATTACAGAACTGGCGACTCTGCCGGGGAGACACCCTAAAGAGAGAATGCCTTAGGGATCTTTAGATCATTCTTTACTGCTTTCTGTTTGACTTGCTTGCTTTATCTTCAAGGGTTGCTTGGGTATTATACTTGTGGAGGATCCTACACCCGGATCCAGGTTTCCTTAGGTAAGTAGCAATAGATCGTCGTGACCGTTAGGCGTATACCGAAATGGTCAACATGATGGCTACGTTAGTGTGACACTTTGGATGTCCTGATACTCTTCATTTCCAAGTTGAGGATAGTATTTGGCTTCTGTGTGGTGTCATCAGCACTAACTAAATGTTTAGAACCCTAATTGACCCATCTTGGCCATTTAGAAGGTAGTGAGATGGCCGGCTTTGGTGTAGACCGAGGTTGGCTGATACTCGATGCTACGCTCATTAAGATCAGACTTTTGGGATATTTTCGGTCGACCACTTGGTAGTCGTATTGAAATAAACGCCTACGAGAAAGATCAATGAATGAGATTCCTAGATCCCGGTTACTATTATAGGACAGGATGAACCAACTCAAACTTTTGGTGGGGTAATCACCTATACCTCATGCAAGCCTTAAACCTAGGCTCTTTGTGTGAATTGTTTGTGTGTGCTAAACATGACATCATGACATCATCGCATTGCATATCATTTCTAACTATTTCAAGGATCCAGGGATTTATCTTTGCTCTGTTTTGTAGGGAATTATGGCTTCTAGAAAGACTATCCGAATCAACTTCATGGGTATACCTTCTCAGCTCAAAGAATTGGTTTCAGAAATTCCCGACCATGCACAGTTCATCAAAAGACATGGTTATCTGCTTGACTTGGTTATCTCCGATTTTGAAGAAGATATGATGCATGTCTTATTCCAGTTCTTCGATCCGAAACACCATTGCTTTACATTCCCAGATTATCAGTTAGTTCCTACCTTGGAAGAGTTCTCTAAGCTACTTGGGATACCTATTCTTGATCAAATGCCATTCACCGGTTTATAAAAGGTTCCTAGGTACGAAGACATCGCATCAGCATTACATCTAAAGCGCTCAGACATTGAAGCTAATTGGGAAACAAGAAGCGGAGTTAAGGGTTTACTTGCTATGTTCCTAATTAAGAAAGCCCGAGAATTCCTCAAAGCTATGAGTTTCCATGCATTCGAAGACATCTTGGCCATGCTAATTTATGGTTTGGTTCTATTCCCTAACTCGGATCAATTCATAGATGTCAACACCATCAAGATATTCCTTACTCGCAATCCTGTGCCTACTTTACTTGGAGACATTCTACATTCTCTCCACACTCGTACTATCAAAAGACAAGGAACTATCATGTGTTGCATACCGTTACTTTCTAGGTGGTTTATTTCGCACCTTCCTCCATTAGTTTTGAAGAACGAACAAAGGTTGAAGTGGTCTCAAAGACTAATGTCACTCTCTCATTCAGATATCCGTTGGTGTCTTTTCTCTCAAAAGGACTTCACATTCATTGAGCGTTGTGGAGAATTCCCTAATGTACCACTGCTTGGCATAAGGGGAGGTATTACTTACAAACCTTCTCTAGCTCTACGTCAGTTTGGTTATGCTCGAAGAGATGGTCCACATGATATGCTTATCCAAGATATTGTGTTCGACTACAACCACGATCTCCAGAATTACCGACGAAGGTTCATACACGCTTGGGGCATGGTAAAGAAGACTGATACCAAGACTTTGGGGCACCAAAACTCCATTCCTTGGGAACCTTACCTCAAATGGGTGCGAGCTTGAGCTCAAAACCTCATGATGCCATTTACACCCGTGTTACCAGTAATTATGGAACCTGTTGCAATAGGTGACGTACCCTATACTGTTCTCCATCCTAACATGCCTACTGATTTTGAAGACTTGAAGAGATCCTGGATTCAGCTCAAAGAAGAAAGGGATACATTCGAAGCTCAGTGCTATGCAAGCGAGAAGAAGGTACTAGAGTTGACAAAGCTACTTCACGAGGAGCGAAACATCAACGCCTACCTCGGCACCAAGAGGAAGCGCCCATGGGAGACTTAGAGCTTTAGGATTTTATGCTTTTCTTTTATTTTTCTGAACTATCTTTTGTACTTAAAAAGAAAAAGAATAAAAAGAGAACTAATAAATGTTTGTTCGTGCTTGTTTAACAAATTTAAATCTCTAAGGTCCTTGAAAACATTGCATTGCATTTGCATAAACATCGCATATCATGGCATAACATCTCATAACAGGTAAATTGAAGATTGGTTTTCTCATTTTTCTCGCTATTTATTTTAGCAGAAATGGCTCTTGAACAGACTGTCAAAGATCTTCAGGCTCAAAATGCTCAGTTTCAGGAGATGTTCACTAGCTTGGTCCAAGGCCAAGAAGATCTGAAGAAGCTCATCAATAGAAAGAAGAGGGCCGTTGGTGTTCTCAACATGGGCAGACGTTACAAAGGTGGTCCTAAAGTGGTCAGCCGAATAGAGCTCTCAGAAAGTGTCAAGACTGAGGGGAGTGTCAAGGGCAATGACTAAGACGATCAGCGTGAGCCTGAGCTGAAAGAAGAAGACTATGAGGATCAGTACTCTGATGAAGATGACAAGTACAAGCAACATGAAGACTGTCTGAATACTGTGGAAAACCTGAAGATGTCAGGGCTGAATTTTGATGATCTGAGTCTTATTCCTGGTGTGGTGATTCCTCCCAAATTCAAAGTTCCCACTTTTGCCAAGTATGATGGCATTTCTTGTCCGAAGCTGCATTTGAAGTCCTATGTTCAGAAGATCAACCCCCACACTGATGATAGAAAGTTGTGGAGGCATTATTTTCAAGAGAGTTTGTTCGGGACTCAATTGGAGTGGTATTACCAGCTAGAAAATGACTGTATCCGTACTTGGAGTGATTTAGCAGACGATTTCTACAGACAATATGAGTACAATGCAGAATTGGCACCCACTCGCGTGCAACTACAAAGCATGTCTATGGGTCGTGACGAGAAGTTCAAAGAGTATGCTCAGAAGTGGAGAGATTTAGCAGGCGGAGTTCAACCACCCTTGTCCCATAGGGAGTTGGTTGATATGTTTATGGGAACACTGACAGGCCCATTCTTCAATCATCTAATTGGAAACTCTTCAGCCGGATTCACCGAACTGATATTGACAGGAGAGCATATTGAAGCTGGTATCAAGAGCGGAAAGATTCAGGTAGAGTCATCTTCGAATGCTGCGAAGAGATCTTTTGGTGGTAAGAAAGCCAATGCGGTGTATGGTCGAAAAGCCGAGCCAAGACCGACCGTGCTCAACTGTGGGGGCGTTGTGATCTCCAATCCTACATCAAGACAACCTCGGCGAGACAACACGCAACCGCGCCACGAAGACAGTTTAAGATCAACATTGTCGCAAGCCTTGCAACACATGTTGAAAGCAGAGCTGATCACCTTGAGGGATCCTCCTCAAAATATCAACACTTCCTCTCCGAGATACAATCCTAATGCTAAGTGCGCTTACCATTCCAACAGCCAAGGGCACGACACTGACAACTGTTGGGCTCTGAAGAACAAGATTCAAGATATGATTGAAGCTAAGCAGATTGACTTTGACCCTCCTATTGAGACTCCGAACGTGATCAATGCTCCTATGCCTAACCATGACAAAAGTTCCAATGCTATTGGCGAGAATGCTTATGTTTTCAACATAGATGACTTGACCATTCCTCTGATGACTGTTAAGAAGAATTTGCTGCAAGTCGGTGTCAATCCAGGATGCCTAGAAAATTGTCGTTGGTGCCCGTCTGCGCCTGACGGTTGTGCTTGGTTGAGAAGACGCGTTCAGTGCATGATGGATAACCGTGAAATACTATTCCTGAAACCACCTGTGGAGAATCTGTGTGAAGACATGTCTAAGAAACTGAAGATTGAAGATGTGAATGAAACTGTATCGAATGTGTGGGATACCTTAGGACAACCAAGTGGAAAGTTCGATTACATGGTGAAGTATACTGTACCTGAGAGCTACAAGATTCCTATTGAAGATGTTAAGGCGACCGGATGGGGTGACGATTTCCCAGAAGACTATGCTGATGTCAACACAATAAGGATTTCCTCTGCGGATCCTGCGCCTAGAGTGGCACCTCTCATTATTACTTCTCCCAGACCAGTTCCATACTCCTCTGACAAACTTATCCCTTGGAATTATGGATATGAGGTTTACTATCATGGCGTCAAGCAAGACCCTTTGACCATTGAGGATCTTACAGTTGAAGCTACTATTCCTGACATCAACAACATCACCGGATCAAGTAAGGTGACCCGAACCGGAAAAGTGTTCTCTCCAGAAATCTCTCCTCCAAAAGACACCGCGACTCCAGCTCACATTCCAGCTATTCAACCAGTTCCCGAGGCGCGAGGGAAAGAACCAGTGACTCATCCTGCTCAGCCAGAAGTACCAAAGGAAGTTGCTGAAGACACCTCCAAACAAGAGATGGAGGAAATTCTGAAGATAATCAAGAAGAGTGACTACCATGTTGTGGAACAGTTGGGACAGACTCCGTCCAAGATATCCATGCTTGCTCTGCTCTTGTGTTCTGAGGCTCATGTTAAAGCCTTAGTGAAGTTTCTGAAGAATGCTCACGTACCGCAAGACACTACTACTGATCAATTTGAAGTTTGTATTGCTAGCCTAGCTGCTAACAACGGCCTAGGCTTCTCTGATGCTGATTTGACTCCTTCCGGAAAGAAACACAACAAAGCCTTGCACGTCTCTATTGAATGCAAGGGCACTACATTATCTCATGTTTTGGTGGATACCGGTTCCGCTCTAAATATCCTACCAAAGACTGCTTTTGACTGACTCGATATTGAAGGATTGGTTCTGAAACCCAGTGACATAGTTGTAAGAGCTTTTGATGGTTCTAAGCGAACCGTACTTGGAGAGCTCATTCTTCCTGTTAAAGTCGGTTTCCAGACTTTTGATTTCACTTTCTTTGTCATGGACATCTGTCCAACTTATTCTTGCCTACTTGGACGCCCTTGGATACATGGGGCAGGCGCTGTTACCTCCACCTTGCATTAGAAGCTGAAGTACCCAGTGAAGGGGAAGGTTATTACAGTATGGGGTGAAGAGGAATATATGGTCAGCCATCTACAGTCATTCTGATATCTCGAGATGGAAGGTGAATTCTTCGAGACTCCCTGTCAAGCTTTCGAAACAATCCCCAGAGTCGTTCCTGTTGACTCTCTATCATACCCCAAAATTTGTCCTCCTACTTCTCAAGATATTTCATACATCCATACTCAAGGATTCCTCAAGGGTTGATCAGACAAACCCTCTCCTAAACAATCAACCCAAACTAGGGTTTGGCAATTCTCAGATCAAGATGGACTTCCAACATCTCTAAATGTTCATCATTCCTCCTCATATGCTTCAAAGATTCTCCATGGCTAGTTTCAAGCCTCACAAGTCAAGTTTCCTCAGACAATTGCTCAGATGGTTGAAAATTAGTTGTATTGAACAAAAAGTCAACTGTGGTCAACATACAGTCAAACTTCATGATTATTGGTCAACGTCCTCATTTTGAAGTTACATTCATCATTTGATCAAGGGTTGATCATGATTCATCAAGAAAACTCAAGATTTGCACAAAAGTCAAACTTTCCAAATTAGGGTTTTTTAGTGAAAAGTCAACTGAACTTTGACTGAGCATAACTTCTTCATACTTTCTCAGAAATTTTTCCACCACCTATCATTTTGAAGGAAATTCAATTCTCTACAACTTCATGTCTCACAAGAATGTTCAAAAAATGCTTCATTTGGAAGGTATGGGTCAAAACATTACAGGTCCTTTTCAAAGTCAACAAAAAGTCAACTTTTTGTTTTGAAGATTTATTGAGCATGGCAACTCCAATTGAGATGAAACCAAAGAGGTTGTTTAGAGGACACTTAGAGGTTTCCAAAAAGTCCAAGAACACTCAAAAATGTGGAAAATTGAGCAAGATACACCATTTAGAAGTTGGGCATTTTTGGACAATTGCACAAAAGGAGATATTTGTCAAAATCCAATTTTTTCCAAATGGGCATATAATTTTATGATTCAAACTTGATCATGATATTATTTGTGACCTATTGATGCCTTGCCATGACCACTTTCTATTTTATTGATTTATTTTTGGATTTAAAACCATTTAATTCAAAATTAAATTATATAAAATATGAAAATAAGATATATTTTCAAAAGGATTGGATTTTCATCAAACTTGAGGTCCAAGATAGCCCACAATACTTGCCAATTTCGTGCTAGCTTGCATATGGAAGGGAAAATCAAATTTTCTCTAAAATTTGATTTTATTTGAAAGGAATTTATTTCACATTGAATACCAAATCTTTTTTCACTCTCTTTGCACTCATTCCTCACTCTATAAATACCAAGACTATTGCACATCACAAGGGACGAAACCCTAGCCCTTACAACAACCCTCACTTTGCTCAAAATTTTCACAAAGTTGTGAAAATCAAATTTCAAATTCCAGTCAGTTTCAAGGCAAGCTAGCCATCCAAACGTGTTCCTTGATATCCCAGCATTCAAAACCATCCCTTACGGCAGGCGCGGATCGTGCTCAAGAACTTGCTCCGATTTGGTATTTCTTTGAAATTCGAATTTCATTAATCATGCATTGTTAACTGTTTTCATGTGTTTGTTTGAGTTCAGGGTGTTCATTAGAATGTGTTTGATGCCTTACATGCGAGTTTCCATGTGAAAACCACAGATTACCATTGTTAGGGTTCAAAGAACTGCTTGAATCGAACTGATAGCTACAGGCATTTTCAATCGAAACTAACACCACCATTGAATTCAGAATGCTCGATTTAGGGGGGTAGGGTACTCTTTTCCTTTTTATTTCATTGATTTCGCAGGTTTGGCATTTTGGGTCATCGGAGAAGACGACCGGAGCTAGGGCTCCGGCGTCGTTGACTGGTTGAATCCGGCGAAGGCTTATGTGGCGCGATCATGCTCTCTGATTCGTCCATTCGTTATGACTGGGGTCCACTTGCTGACTGTGTTTTGATTTCAAAAATCCTTGACACGCGTATGCTTAAAAACAATTGATTCCAGTTTCACAAACACCATGTACACGTTGGCCCAGTGGTTAAGGCGTTGGTATGAGAAGATTCCCTCAAAGGTCACAGGTTTGAACCTGGACAGGACCAATTCTTTTTCTCTTTTACAAAACTAACTTATATTTTTCATATTTTCTATTTTTTCTTTAATATTTTCCATCCAATTTAATTTATCTTTAATATTTTTTTATCATGCATCTAAAAAATACCAAAAATATTTATTTTTTGCATAATCATCAGAAAAATGTTTATTTAATTTTTAAAATTAAAATTATTATTTTTGCATGCATATTTAATTTAATTGCTAATTAATCATTTAAATAGCTTTTAATTGTTTTTAAATTATCAAATTAATTCCAAAAATTACCAAAAAATTATTTTATCATATAATGTCATTATTAACACAAAAACGTTTTCTCATTCAAAAATGCTTATTTTTACTAACATTTTCCTCTTATGCAATTTTCTTACATTTTCCGATTTTGCATCATTCACGGTTACACCGTTTGGACGATTTTATCGCTTTTCTTTTCCAATTATGTAACTGCCTATGGGATGTAATAGTTTAATTAGGGCTTTTATTTTCCGCACTTTCAATTATGTATCTGCCCCAAAGCCATGTAATAGCGTAGGACATTTACTTTCCGCACTTTACATTTCCGCAATTTACTTTATGCATCCTATAAAATGCTAGTAATTAGGCATGTATGGCAAGATAAAAATTGGACATAGATCACTCATAATTCCAAGATAACATATTTGAATTTAACACACTCTCTTCACACATGCACCCCCTAGAGTATTCTCTCTCGTTGCCTTTCGAATAAATTGTCAAGTCCCTCGAACGTAGAGGTATCCTAGCACCGTTGCCTTCAAAACAAACCATCATAGTCTCTTCGATACAAAGATCATAGACCCACGATGTCGCCTACGAATACATGATCTTGACCCTCGATTGTCGCCTACGAAAAATAATGATAGTCCCTTCGAATGTGCTAGGATACTTCCTACAAGTTGCTTTCTATGACCATCCGATGTCCCTTCGAATGTCCCTTCTACATCCAACGAATAGGGTTACCTACCAACTAATGGTATGGATATCGCTATTCTAAAGGAACAACAACCATTACGGTAGGTAATCAGACTTTTAGTTGCTTGCTCAAAACAAAATACTTTCACACCTCACACTTTTTTCAAAGTTCAAACTCTTTTCAAAACAAAAACATTTCCGAACACTTTGTATACATTCCTATATGAATCATTACAAAGTCAAAGCGAAATGCCTTTTTTTCAAAACATTTTTGTCAAACACACAGAAAGCACTTTTTTTTTTTAAAATGATCTAAGAGCAACTAAGAGCCCGTAGATAATTACGGATGGAAAGGGGTGCTAATACCTTCCCTTTTCATAACCTTCTCCCTTACTCAGAATCTAACGAAGGTCTTTTCCTGTTCTTTTCACCTTCCCTTAATTGGATAAAAGAAAAGTCGGCGGTGACTCTTGCTATCCGCACATTTGCGATACAAAATTCTCAAAGTCAGTTCACCGTATTAAGCTGGCTACTGGGGAGACACCCTAAAGAGAGAATGCCTTAGGGATTTCTA
Source organism: Vicia sativa (assembly GCA_021764765.1). Lineage (NCBI taxonomy): Eukaryota > Viridiplantae > Streptophyta > Magnoliopsida > Fabales > Fabaceae > Vicia > Vicia sativa. The sequence continues at coordinate 32,726,123 of CM038794.1, forward strand.
GATCAGCTTTACTGCTTTCCGTTTGACTTGTATGCTTTATCTTAAGGATTTCTTGGGTATTATATTTGTGGGGGATCCTACACCCGGATCTGGGTTCCCTTTTAGGTAAGTAGCAATAAATCGTCGCGACCGTTAGACGTATATCGAAACGGTCAACAAGATGGCTACGTTAGTGTGACACTTTGGATGTCCTGATACTCTTCATTTCCAAGTTGAGGATAGTATTTGGCTTCTGCGTGGTGTCATCAAGCACTAACTAAACTTTTAGAACCTTAATTGACCCATCTTGTCCATTAGAAGGTAGTGAGATGACCGGCTTTGGTGTAGACTAAGGTTGGCTGATACTCGATGCTACGCTCATTAAGATCAGACTTTTGGGATATTTTCGGTCGACCACTTGGTAGTCGTATTGAAATAAACGCCTACGAGAAAGATCAATGATATGAGATTCCTAGAACCCGGTTACTATTATAGGACAGGATGAACCAACTCAAACTTTTGGTGGGGTAATCATGTATACCTTGTAACACCCCATTTCTACCCAACGTTTATTATAAAATCAGAGTGCGGAAATTTTAAACTAAAAACATGGGATGTCACATTTCAACATTAACAACACAAACAGATAAGATACATAACACTTTTTAATTCGGAGGATCTCATAACAACCTTGTATAACTTTCAAACAAAATACTTTTTATTACTACGCAATGGAATCCATAGTTATACAACTTCATGTGTTTTACTAATAACAACTAGAAACATCTGGTTCGACTTTCAACATACTTAACAACTTTTTATTTCACAACATCACTTAGGATTCAACAAATTATACTAATAACAACTAGAGTCAACAATATAAACAACATAGACTAGACGTCCCCCCCGAGTGTTACGTATCAGAGCAAAGACACCGACTTGGACCAACGTCAACTAATTCTTCCATTCTTGAATACCTGCACGTTACCAATATAAAGGTAACGGCCAACAAAATAGAAAGGGTGAGATATCGAATAATATAAGCGAAAGTATGATAATTCATATGCTTAAGTAAAGAAACATACAATAATTACTACTTTAATCGATAACACATAATATCCACCAATCAACCTTCTAGTCAACAACATATAATATCCATCAAACAACATAGAATCAACAACGTATAATATCCACCAACAACATAGAATCAACAACAACTTAAATGCGACTCAATGCGACTCGACAAATGCAAATGCATGTGGATCCATTTGGAGCAAAACTCCCCAACGTAAAAATATGCCAGGTTATCGAGGCATTCAACAAGGCATAAGCCTTCAACTTACAACGTGGTGCCAATCCATGCCAACTTACAACGTGGTGCCAATCCAGGCCAACTTAATAATGCACATGCTATGTATGATACACCGACCACAGCATCAACAACAACTTAAAACAACAACAACTTAATCATGCATTAACTGCATCAACTTAATCAACACGATCAACTTCGATCTCAACAACTATTAACAACGTCAACAACAATGCAACTTATAATTCACATAATCAACTTCAACTTCAACAATAATTAACAACTTCAACAACAATTAGTAATATCAACCACAATATAATTTATAATTAACACGATCAAATTCAACCTCAATAACAATTAACAACTTTAACAACAATTAGCAATATTAGCAACAATACAATTATAATTTAATTCAACCAACTTCATCTTCAGCTTTTGCCGCATAATTCTACGGTTCTTAAATCATCCAATTCGTACATAAACAACAACGTTTCGGCTGTATCAACAATCAAGCAACTAATGCAAAATTCAACAAAATGACACTATTTTAATTAACTACCCGTATACTCGAACTATCCCATAAAATTTCGTCCAATTCCGATAAACTATTTTTCCCGCTTAATTCGACTGACAGTATTATTTTCTGCACTATTTCCAATTTTCTGCAACATTCGAATTAGTCCTAAATATTCTACTAATTAATCCTGTCAATATCATCATTAATTCTGCATTATTATCGCTCGCTTCACCAATAAGTTTACACTGCTGGTCACACCTTATGCTGCTATTTATTACTCTATTTTTTTCTCCCCTACAACACTGTTATTAACTAAATAATTCCTGTTATTTAATTTAGCCTCTACTAGTATTTTCCTGTAATTAAATGGATTAACATACTACTTTAATTACACTGTCTGTTCCAATTGACACTGCTAATATTCTTCCCCTGGTATATTTATCCGTTAATGCTAGAATACATTCTGCTACATGTGATCTAATATCTTCATCCATCTATTGTTATTAATTTCATCCTACCAAGTGTATTATTTTTCTTTCCTAAGTCAGCAAGCAAGCCACGAAACAGAACACACAAACATCGAAGTGAGACGCCCACCCCCTAACCAAGAGGCGGTCGCCTCAGCTCCTACCCACTAGAGGAGACGGTCGTCTCCCTCTCTCTTTCTCATCCCATGAGGCGGACGCCTCCACACTCTCCTCACCAGGAAGGCGGTCGCCTCCTCCTATATGTTCATCCAATTAATTCACATCCACGCACGGAATGACCACATGCATACCAGGTAATTAAATCGATCTAGTTTCTTCTTAATACAATTACATGAAATAATTAATTTTAATAGTATATTCCAGCAATAATATTTTATCGACGAAATCGGATTAACAGTATAATTAAGCAGCCCTAAACCCCACATACGAACCATCCTACAATCGATTATAAAACCCGAACCCCACCCTTACCTGTGGATTGACGGGAACTCGAAAATTCGATCGGAATTGACGAACTCTCGGACAACAACGATCCCTCCTAGGACCTTTGTTCCAACTTTTCTTCCTTTCCTCTCCTTCTGGTTTTTCTCCACGGCTAGGGTTTTCTTTTTGTTTGTTTTGCAAGCAACAACATAAAAATCCTTATTTTCCTAGGTTACTCAATATATATAGTAGCTTCTAATAAAAATTGGTTTATTAAATAATTCTCCCCAAAAATACTAATTTTTCTCTTATAATTAATATACTACATTTAATTTATTAATCCCAAATAATAGAATAATTCTAGTATTATTTTTATTCTAACTATTAGCCTTATATTTCTCCTTTTATATCTCTTATTTATTTAAACCTAATTCTTTCTCTTATAATTAAATCCAACCTGATAATATTATTATTATAATAATAAAATAGTAATAATAATAATATTTCTATTATTTCTACTTAACTTAATTTTCACACCTCTTTTCTATATTTCTAACACCAATAAATAACTCTATTAATTCCACACTTATTTCTAATATTATTTTCAATAATATTCTACCACAAAATTAATTTATCACTAATTATTCTAGTTAATTAATCTCTACTCATAATAATAATAATTCTCCGACTAAACTGATTATTTCACTTAAATAAACTAGTCCAATAAATAAATACTATTATTCTTAATATTAATCCTCCAATTACACTAACCAAATAATCCGGCTTAAACTTAATAATCCAAATATGTCTCTTAAATAATGCCAATACATCCAATTACTCCGATTAATTCTCAAACTTCGTCTAATTCCAATAATTAAATCTTTTAATAATTTAATTAACTAATTAATTAAATTCGGGGTGTTACAACTCTCCCCCACTTAGAATATTTTCGTCCTCGAAAATCTATCCGACACAACCATCCTTAACATCACATTCGCATCCAATTTTTCGATTCAACAACAACCCATCCATGGCTTAAATCCACAACTTAAATCTCGATCTTCCAATGCTCTTGCAACATAATCCTTACTAACTCGCCAACCATTTTTGTAATATCTTGAAACAACGTCTTATAATATAGCAACAACCTTCACTTGCCCATACTCAACTTATACAACATTGCATCATTATCCGAGCAACATCTTCAACACTGAAATACTTATACAAAATCCTTATTCTCATACTCTGAGGTCATTCATTCACTAAACACCAACAACTCTCTTAATTCTCATCAACTCAAAAACAACTACTTTGAGACAATCACCTTACAACATAGTAACAACTACTACTCACTTAGTTTCTTGTACACCATGGTATCCTCACTTTAACAACATTCTTGTCGTAGCATCCACCACTTACTTACCATTAAGATAGCAAAACAATTTTATATCATCCAACATGATCCCGTCTACTATCAACAAGAGATTAAGGGTGATCAGTTCCTCAATTTGTCAATAGATAGCCGACAACCATAATAGAGATTAAACTGTCGTTACTAACATTAATAGTATTCTTTTTCCAACTTGCATCCATGATTCAAGGATCCCAACCACTCCAACAACTTCTACAACGTTTAAATCAATCCCAATAATTCCACAGCATGACCTACTTAAATAATCAACTTACAAAATTCTATCTCATAGTAACTATTCTTTTCCAATACATTCCAACTTTTCAAACAACCAAATCTTAAATTCTTACCACCTTCGAATTCGAGAAACGACAAGGCTCCTACAACGTTTGCACCGTATCCTTCAGTAACATACTAATCTGATATCTCTCAACTAAACACATCCGAGAAGAAAAGCTTCTCCCCCACTTAGCTTCAACTTAATTCATGCAAACAGTCAACCTAAAAGCAACAAGTACCGACAGTGTTCCACACACTTGTCGCGTACGAAGGAAGTAAACAACGTTAGACAACACTGGCCGGACAGACCGACCTGCTCTGATACCACTAATGTAACACCCCATTTCTACCCAACGTTTATTATAAAATCAGAGTGCGGAAATTTTAAACTAAAAACATGGGATGTCACATTTCAACATTAACAACACAAACAGATAAGATACATAACACTTTTTAATTCGGAGGATTTCATAACAACCTTTTATAACTTTCAAACAAAATACTTTTTATTACTACGCAATGGAATCCATAGTTATACAACTTCATGTGTTTTACTAATAACAACTAGAAACATCTGGTTCGACTTTCAACATACTTAACAACTTTTTATTTCACAACATCACTTAGGATTCAACAAATTATACTAATAACAACTAGAGTCAACAATATAAACAACATAGACTAGACGTCCCCCCCGAGTGTTACGTATCAGAGCAAAGACACCGACTTGGACCAATGTCAACTAATTCTTCCATTCTTGAATACCTGCACGTTACCAATATAAAGGTAACGGCCAACAAAATAGAAAGGGTGAGATATCGAATAATATAAGCGAAAGTATGATAATTCATATGCTTAAGTAAAGAAACATACAATAATTACTACTTTAATCGATAACACATAATATCCACCAATCAACCTTCTAGTCAACAACATATAATATCCATCAAACAACATAGAATCAACAACGTATAATATCCACCAACAACATAGAATCAACAACAACTTAAATGCGACTCAATGCGACTCGACAAATGCAAATGCATGTGGATCCATTTGGAGCAAAACTCCCAACGTAAAAATATGCCAGGTTATCGAGGCATTCAACAAGGCATAAGCCTTCAACTTACAACGTGGTGCCAATCCATGCCAACTTACAACGTGGTGCCAATCCAGGCCAACTTAATAATGCACATGCTATGTATGATACACCGACCACAGCATCAACAACAACTTAAAACAACAACAACTTAATCATGCATTAACTGCATCAACTTAATCAACACGATCAACTTCGATCTCAACAACTATTAACAACGTCAACAACAATGCAACTTATAATTCACATAATCAACTTCAACTTCAACAATAATTAACAACTTCAACAACAATTAGTAATATCAACCACAATATAATTTATAATTAACACGATCAAATTCAACCTCAATAACAATTAACAACTTTAACAACAATTAGCAATATTAGCAACAATACAATTATAATTTAATTCAACCAACTTCATCTTCAGCTTTTGCCGCATAATTCTACGGTTCTTAAATCATCCAATTCGTACATAAACAACAACGTTTCGGCTGTATCAACAATCAAGCAACTAATGCCAAATTCAACAAAATGACACTATTTTAATTAACTACCCGTATACTCGAACTATCCCATAAAATTTCGTCCAATTCCGATAAACTATTTTTCCCGCTTAATTCGACTGACAGTATTATTTTCTGCACTATTTCCAATTTTCTGCAACATTCGAATTAGTCCTAAATATTCTACTAATTAATCCTGTCAATATCATCATTAATTCTGCATTATTATCGCTCGCTTCACCAATAAGTTTACACTGCTGGTCACACCTTATGCTGCTATTTATTACTCTATTTTTTTCTCCCCTACAACACTGTTATTAACTAAATAATTCCTGTTATTTAATTTAGCCTCTACTAGTATTTTCCTGTAATTAAATGGATTAACATACTACTTTAATTACACTGTCTGTTCCAATTGACACTGCTAATATTCTTCCCCTGGTATATTTATCCGTTAATGCTAGAATACATTCTGCTACATGTGATCTAATATCTTCATCCATCTATTGTTATTAATTTCATCCTACCAAGTGTATTATTTTTCTTTCCTAAGTCAGCAAGCAAGCCACGAAACAGAACACACAAACATCGAAGTGAGACGCCCACCCCCTAACCAAGAGGCGGTCGCCTCAGCTCCTACCCACTAGAGGAGACGGTCGTCTCCCTCTCTCTTTCTCATCCCATGAGGCGGACGCCTCCACACTCTCCTCACCAGGAAGGCGGTCGCCTCCTCCTATATGTTCATCCAATTAATTCACATCCACGCACGGAATGACCACATGCATACCAGGTAATTAAATTGATCTAGTTTCTTCTTAATACAATTACATGAAACAATTAATTTTAATAGTATATTCCAGCAATAATATTTTATCGACGAAATCGGATTAACGGTATAATTAAGCGACCTAAACCCCACATACGAACCATCCTACAATCGATTATAAAACCCGAACCCCACCCTTACCTGTGGATTGACGGGAACTCGAAAATTCGATCGGAATTGACGAACTCTCGGACAACAACGATCCCTCCTAGGACCTTTGTTCCAACTTTTCTTCCTTTCCTCTCCTTCTGGTTTTTCTCCACGGCTAGGGTTTTCTTTTTGTTTGTTTTGCAAGCAACAACATAAAAATCCTTATTTTCCTAGGTTACTCAATATATATAGTAGCTTCTAATAAAAATTGGTTTATTAAATAATTCTCCCCAAAAATACTAATTTTTCTCTTATAATTAATATACTACATTTAATTTATTAATCCCAAATAATAGAATAATTCTAGTATTATTTTTATTCTAACTATTAGCCTTATATTTCTCCTTTTATATCTCTTATTTATTTAAACCTAATTCTTTCTCTTATAATTAAATCCAACTGATAATATTATTATTATAATAATAAAATAGTAATAATAATAATATTTCTATTATTTCTACTTAACTTAATTTTCACACCTCTTTTCTATATTTCTAACACCAATAAATAACTCTATTAATTCCACACTTATTTCTAATATTATTTTCAATAATATTCTACCACAAAATTAATTCATCACTAATTATTCTAGTTAATTAATCTCTACTCATAATAATAATAATTCTCCGACTAAACTGATTATTTCACTTAAATAAACTAGTCCAATAAATAAATACTTTTATTCTTAATATTAATCCTCCAATTACACTAACCAAATAATCCGGCTTAAACTTAATAATCCAAATATGTCTCTTAAATAATGCCAATACATCCAATTACTCCGATTAATTCTCAAACTTCGTCTAATTCCAATAATTAAATCTTTTAATAATTTAATTAACTAATTAATTAAATTCGGGGTGTTACATACCTCGTGCAAGCCTTGAACCTAGGCTCATTGTGTGAATTGTTTGTGTGGGCTAAACATGACATCATGACATCATCGCATTGCATATCATTTCTAACAATTTCAAGGACCTAGGGATTTATCTTTGCTCTGTTTTGTAGGGAATTATGGCTTCTAGAAAGACTATCCGAATCAACTTCATGGGTATACCTTCTCAGCTCAAAGAATTGGTTTCAGAAATTCCCGACCATGCTCAGTTCATCAAAAGACATGGTTATCTACTTGATTTGGTTATCTCCGGTTTTGAAGAAGATATGATGCATGTCCTATTCTAGTTCTTTAATCCGAAACACCATTGCTTTACATTCCCAGATTATCAGCTGGTTCCTACTTTGGAAGAGTTCTCTAAACTACTTGGGGTACCCATTATTGATCAAATGCCATTCACCGGTTTGGAAAAGGTCCCTAAGTACGAAGACATTGCATCAGTCTTACACCTAAAGCGCTCGGACATTGAAGCCAATTGGGAAACAAGAAGCGGAGAATTCCTCAAAGGTATGAGTTTCCAAGCATTCGAAGACATTGTGGCCTTGCTAATCTATGGTTTGGTTCTATTTCCTAACTCAGATCAATTCATAGATGTCAGCGCCATCAAGTTGTTTCTTACCCGTAATCCTGTGCCTACTTTACTTGGAGATATTCTACATTCTCTCCACGCTCGTACTACCAAGAGACAAGGAACTCTCATGTGTTGCATACCGTTACTTTCCAGGTGGTTTATTTCGCACCTTCCTCGATCAATATTGAAGAAAGAACAAATGTTGAAGTGGTCTCAAAGGCTAATGTCACTCTCTCATTCAGATATTCGTTGGAGTCTTTTCTCTCAAAAGGACTTCACATTCATTGAGCGTTGTGGAGAATTCCCTAATGTACCACTCCTTGGTATAAGGGGAGGTATTACTTACAACCCTTATCTAGCTCTACGTCAGTTTGGTTTTGCTCGAAGAGATGGTCCTCATGATATGCTTCTCCAAGATATTGTGTTCGATTATGCTCACGATCTCCAGAATTACCGACGAAGGTTCATACACGCTTGGGGCATGGTAAAGAAGACTGATACCAAGACTTTGGGGCACCAAAACTCCATTCCTTGGGAACCTTACCTCAAATGGGTGCGAGCTTGAGCTCAAAACCTCATGATGCCATTTACACCCGTGTTACCAGTAATTATGGAACCTGTTGCAATAGGTGACGTACCCTATACTGTTCTCCATCCTAACATGCCTACTGATTTTGAAGACTTGAAGAGATCCTGGATTCAGCTCAAAGAAGAAAGGGATACATTCGAAGCTCAGTGCTATGCAAGCGAGAAGAAGGTACTAGAGTTGACAAAGCTACTTCACGAGGAGCGAAACATCAACGCCTACCTCGGCACCAAGAGGAAGCGCCCATGGGAGACTTAGAGCTTTAGGATTTTATGCTTTTCTTTTATTTTTCTGAACTATCTTTTGTACTTAAAAAGAAAAAGAATAAAAAGAGAACTAATAAATGTTTGTTCGTGCTTGTTTAACAAATTTAAATCTCTAAGGTCCTTAAAAACATTGCATTACATTTGCATAAACATCGCATATCATGGCATAACATCTCATAACAAGTACATTGAAGATTAGTTTTCTCATTCTCTCGCTATTTATTTTAGCAGAAATGGCTCTTGAACAGTCTGTCAAAGATCTCCAGGCTCAGAATGCTCAGATCCAGGAGATGTTCACCAGCTTGGTCCAAGGCCAAGAAGATTTGAAGAAGCTCATCAACAGAAAGAAGAGGGTCGTTGGTGTCCTCAACATGGGTAGACGCTACAAAGGTGGTCCTAAAGTGGTCAGCCGGATAGAGCTCTCAGAACGAAGTGTCAAGAATGAGGGGAGTGTCAAGGGCGATGAAGAAGGCAGTCAACGTGAGCCTTAGAAAGAGAGAGAGGATCACTATCATAATGACCAGTACTCTGATGAGGATGACAAGTACAAGCAACTTTAAGACCGTCTGAATGCTGTAGAAAACCTGAAGATGTCCGGGTTGAATTTTGATGATTTGAGTCTTGTCCCTGGTGTGGTGATTCCTCCCAAATTCAAAGTCCCTACTTTTGCCAAGTATGATGGAATTTCCTGTCCAAAGCTGCATTTGAAGTCCTATGTTCAGAAGATCAACCCCCACACTGATGGCAGAAAGTTGTGGATGCATTATTTTCAAGAGAGTTTGTCCGGAACTCAATTGGAGTGGTATTATCAGCTAGAAAATGATTGTATCCGTACTTGGAGTGACTTAGCAGATGCTTTCTACAGGCAGTATCAGTACAATGCTGAATTGACACCCACTCGCATACAACTACAGAGCATGTCTATGGGTCGTGATGAGAAGTTTAAAGAGTATGCTCAGAAATGGAGAGATCTAGCAGGCAGAGTTCAGCCACCCTTGTCCAATAGGGAGTTGGTTGATATGTTTATGGGAACGCTGACAGTCCCATTCTTCAATCATCTGATTGGAAACTCCGCATCCGGATTCACCGAGTTGATATTGACAGGAGAGCGTACTGAGGCTGGTATCAAGAGTGGAAAGATTCAGGTAGAGACATCTTCAAATGCTGCGAAGAGATCTTTTGGTGGTAAGAAAGAAGCCAATGCTGTGTATGGTCAGAAGAGTCGAGCCAAGACCGATCGTGCTCAATCTGTGGGGGCAGTTGTGATCTCTAATCCTACCTCAGCACAACCTCAGCGAGACAACGCGCGTAACCAGAATGCGCCACGAAGACAGTTTACAAAGATCAACATTCCATTGTCGCAAGCCTTGCAACACATGTTGAAAGTAGAGCTGATTACTTTGAAGGATCCTCCTCAGAATGTCAACACTTCCTCTCCGACATACAATCCTAATGCTAAGTGTGCTTACCACTCCAAAAGCTCAGGACACGATACTGATAACTGTTGGGCTCTGAAGAACAAAATTCAGGATATGATTGAAGCTAAGCAGATCGAGTTTGACCCTCCTGTTGAGACTTTGAATGTGATCAACGCGCCTATGCCTAACCATGACAAAAGTTCCAATGTTGTTGGTGAGGATACTTACATTCTTAACATAGATGACTTGACCATTCCTCTGATGACTGTTAAGAAGAATTTGCTGCAAGCCGGCGTCAATCCAGGATGCCCAGGGAATTGTCGTTGGTGCCCATCTGCACCTGAGTGTTGTGCTTGGTTGAGAAGACGTGTTCAGTGCATGATGGATAATCGTGAAATACTATTCTTGAAACCACCTGTGGAGAGCCTATGTGAAGACATGTCTAAGAAACTGAAGCTCAGAGATGTGAATGAAACTGTGCCGTCTGCATGGGATACCTTGGGGTCGCCAAGTGGAAAGTTTGATTACATGGTGAAGTATACCGTTCCTGAGAGCTACAAGATTCTTATTGAAGATGTTAAGGCAACCGGATGGGGTGACGATTTCCTAGAAGACTATGCTGATGTTAACACCATAAGGATTTCCTCGGTTGATCCTGTGCCTAGAGTGGCACCTCTCATCATTACTTCTCCAAGACCAGTTCCATATTCCTCCGACAAGGCTATTCCTTGGAATTATGGAGCTGATGTTTACTATCATGGCGTCAAGCAAGACCCTCTGACCCTTGAAGATCTTACCGTTGAAGCTACCATTCCTGACATTGACAACATCACCGGATCAAGTAAGGTGACCCGAACCGGAAGAGTTTTATCCCCAGAAATCTCTCCTCCAAAAGATACTGCGACTCCAGCTCGCATTCCTGCTATTCAATCCATTCCCCAAGCTAGAGGAAAGAACGGTGACTCATCACGCTCAACGGAAGTACCAAAGAAGTTGGTGAAGACACCTCCAAACGAGAAATGGAGGAGATTCTGAAAATCATCAAGAAGAGTGACTACAATGTTGTGGAACAGTTGGGACAGACTCCGTCCAAGATATCCATGCTTGCTCTGCTTTTGTGCTCCGAGGCTCATGCTAATGACTTGGTGAAGTTTCTGAAGAATGCTCACGTACCGCAAGACACTACTACTGATCAATTCGAAGTTTGTATTGCTAGCCTGGCCGCCAACAACGGCCTAGGCTTCTCTGATGCTGACTTGACTCCTGCCGGAAAGAAACACAATAAAGCCTTGCACATCTTTGTTGAATTCAAGGGCGTTACATTGTCGCATGTTTTGGTTGATATCGGTTCCGCTCTGAATATCCTTCCGAAGACTGCTTTTGATCGACTTGATGTTGAAGGGCTGATTCTGAAGCCCAGTGATATGATTTTGAGAGCTTTTAATGGTTCTAAGCGAGCGATGCTTGGAGCTTATACATACATTAAAGTCGATTCCCGTTTCGATTCCACTTTCTTTGTCATGGACATCCGTCCATTAACTCTGCCTACTTGGGCGCCCTTGGATACATGGGGCAGGCGTTATTACTACCTGCATCAAAGTTGAAGTACCGGTGAAGGGAAGGTTGTTCGATGTGGTGAAGAAGAGTATATGGTCATCATCTACGGTCATTACGATACCTCGAGGTGGAAGGTGAATTCTTGAGACTCCATCAAGCTTTTGAAACAATCCCAGTCATGCACATTGACTCCCCGTCACTCTGAAGTTCACAAGTTCCGTAGGATGGCCTCGTTGAAGGATGCTCAAGTTGTTGTTGAAGGAGGTAGTACTATTTGGGGACAGCTCCACGATCTTCCTTTCAAATCGACAAGGCGGTTTAGGCTTTACCATCAAAGGTCAGAAGATGATACGCCGCGAATGTGCCGGCCAACTTCTTTTCCGCATCAGCCAGAGTGGAATCCATGCTATAGAAGACGACGACAACGACTTCGACATCAGCAAGTGGATTTTCCCAACTCCGACAATGGACTCGACAATTGGAAGGCGAAGGCGTCATACAATTCTCCTTTAGACGGGGAGTAATTGCTCTTGTTTTTGTTTTGCTTTTCGTATTTTTTGCGTTTTGAACAATAAACTCTAAAGCCTAGTGCCTTGCCCAGGGCATCATGGCTCGTTTGTGAGGGTTATTATCTGTCATTTGCATATTTTCATTCAATAAAATCGTTGGACTTTTGCATTAATTGTTGCTTTCTTTTACTTTATCACCCTTCAAAAGCTATGTGTTTCTTACACACCCCGTGATACACTGTAGAATCACTCACGAATCTCGTTGATAACACTATGCTATTGCTAAATATGACTTGATAATCCGATCTACCAAGCGAAGGCGAAAGTGAGGAAGATTGTGAAGTGCCGGAGAACTTGTCACTGCTACAGCAAGAAGGCGAGTTATCTGACCACCACGAAGACCGATTGAGGTTGTGAATTTGAGTGCTTGCGAAGCGAGAAAAGAGATCAAGATAGGAGGCGGGTCTTGAGCAGTCAAGGAAAGGTTGGTTCAGATGCTACGAGACTATATTGAGGTTTTGCTTGGTCATATGAAGACATGCGGTTTGGACATTGATATTGTGGTACACGATTCCGACAAAAGAAGGTTTTCTCGGTGAAATAGAAGGTTAAATCGCATCGTCACGAGATGTCGGAGAAAATCAAAGCGAAGTTATAAGCGGTTTAACGCGGTTTCTTATTGTTACTTCTTATCCATGATGGGTTGCAAATGTGGTACCCGTACCTAAAGGATGGTAAAATCGAATGTGTATGGATTACGAGATTTGAACAAAGCGAGTCGAAAACGATTTCCACTTCCTCATATTGATGTTACGGTTGACAACCTTGCTCGGCTAAGGTTTTCTCCTTCATGGATGGTTTCTCCGATTACAATCGGATCAAAATGGCTCCGAAGACATGGAAAGACTACTTTCGTTACGGTGGGGCACTACGCTACAAGGTTATGCCGTTTGAATTTGAAGCGGGTGCCACTTATCGTGCTATGGTGACGTTATTTCATGACATGATTCATCACGAGATAGAGGTCTACGTCGACGACATGATAGCTCGATCACAGACTAAAGAAGAACATCTTGATCATCTACAGAAATTGTTTGACAGATTGAAGAAGTATAGACTAAGACTTAATCCCAACAAGTGCATCTTTGGAGTCAGATCCGGAAAACTCCTAGGGTTTGTAGTCAGTGGAAAAGGTATTGAGGTTGACCCCGCCAAGGTTAAAGTTATTCAAGAAATGCCAGCTCCCCGCACCGAGAAGGAGGTCAGAGGTTTCTTGGGCCAATTGAATTACATTGCCAGATTCATTGCACACCTAACTGCTACTTGTGAGCCAATCTTCAAGTTACTTAAGAAAGATCAAGTAGTGGAATTGAACTACGATTGCCAGATCGCTTTTGACAAACTCAAGGAGTACCTACAGAATCCTCTATCCACGATGCCGCTGCCGAAGGAAGACCTCTTATCATGTACTTGCGGTGTTAGAGAACTCAAAGGGGTGTGTGTTGGGGCAACATGGCATGCAGTCGAAAAGTATGCAATATACTACCTTAGCAAAAGTTTACCGGTGTGAAACAAGATACTCACAGCTCGAGAAAACTTACGGCGCTTTAACAGGCTACTAGCCGACTAAGGCAGTATATGTTGACTCACACTTGTTGATTTCCAAGATGGATCGATAAAATACATATTTGAGAAACCACTCTCTCGGAAGAATAGCAAGATGGAAAATGATCGACCGAATATGACATACGGTACACTTCTCGAGAAAGCAATCAAAGGAAGTGTAGTAGTCGATCATTTAGCTCATCAAGCCATAGATGACTATCGATCTATGCGGTTAATTTCGAGATGAAGATGTTTTACTAGTCAGCGATTGTGAAGAACCGGGCTGAGCGAAGGACACGAACAAGGATCCGATGGACCATGGTCTTTGATGGGGCCTCGAGCGCGCAATGGCATTGGCGCCATCATTACATCCCTGCAGGCGGACATCGCCTTTCACCGCCGATTATGTTTCAGTTGCACTAACAACATGGCGAATCTGACGGGCATCATGGGTGTTAAAGCTGCTATTGACTTAAGAATCAAGTTCTTGCAAGTGTATGGAGACTCAGCTTTAGTGATCAGTCAGATTAAGGGCGAGTGGGATACGAAGCATCCGAATCTCATTCCATATCGAGAGCATGTTTTGAGTTTGATCCCCTACTTCGAAGAGATCACTTTCAATCACATTCCACGAGAAGAGAATCAGTTAGCAGACGCATTGGCTACTATGTCGTCTATGTTCAAGGTTAGATGGGACAACGAGGCTCCCCAGATCATCATTGAAAAGTTTGACGAACCAGCATATTGTTATGAGCTTGACACAGAAGAGAAACCTAGGTACTACGACGTGAAAAAGTATCTTGAGACTCAGGAATATCCCGCAGGGGCATCTTTCAATTTTAAGAAGTTCTTGAGAAGATTTGCATCCAAATTCTTTCTCAACAACGACATCTTATACAAGCGCAATCACGATTTGTGCTTACTCCGCTGTGTAGACCGGAAAACAGCAGAACGTATCATGGAAGAGTTACACGAAGGCGCATTTGGTACCCACTCCAGTGGTCATAGGATGGCTAAGAAGATCTTGAGAACAGGCTACTATTGGTCCACCATGGAAGCTGATTGTCACCGCTATGCACGATCTTGTCACAAATGCCAGATTTATGCAGAAAAAGTGCACGTACCTCCAGTACCTCTAAATGTTCTAACAGCTCCTTGGCCTTTTGCAATGTGGGGCATTGACATGATTGGAGAAATCAAGCCCACTGCTTCCAACGGATATCGTTTCATCCTTGTGGCAATTGACTATTTCACCAAATGGGTAGAAGCAGCCTCGTTCGCATCTGTTACCAAGAATGTCGTGGCTCGATTCATCAAGCATAATCTTATCTGTCGGTATGGCAATCCTGAAAGGATTATCACAGATAACGGCTCTAATATCAACAATAAGATGATCGAACTGCCGCGATTCAAGATCAAGCATCACAACTCTTCTCCTTATCGACCTAAGATGAATGGCGCGATGGAAGCCGTCAACAAGAACATCAAGAAGATTATCTGAAGGCGGTGACTTACAAGGATTGGCATGAGATGTTACCATTTGCTCTTCACGGTTATCGCTTTTCTGATGCGAACATCAGGAAACCCCTTCTCTCTTGTATACGGTATGGAAGTCGTCCACCCATCGAGGTTCGGATACCCTCGACGAGTCCTCAGGGAGAGTTAAGCGAGCGATTGGATCCAGACTCGCCTTGACGGTTAATTTAATTGATGAGAAGCGACTCGCGTCCATCTACCATGACGGATCTATCGAGCGAATGATCGAGCATTTTACAAGAAAGTCACAAGAGTCTACCAAGTTGGTGATCTAGTAGTCAGCGCATCATTCTTCCACAAGGTGATCCAGGGACAAATGGACTCCCACCTGAGGGACCATTTGCGGTCAAGACAGTATTTTCGGCGGAGCTATGATACTAAGCACCATGGATGGTGAAGACATCCCACACCACGTGAGCGAGACATAGTCAAAAATACTACACATAAAGAGACCCGCTAGGTCGGTGACCTAGGCAAAATAAGGGCATCTGGCAAACCAAAGGGTTCGGGCAAAAGTTAAGGATATATACAAAACATGTACACGGCAAGTCGAAAACGCAAAGGCGGCTTGGGCAAAAAGGGTATCGGTGGGCGAAAACCGAAAGGCGGTTTAGGCAAAGTTAGGGATTTAAGCGTGACTATGTCTCGTCCGGATCACCTATCTACTTCAGGACTACTACTATCAGCATTCAAGATTCAAATGGCGAAAATCAATTCACTCACTTTCTACTGACAGTAAGGAGATGAGATAGTTGAAATATATGAGTACTAGCATAGTTGGAACTTAACGAGATTGTTTTCGCGTAGCTTTTTACTTTTGTGTACAAACTACTTGGCCATACATACATTCAAATAAATCACAATTCTTTCTCTTTACAATTTTTGCTATTGTTGTTTGCATAAAGTCCAACGTTTGCTTTGAATGATTATATGCATCTGACAATAAAAATATTCACAAGCATGCGAAAAGTGAACATACAAAAGTTATTACTACAGGCTCCAAGAGTTGAGATGACGACGAAAGTCACCAAAACATTTTCCCCGCAGAGCATGATCCCCACAGAGGTATCACTCACAACAAACCTTCCCCAGCGGAGTATCGTTAGTCCCGAGCGGTGATTCCACTCAACTAAACCATGTGACAGATTTCCAGCGATAACGATTCATCACAGTATCCGCAAAATATCTCTAATCATCACCTCCCGGCCAATATCGGACTCAAAACTTGGTCAGATAGTGCATCGGAGGAAACCTACATCTTTTATTCCCCAGTCAGAGATTCCAACGGGCTCCATATACTTCTAACCTGGTCTCCCAACAACTATCAAATGCTCTCCAGCAGGATCTATGCGCAAGATCCCCAGTAGAGCGCCTCCTAATATTTTTCCCCAGCAGGGTCTATGCACAAGATCCTCAGCAGCGTGTGTCATACCCCAAAATTTTCCCTCCATCTTCTCAAGATATTCCATACATCCATGCTCAAGGATTCTTCAAGGGGTGATCAGACAAACCCTCTCCTAGACAATCAACCCAAACTAGGGTTTGGTATTCCTCAGATCAAGATGGGTTCCCAAAATCTCCAATGGTCTTCATGCCTCCTCATATGCTTCAAAGATTCTCCATGTCAAGTTTCAAACCTCACAACTCAAGTTTCCTCAGACAATTGCTCAGATGGTTGAAAATCAATTGTATTGGACAAAAAGTCAACCGTGGTCAACATACAGTCAAACTTCATAATTTTTGGTCAACATCCATATTTTGAAGTGATATTCATCATTTGATCAAGGGTTGATCATGATTCATCAAGAAAACTCAAGATTTGCACAAAAGTCAAACTTTCCAAATTAGGGTTTTTCAGTGAAAAGTCAACTGAACTTTGACTGAGCATAACTTCTTCATACTTTCTCAGAAATTTTTCCACCACCTGTTGTTTTGAAGGAAATTCAATTCTCTACAACTTCATGTCTCACAAGAATGTTCAAAAAAATGCTTCATTTGGAAGGTATGGATCAAAACATTACAGGTCCTTTTCAAAGTCAAAAAAAAGTCAACATTTTGTTTTGAAGATATATTGAGCATGGAAACTCCAATTGAGATGAAACCAAAGAGGTTGGTTAGAGGGCTCTTAGAGCTTTCCAAAAAGTACAAGAACACTCAAAAATGTGGAAAATTAAGCAAGATACACCATTCACAAGTTGGGCAATTTTGAAGGGATGCACAAAGAGAGATACTTCTAAAAATCAAAAATTTTGCAAATGGGCTTACTTTTTCTTCATCCAAACTTGTTCCTTATACAATTAGGAATATCCAAGCCCAATGCCACATATTTTTATTTTATTTTTCTATTTAATTTGTATTTTATTCATTTAAATACAAATTAAATTCAAAAATAAAGTATAAAATCAAAATTAATTGCAAATTTGATTTTTCTCTCTTCCTTGAGATCCAAGCAACCCAATAAAGCCAGAAAATTTCGAAATTTGATTAGATATGGCAAGAATTGATTGAAATTGATCAAAGAAGAGAAAATTTAATTTGGTATAAAATCAAATATATTTTGCATTGATTGATGATTGATTCTTTCTCAAATCAACTCCAATTCCATCTACTATATATATACAATACATGCCACACGAAGTAGGGTAGAAAAATTGGCTGGAGAAACCCTATTCAAGCTCAAAAAATCTGTGCTCGACAAGCAACTGGCAGTCACAGTTCCAGGTCGATTCAATTGATTCCAAGCACTCAAACATATTCCTTGATACCTCCTGAATCGATCCAGACCTTTACATTGTCCAAAAGCATCAAGAATTACGAAATCCGAATTTGGTTTGTTCATGTGTTTCTCATAATCGATTTCCATTATTCATGCGTTTTTAACATGATTTGTTGTTGTTTTTGTGATTAGAAGGAAGTTTGCAAACATTCTGGGCGGTTTGATTGAGTTTCTATGGCCTGGAACACGAATCACCATAGCTAGGGTTTTCGGCCACGATTTAGGGTTTCCTAAAAACGGGAAAATTGGACCACGAGACCACCACCATTGTGTTTAGAATGTGATTTCCAATCGATTCATACCCTTTAATGTTATTTATATTGTCTGTACATGATTTTGAGAATTGCAGGGGCTATAGCGTCGCACTGAGGCCGACGCTATATTTTCAAATTTTTAAAACAAAGAAGATGAAGTTTGGCGCGGGGACGATGCAGCCTGGAGGTGACACTTGTTCTTTCTTCACTCGCTCCGGTTTTCAAACAGTAACGCACTCCAGCTCAGTTGGCAAGGCAACGCGTTTTCCATCCAGGGGTCATCAGTTCGAATCCCAGCCTTGGCATGTTATTTTTACAAGCTTGTAACATTTTCATATTTGTTTTATTTAATATTTTACATACATTTTAATTTATTTCAATAATTTTTATCATGCATTTAAAAACACCAAAAAATATTTTTCTTTTTGCATCATTTCCAGAAAATGTTTATTTAATTTATAAAATTAAAAAATATTATTTTGCATGCATATTTAATTTAATTGCTAATTTATCATTTAAATCACATTTAATTGTTTTTTAATTATTAAATTATCTCCAAAAAATCCCAAAAAATTATTTTAGCATATTAATGTTATTTCCAGCATGAAATATTTTTCTCATTTAAAAATTTGCATTTTTGCTAACATTTTTCTCTTATTCGATTTCCTCGTATTTTCCGATTTCTCATCTTTTCACAGGTTATCCCGTTTCGGACGATTTCTTTTTATCGTTTTCTTTTTTCCAATTATGTAATTGCTCATAGGATGTAATAGCTTAATTAGGGTTTTTTTTATTTTCCGCATTTTAAATTATGTATCTGCCCCAAAGCCATGTAATAGCGTAGGATTTATCTTTCCGCACTTTATACTTCCGCATTTTACTTTCCGCATCTTATAAACTGTTAGTAATCAGGCGTGTATGGCAAGACTAAAATTGAACATAGCTCACTCTAATCTTCAAGATAACATGAATCTGAAATCAACACACTTTTTTCACACATGCACCCCTTAGGGTAATTCTCTCTTGTTGCCTTTGCGAATTCAAATGGTCATATCCCTCGAACGTAGAGGTATTCTAGCACCGTTGCCTTCAAAACAAATCATCATAGTCCCTTCGATACAAAGATCATAGACCCACGATGTCGCCTATGAATACATGATCTTAACCCTCGATACACGCCCACGAAAAATGATGATAGTCCCTTCGAATGTGCTAGGATACTTCCTACAAGTTGCCTTCTATGACTATCCGATGTCCCTTCGAATGTCCCGCTTACATCCAACGAATAAGGTTACCTACCAACTAATGGTATGGATAGCGCTATTCTAAAGGAACATAAAATAACACAAAAACGACCAATTTTGAGTAGGTAATAAGACTTTTAGTTGCTTGCTCAATCAAATACTTTTCACACCTCACACTTTTGTCAAAGTTCAAACTCTTTTTCAAAAACGAAACATTTCCAAACACTTTGTATACATTCCTACATGAATCATTACAAAGTCAAAGCGAAATGCCTTTTTCAAAACATTTTTGTCAAACACACAGAAAGCACTTTTATAAGTGATCTAAGAGCAACTAAGAGCCCGTAGATAACTACGGATGGAAAGGGGTGCTAATACCTTCCCTTTTCATAACCTTCTCCCTTACTCAGAATCTAACGAAGGTCTTTTCATGTTCTTTTCACCTTCATTTAATTGGATAAAAGAAAAGTCGGTGGCGACTCTTGCTATCCGCACATTTGCGATACAAAAATCTCAAAGTCAGTTCACCGTATTACAGAACTGGAGACTCTGCCGGGGAGACACCCTAAAGAGAGAATGCCTTAAGGATTTTTAGATCATTTTTACTGCTTTCTGTTTGACTTGCTTGCTTTATCTTTAAGGGTTGCTTGGTTATTATATTGTTGGGGGATCCTACACCCGGATCCGGGTTTCCTTTTAGGTAAGTAGCAATAAATCGTCGCGACCGTTAGACGTATATCGAAACGGTCAACATGATCGCTACGTTAGCGTGACACTTTGGATGTCCTGATACTCTTCATTCCCAAGTTGAGGATAGTATTTGGCTTCTGCGTGGTGTCATCAAGCGCTAACTAAACTTTTAGAACCTTAATTGACCCATCTTGGCCATTAGAAGGTAGTGAGATGGCCGGCTTTGGTGCAGACTAAGGTTGGTTAATACTCGATGCTACGCTCATTGAGATTCGACTTTTGGGATATTTTCGGTCGACCACTTGGCAGTCGTATTGAGATAAACGCCTACGAGAAAGATCAATGATGTGAGATTCCTAGAACCTGGTTACTATTATAGGACAGGATGAACCAACTCAAACTTTTGGTGGGGTAATCACCTATACCTCATGCAAGCCTTAAACCTAGGCTCATTGTGTGAATTGTTTGTGTGTGCTAAACATGACATCATTCGCATTGCATATCATTTCTAACTATTTCAAGGACCTAAGGATTTATCTTTGCTCTGTTTTGTAGGGATTATGGCTTCTAGAAAGACTATCCGAATCAACTTCACGGGTATACCTTCTCAGCTCAAAGAATTGGTTTCAGAAATTCCCGACCATGCTCAGTTCATCAAAAGACATGGTTATCTACTTGATTTGGTTATCTCCGGTTTTGAAGAAGATATGATGCATGTCCTATTCTAGTTCTTTAATCCGAAACACCATTGCTTTACATTCCCAGATTATCAGCTGGTTCCTACTTTGGAAGAGTTCTCTAAACTACTTGGGGTACCCATTATTGATCAAATGCCATTCACCGGTTTGGAAAAGGTCCCTAAGTACGAAGACATTGCATCAGTCTTACACCTAAAGCGCTCGGACATTGAAGCCAATTGGGAAACAAGAAGCGGAGAATTCCTCAAAGGTATGAGTTTCCAAGCATTCGAAGACATTGTGGCCTTGCTAATCTATGGTTTGGTTCTATTTCCTAACTCAGATCAATTCATAGATGTCAGCGCCATCAAGTTGTTTCTTACCCGTAATCCTGTGCCTACTTTACTTGGAGATATTCTACATTCTCTCCACGCTCGTACTACCAAGAGACAAGGAACTCTCATGTGTTGCATACCGTTACTTTCCAGGTGGTTTATTTTGCACCTTCCTCCATCAGTTTTGAAGAACGAACAAAGGTTGAAGTGGTCTCAAAGGTTAATGTCACTCTCTCATTCCGACATCCGTTGGCGTCTTTTCTCTCAAAAGGATTTCACCTTCATTGAGCATTGTGGAGAATTCCCTAATGTACCACTACTTGGTATGAGGGGAGATATTACTTACAACCCTTCTCTAGCTCTACGTCAGTTTGCTTTTGCTCGAAGAGATGGTCCTCATGATATGCTTCTCCAAGATATTGTGTTCGATTATGCTCACGATCTCCAGAATTACCGACGAAGGTTCATACACGCTTGGGGCATGGTAAAGAAGACTGATACCAAGACTTTGGGACACCAGAACTCCATTCCTTGGGAACCTTGCCTCATATGGGTGAGAGCTCGAGCTCAAAACCTCATGATGCCATTCACGCTGTTTTACCGTAATTATGGAACTGTTGCTATAGGTGGCGAATCCTATCTGTTCTCCATCGACATGCCGATTATGAAGACTTGAAGAGATCTTGGATTCACTTAAAGAAGAAAGGGATACCTTTGAAGCTCGGTGTTATGCGAGAAGAAGGTACTAGAGTTGACAAAGCTACTTCACGAGGAGCGAGAACATCAGCATACCTCGGCACCAGAGGAAGCGCCCATGGGAGACTTAGAGCTTTAAGATTTATATTTTACTTTTATTGTTTTGAACTATCTTTTGTACTTAAAAGAAAAGAATAATAAAAGAGTACTAATAAATGTTTGTTCATTGCTTGTTTAACAAATTTAAATCTCTAAGGTCCTTGAAAACATTGCATTGCATTCACATAAACATTGCATATCATAGCGTAACATTGCATCACAGGTACATTGAAGATTGGTTTTCTCATTCTCTCGCTATTTATTTTAGCGAAATGGCTCTCGAGCAGTCTGTCAAAGATCTCGAGGCTCGAGCTCGGTTCAACGGATGTTCACCAGTTTGGTCCAAGGCCAAGAAGATCGAAAAAGCTCATCAACGAGAAAGAAGAAGGTTGTTGGTCTTCTCGACATGGGCGGGGCTACAAAGGTGGTCCTAAGAGGGTCGTCGGATGAGCTCTCGAAGGAAGTGTCAAGAATGAGGTGTCGAGGGTAATGAAGATGACCAGCGTGAGCCTAAGAAGGAGGAGAAGATCGCTCGACCATAGCCGATACTACGATGAAGATAACAAGTACAAACAACTTGAAGACCGTCTGAATGCCGTGGAAAACACGAAGATGCGGGCTGAATTTTGATGATCGAGCCTTGTCCACAGTGTGGTGATCCTCCCAAATTCAAAGTTCCTACTTTTGCTAAGTATGATGGCATGTCTTGTTGAGCTGCATTTGAAGTCCTATGTTGGAAGATCAACCCCATGATGAGAAAGTTGTGGATGCACTATTTTCAAGAGAGTTTGTCCGAACTCGGTTGGAATGGTATTATCGACTAGAGAATGACCGTATCCGTTACAGGGTAACTTAGCGGATGCTTTCTACAAGCGATATGAGTACAATCTTGAATTGACACCCACTCGCATGCAACTACGAGCATGTCTATGGGTCGTGATGAGAAGTTTAAGGAGTATGCCTAGAAATGGAGAGATTTAGCGGTGAGTTCATTTTGTCCAATAGGGAGTTGGTTGATATGTTTATAGAACAACGGGGCCCATTCTTCAATCATCGATTGGAAACTCTTGACCGGATTCACCGAATCTTGTGAGAGGCGTATTGAAGCTGGTATCAAAGTGGAAAGATTGGATAGAGTCATCTTCAAATCTTTGCGAAGAGATCTTTTGGTGGTAAGAAGGAAACTAATCTGTGTATGGTCGGAAAAGTCGAGCCAAGACCGACCGTGCTCAATCTGTGGGGCGTTGTGATCTCGATCCTACATCGGCACAACCTCGGTGAGACAGCGTAGCGTGAATGCACCAGGCAGTTTACAAAGATCAACATGCCATTATCATGCCTTGCAACACATGTTGAAAGCGGTGATTACCTTGAGGACCCTCCTCAAAATATCAACACTTCCTCTCAGATACAATCCCAATGCTAAGTGTGCTTACCATTCCAATAGCCAGGACATATTGAAGATTGTTGGGCTCACGAAGAACAAGATTCGAGATATGATTGAAGCTAAGCGATTGAGTTTGACCCTCTGTTGAGACTCGAGATGTGATCAGCGCCTATGCCTAACCATGACAAGAGTTCCAATCTTTGTTGGCGATGATACTTATGTTTTCAACATAGATGACTTGACCATTCCTCGATGGTATTAAGAAGAATTTGCTAGCGGTGTCAACCAGGATGCCAGAATTATCGTTGGTGCCCATACGCACGATGGTTGTGCTTGGTTGAGAAGGCGTGTTCGTGCATGATGGATAACAGTGAGATACTATTTCTAAAACCACATGTCGAAGTGTGAAGATATGTCTAAGCGAAGATCAAAGATGTGAGAAGCGCACCATCGTGTGGGATACCTTGGGGCAGCCAAGTGGAAAGTATGATTACAAGGTGAAGTACCTGTTCACGAGCTACAAGATTCCTATTGAAGATGTTACGGTAACGAATGGGGTGTGATTTCCCAAAGATTGTCTTGATGTTAACACCATAAGGTTTCCTCTGCGATCCACATGCCTAGAGTGGCACCTCTCATCATTACTTCTCCGGACAGTTCCATATTCCTCGACAAGGCTATCCCTTGGAATTATGGGTGATGTTTACTATCATGGCGTCAAGCAAGACCCTCGACCATTGAAGATCTTACGTTGAAGCTACCATTCCGACATTGACAACATCACGGATCAAGCAAGGTGACCCGAACCGAAAGGGTTTCTCTCGGATATCTCTCCTCCGAAGAGACAACGCGACTTCGCATTCCGCTATTCAACCCATTCCTCAAGATAGAGGAAAGAACCGGTGACTCATCTGCTCAACGAAGTACCAAAGGAAGTTCTTGAAGACACCTCAAACAAAAATGGAGGAAATTCTGAAGATCATCAAGAAGTGTGACTACAATATTGTGGAACAGTTGGGACAAACTCCGTCCAAGATCTCCATGCTTGCTCTGCTCTTGTGCTCTGAGGCTCATGCTAATGCCTTGGTGAAGTTTATAAAGAATGCTCACGTGCCGCAAGACACTACTACTGACCAGTTTGAAGTTTGTATTGCTAGCCTGGCTGCCAACAACGGCCTAGGCTTCTCTGATGCTGATTTGACTCCTGCCGAAAAGAAACACAATAAAGCCTTGCACATCTCTGTTGAATGCAAGGGCATTACATTGTCTCATGTTTTGGTTGATCTGGTTACGCTCTGAATATCCTTCGAAGGCGCTTTTGATCGACTTGATATCGAAGGGTTGGTTACGAGACCCATGATATAATTGTGAGAGCTTTTGATGGTTCTAAGCGAGCGTGCTTGGAAGCTCATTACACTGTTAAGGTCGGTTCCCGGACCTTTGATTCCACTTTCTTTGTCATGGACATCCGTCCGACACTCTTGCCTACTTGGGCCCTTGGATACATGGGGCGGTACCTCTACCTTGCATCGAGTTGAAATACCGGTGAAGGGAAGGTTGTTACGGTGTGTGGTGAAGAAGAATATATGGTCGGTCATCTACGTCATTCCGATACCTCGAGGTGGAGGGTGAATTCTTGAGACTCCTGTCAAGCTTTTGAAACGATTCCAGTCATGCTGTTGACTCCCTGTCCTCTGAAGTTACACAAGTTCCGCCTAGGATGGCCTCATTGAAAGATGCTCAAGTTCTTGTTGAAGAAGGTAGTACTATTTGGGGACAACCACGATCTTCCTTTCAAATCGATAAGGCTGGTTTAGGCTTCACCATCAAAGTCGGAAGATGATCGCGTGACGTGCGGCCAACTTCCTTTCGCATCGGCAAAGTGGAATCCATGCTATAGAAGACGACGACAACGATCTCGACATTGGCAAGTGGATCTTCCCAACTCCAGACCAGGGGCTCAGCAATTGGAAGACTGAAGACGTCATACCAATCTCCTTTAGTCAGGAGTAATTGCTCTTGTTTTGTTTTGCTTTTCGTATTTCTTTATGTTTTGAACAATAAACTTTGAAAGCCTAGTGCCTTGCCCGGGGCATCATGGCTCGTTTGTGAGGGTTATTATCTATCATTTGCATATTTTCATTCAATAAAATCGTTGGACTTTTGCATTCTATTTTTGCTTTCTTTTACTTTATCACCCCTTCAAAAAGCTATGTGTTTCTTACACACATCCATGTGATACACTGCAGAATCACTCTGAATCTCGTTGATAACAGCTATGCTATTGCTAAATATGACTTCAATAATCCGATCTACCAAGCCGAAGACGAAAGTGAGGAAGATTGTGAAGTGCCGGAGAACTTGTCCATTGCTACAAGAAGAACGAGTTATCTGACCACACGAAGAGCAAGTTAAGGTTGTGAATTTGGGTACTGATGAAGACAGAAAAGAGATCAAGATAGGAGCGGGTCTTGAGAACAATGTTAAAGAAAGGTTGGTTCAGATGTTACGAGACTACATTGAGGTTTTTGCTTGGTCATACGAAGTCATGCGGGTTTAGACATTGATATTGTGGTACACATTGCCGACAAAGAAGGTTTTCGCGGTGAAAGCGAAGGTTAAATCGCATGCGTCACGAGATGTCGAGAAAATCAAACCGAAGTTATAAAGCGGTTCAACGCGGTTTCTTGGCTGTTACTTCCTATCCACAATGGGTTGTGAATGTGGTTCTGTACCTAAGAAGGATGGTAAAGATGCGAATGTGTGTGGATTCTGAGATCCGAACAAAGCGAGTCAGAAGGCGATTTTCCCTCCCTCATATTGATGTTACGGTTGACAACACCGCTCAGCATAAGGTTTTCTCCTTCATGGATGGTTTCTCCGGTTACAATCGGATCAAAATGGCTCCGAAGACATGGAAGACTACTTTTGTTACGGTGGGGCACTACGCTACAAGGTTATGCCTTTGGGCTAAAGCAGGCGCCACTTATCGATGCTATGGTGACATTATTTCATGACATGATTCATCACGAGATAGAGGTCTCGTCGGCGACATTATAGCTCGATCCCAAGCGAAGAAGAACATCTTGGTCATTTGCGAAACTATTTGTGATTGAAGAAATCTGATGAGACTTAATCCCAACAAATGCACCTTTGGAGTCGGATCGGTAAACTCCTAGGTTTGTTGTCGATGGTAAAGGTATTGAAGTTGACCCGCCAAGGTTAAAGCTATTCAAAATTGCGGCTCCCTTGCAGAAGGAAGTCGAGGTTTCTTGGGCGATTGAATTACATTGCGATTCATTGCACACCTAGCGCTACTTGTGAGCCAATCTTTAAGTTCTGCGAAAGATCAAGTAGTGGAATGGAGCAGCGATTTCCGGAGCGTTGGACAAAATCAAGGAGTACCTACGAACCCTCCTATCCACGATGCCGCCGCGAAGGAAGACCTCTTATCATGTACTTGACCGTGTTAGAGAACTCAATGGGGTGTGTGTTGGGGCAACATGGCGAGTGCAGTCAAAAGAGCATGCAATATACTACCTTAGCAAAAACTTTACATGTGAAACAAGATACTCACATTTCGAGAAAACTTGCAACGCGTTGGCTTGGCTGCTCGCACTAAGGCAGTATATGTTGACTCACACTACCTTGTTGATTTCAAGATAAAATACATATTTGAGAAACCAGCTCTCTCGGGAAGAATAGCAAGATGGCGAGATGATCTTGACGAGTATGACATCGGTACACTTCTCGAGCGATCAAAGGAGTGTAGTAGCCGATCATTTGGCTCATCAAGCCGTAGATGACTATCGGTCTATGCGATTCAATTTCAGACGAAGATGTTTCACTAATTCACGATTATGAAGAACCGAGGCGGACGAAGGACTGAACAAGGATCTCGATGGTCCATGGTCTTTGATGGAACCTCAAGCGCACTTGGTAATGGCATTGGCGCCATCATTACATCCCACAGCGGACATCGCCTTTCACCGCGATTATGTTTCGGTTGCACTAACAACATGGCCAATCTGAGCGTGCATCATGGGTATTAAAGCTGCTATTGACTTAAGAATCAAATTCTTGCAAGTGTATGGAGACTCAGCTTTGGTGATCAGTCAGATTAAGGGCGAGTGGGATACGAAACATCCGAATCTCATTCCATATCGAGAGCATGTTTTGAGTTTGATCCCCTACTTTAAAGAGATCACTTTCAATCACATTCCACGAGAAGAGAATCAGTTGGCAGACGCGTTAGCTACTATGTCATCCATGTTCAAGGTTAGGTGGGACAACGAGGCTCCCCAGATCATCATTGAGAAGTTTGACGAACAGCATATTGTTATGAGCTTGATCTGAAGAAAACCTTGGTACTATGAAGAGGTATCTTGAGACTCGGGAATATCCAGCATCATCAATGATAAAAATTTTGAGAAGGTTTGCATCAAATTCTTCCTCGGCAATGGCATCTATACAAGCGCAACCACGACTTGTGCTTACTTATTGTGTAGACGGAAAAGCAGTGGAGCGTATCATGGAAGAGTTACGAAGGCGCATTTGGTACCCACTCCAGTGGACATATGATGGCTAAGAAGATTTTGAGAACAGGTTACTATTGGTCCACCATGGAAGCTGATTGTCACCGCTACGCTCGATCTTGTCACAAGTGTCAGATTTATGCAGACAAAGTGCACGTACCTCCAGTACCTCTGAATGTTCTAACAGCTCCTTGGCCTTTTACAATGTGGGGCATTGACATGATCGGAGAAATCAAGCCCACAGCTTCCAATGGACATTGTTTCATCCATGTGGCAATTGATTATTTCACCAAGTGGGTAGAAGCAGCCTCGTTCGCATCTGTTACCAAGAATGTTGTGGCTCGATTCATCAAACATAATCTCATCTATCGGTATGGAACTCCCGAAAGGATTATCACAGATAATGGCTCTAATCTCAACAATATGATGATCCTTTGAACTACTGCAGATTCAAATCAAGCATCACAACTCTTCTCCTTATCGGCCAAGATGAATGGCGTGTGGAAGCCGCCAACAAGAACATTAAGAAGATTATCTGAGAAAATGACGGTGACTTACAAAGATTGGCATGAGATGTTACCATTTGCTCTTTATGGTTATCGCTTTTCTGATCGAACATCAGCAGGGTAACCCTTCTCTCTTGTATACGGTATGGAAGCGATCCTACCAATCGAGGTTGATTCCCTCAACGAGCCTCCGGGACGGAGTTAGGAAGGCGATTGGATTCGGACTCGCCTTGACGGATCAACGATTGATGAGAAGCGACTCGCGTCCATCGCCATGGACGGATCTATCGAGCGAATGATCGAGCATTCAATAAGAAGGTCAAGCACCGAGTCTACCAAGTCGGTGATCTAGTAGTCAAGCATCATTCTTCCACAAGGTGATCGAGGCAAATGGACTCCCACCTACGAGGGACCGTTTGTAGTCAAGTCGATTTTCGGCGAGCTATGATACTTAGCACCATGGATGGTGAAGACTTCCCACACCACAGTGAGCGGACATAGTCAAAAATACTACGCATAAAAGAGACCGCTAGGTCAAGTGACCTAGGTAAAATAAGGGCATCTGGCGAACCAAAAGGTTCGGGCAAAGTTAAGGATATATACAAAACTTGTACACGGCAAGTCGAAAACACGAAAAGCGGCTTGGGCAAAAGGTATCCGGTGGTGAAAACTCGAAAGGCGGTCTAGGCAAAATAAAGGGATTTAAGCGTCGACTATGTCTCAACGGATCACCTTCTTCGGACTACTATCGACCTTCAAGTTCAAATGGCGAAGATCAATCCACTCACTTTCTACTGACAAGGAGATGAGATAGTTGAAATATATGAGTACTAGCATAGTTGGAACTTAACGAGATTGTTTCCGCATAGCTTTTTACCTTTCTTGTATACAAACTACTTGGCCATACGCCACATTTCAAGTAAATACAAGTTTCTTTCTCTTTACAACTTTCACCGTTGTTGTTTGCATAAAGTCCAATGTTTGCTTTGAATGATTATATGCATTTGACAATAAAAATCTAGTCACGAACATGCGAAAAGTAAACATAACAAAGTAATTACTACAGGCTTAAGGAATTGAGATGACGACGAAAGTCACCAATGCATTTCCCCCACAGAGAATGATCCCCACAGAGATGTCACTCACCACAAAACCTTCCCCAGCAAAGAAGAGGAGGACCCCCAAGCAGTGATTCCACTCAACTTAATCATACCACACCCATCTTGAGCAATAACACTTCATCCCAGGTGTTTATCCCAGAATATCTCAACAATTTCCTTTCTTTTCTCCAGCAGTAGTATCGGACTTGAAACTTGTCGGATAGTGCACGGAGAAACCTACACCCCGGCTAGAGATTAGCGGGCCCCAGATCCTTCTTGGTCTCCAGCAACTATCAAATGCTCTCCGCGGGATTTACATAAAATCCCGGTAAGTACCTCCCAGTTTTCCCCGGTCTGTATGAGATCCTCAACAGCGTGTTTCTCGATCTCTACCATCCTCAACGGTATCTAGGCCCAAGACTTGGTCAGATAGTGCACCGGAGGAATCAAAGTTTTCTTTCTTCTCAGGGTTTCCGTCCCCAAACAGAAGTCAAAAATCTCCAAGCAGAACATCCACATCTTCTTCAAGATGGATATGTTTTGAAATACCACAACATCTATCATTCATACAATTCTCATATATGCATATGTCATTCATACACATCGTCATGCATCATTCCTTGCATAAGACTAATCAATATTCTATCAAAATTTCTCTTGTTTTCTCTAAAACAGGTGAAAAATCGCCAGCCAAAGCGGTCGAGTTAAGACCCGAATCGAGCGGAAAACTATCCGAGCGACCGCCCTTGTTGTCCTCC
Source organism: Vicia sativa (assembly GCA_021764765.1). Classification (NCBI taxonomy): domain Eukaryota; kingdom Viridiplantae; phylum Streptophyta; class Magnoliopsida; order Fabales; family Fabaceae; genus Vicia; species Vicia sativa. The sequence goes on from CM038794.1 coordinate 32,757,109, forward strand.
GACAACGGATCCGGGATAATACCGAATCGAGGCGGAAAACTATCGAGCGATCACAAGTTATCCTCCGATAGAGCGGTGGACCAATACCGATGCACTGGGAAGCTATCCACATTTTGCCACTACTACATTCCCAGTAGTCGGCCACGAAGAACTATTACGACTCATTCTTATTATCAGCAGCAACTTCAGTCAGCGCGACTCGATTGCCTTGGATGGCATCTTAAGCCCATCTCCGACTACTTGTCAACAGCTCTCCGCCTTCAGAATGCTCCATTCAAAGATGAGCACGAAGTCTAACGTACGACTCCCTCCGGATGGCATCTTAAGCCCATCTCCATCCCTTTTCACTTCCAGAAACCTCTACAGAGCCTAGCGTACGGCTCACTCCTTAGCACCGCTCTTTCTAGATGGAATCTTAAGCCCATCCCCGTCAATTCTCCTATCAACAATCTCAAGTCTAGCGTGTGACTCATCCCCCAGCGAAGTCTCCAACTTCTCCAAATGGCATCTGTAAGCCCATTCCCGCATCATCAGTCAACCGCGAGTGCAAATTTTCAGGTGTACTCGAGTGTTCAATCATCTTCTACCTCCAGGTCCTGAAAGGCAAACATGCCAATCTGGCCCTTCCGGTACAAGAAGATTGAACAGGGGTAGCTGTCATACCCCAAAACTTTCCCTCCATCTTCTCAAGATATTCCATACATCCATGCTCAAGGATTCTTCAAGGGGTGATCAGACAAACCCTCTCCTAGACAATCAACCCAAACTAGGGTTTGGTATTCCTCAGATCAAGATGGGTTCCCAAAATCTCCAATGGTCTTCATGCCTCCTCATATGCTTCAAAGATTCTCCATGTCAAGTTTCAAGCCTCACAAGTCAAGTTTCCTCAGACAATTGCTCAGATGGTTGAAAATCAGTTGTATTGGACAAAAGTCAGCGTGGTCAACATACAATCAAACTTCATAATTTTTGGTCAACATCCTCATTTTGAAGTTACATTCATCATTTGATCAAGGGTTGATCATGATTCATCAAGAAAACTCAAGATTTGCTCAAAAGTCAAACTTTCTAAATTAGGGTTTCTCAGTGAAAAGTCAACCAAACTTTGACTGAGCATAACTTCTTCATACTTTCTCAGAAATTTTTCCATGAAATCTTATTTTGAAGGAAATTCAATTCTCTACAACTTCATGTCTCACAAGAATGTTCAAAAAAATGCTTCATTTGGAAGGTATGGATCAAAACATTACAGGTCCTTTTCAAAGTCAACAAAAAAACAACATTTTGTTTTGAAGATATATTGAGCATGGAAACTCCAATTGAGATGAAACCAAAGAGGTTGGTTAGAGGGCTCTTAGAGCTTTCCAAAAAGTACAAGAACACTCAAAAATGTGGAAAATTAAGCAAGATACACCATTCACAAGTTGGGCAATTTTGAAGGGATGCACAAAGAGAGATACTTCTAAAAATCAAAAATTTTGCAAATGGGCTTACTTTTTCTTCATCCAAACTTGTTCCTTATACAATTAGGAATATCCAAGCCCAATGCCACATATTTTTATTTTATTTTTCTATTTAATTTGTATTTTATTCATTTAAATACAAATTAAATTCAAAAATAAAGTATAAAATCAAAATTAATTGCAAATTTGATTTTTCTCTCTTCCTTGAGATCCAAGCAACCCAATAAAGCCAGAAAATTTCGAAATTTGATTAGATATGGCAAGAATTGATTGAAATTGATCAAAGAAGAGAAAATTTAATTTGGTATAAAATCAAATATATTTTGCATTGATTGATGATTGATTCTTTCTCAAATCAACTCCAATTCCATCTACTATATATATACAATACATGCCACACGAATTAGGGTAGAAAAATTGGCTGGAGAAACCCTATTCAAGCTCAAAAAATCCGTGCTATACAAGCAACTGGCAGTCACAGTTCCAGGTCGATTCAATTGATTCCAAGCACTCAAACACATTCCTTGATACCTCCTGAATCGATCCAGACCTTTACATTGTCCAAAAGCATCAAGAATTACGAAATCTGAATTTGATTTGTTCATGTTTTTCTCAGAATCGATTTCCATTATTCATGCGTTTTTAACATGATTTGTTGTTGTTTTTGTGATTAGAAGGAAGTTTGCAAATGTTCTGGGCGGTTTGATTGAGTTTCTATGGCCTGGAACACGAATCACCATAGCTAGGGTTTTCGGCCACGATTTAGGGTTTCCTAAAAACGGGAAAATTGGACCACGAGACCACCACCATTGTGTTTAGAATGTGATTTCCAATCGATTCATACCCTTTAATGTTATTTATATTGTCTGTACATGATTTTGAGAATTGCAGGGGCTATAGCGTCGCACTGAGGCCGACGCTATATTTTCAAATTTTTAAAACGAAGAAGATGAAGTTTGGCGCGGGGACGATGCAGCCTGGAGGTGACACTTGTTCTTTCTTCACTCGCTCCGGTTTTTAAACAGTAACGCACTCCAGCTCAGTTGGCAAGGCAACGCGTTTTCCACCCAGGGGTCATCAGTTCGAATCCCAGCCTTGGCATGTTATTTTTACAAGCTTGTAACATTTTCATATTTGTTTTATTTAATATTTTACATACATTTTAATTTATTTCAATAATTTTTATCATGCATTTAAAAACACCAAAAAATATTTTTCTTTTTGCATCATTTCCAGAAAATGTTTATTTAATTTATAAAATTAAAAAATATTATTTTGCATGCATATTTAATTTAATTGCTAATTTATCATTTAAATCACATTTAATTGTTTTTTAATTATTAAATTATCTCCAAAAAATCCCAAAAAATTATTTTAGCATATTAATGTTATTTCCAGCATGAAATATTTTTCTCATTTAAAAATTTGGATTTTTGCTAACATTTTTCTCTTATTCGATTTCCTCGTATTTTCCGATTTCTCATCTTTTCACAGGTTATCCCGTTTCGGACGATTTCTTTTTATCGTTTTCTTTTTTCCAATTATGTAATTGCTCATAGGATGTAATAGCTTAATTAGGGTTTTTTTTTATTTTCCGCATTTTAAAATATGTATCTGCCCCAAAGCCATGTAATAGCGTAGGATTTATCTTTCCGCACTTTATACTTCGCATTTACTTTCATCTTATAAAGCATTAGTGTCGGTGTATGGCAAGACTAAAATTGAACATAGCTCACTCTAATCTTCAAGATAACATGAATCTGAAATCAACACACTTTTTCACACATGCACCCCTTAGGGTAATTCTCTCTTGTTGCCTTTGCGAATTCAAATGGTCATATCCCTCGAACGTAGAGGTATTCTAGCACCGTTGCCTTCAAAACAAATCATCATAGTCCCTTCAATACAAGATCATAGACCCACGATGTAGCCTATGAATACATGATCTTAACCCTCGATGCCTACGAAAATGATGATAGTCCTTGAATGTGCTAGGATACTTCCTACAAGTTGCCTTCTATGACTATCCGATGTCCCTTGAATGTCCGCTTACATCCAACGAATAAGGTTACCTACCAACTAATGGTATGGATAGAGCTATTCTAAAGGAACGTAAAATAACACGAAAACGACCAATTCTGAGTAGGTAATAAGACTTTTAGTTGCTTGCTCAATCAAATACTTTTCACACCTCACACTTTTGTCAAAGTTCAAACTCTTTTTCAAAAACGAAACATTTCCAAACACTTTGTATACATTCCTACATGAATCATTACAAAGTCAAAGCGAAATGCCTTTTTCAAAACATTTTTGTCAAACACACAGAAAGCACTTTTTTAAGTGATCTAAGAGCAACTAAGAGCCCGTAGATAACTACGGATGGAAAAGGGTGCTAATACCTTCCCTTTTCATAACCTTCTCCCTTAATCAGAATCTAACGAAGGTCTTTTCCTGTTCTTTTCACCTTCCCTTAATTGGATAAAAGAAAAGTCGGTGGCGACTCTTGTTATCCGCACATTTGCGATACAAAAATCTCAAAGTCTGTTCACCGTATTACAGCGTGTTTCTCGGTCTCTACCATCCTCAGCAGTATCTAGGCTCAAAACTTGGTCAGATAGTGCATCGGAGGAATCGAGGTTATCTTTCTTCTCAGGGTTTCCAATCCGTTTCATCCCCAAGCAGAAGTCAGAAATCTCCAAGAAGAACATCCACATCTTCCTCAAGATGGATATGTTTTGAAATACCACAATATCTATCATTCATACATTACTCATAAAAGTCATAATTTGTGCATATGTCATTCATACGCATCGTCATGCATCATACTTTGCATAAGACTAACGATATTCTATCAAAGTTTCTCTTGTTTTTTCCAAAATAGGTGAAAATCATTTCTAAAAACAAACAGGTCCAGGATTAATGCCCGAAGCCAGACGGGAAAACTATCTGAACGACCGCCCTAGTTATCCTCCGACAATGGTCCGAGTTAATGCGAAGCAGGCGGGAAAACTATCTGGACGACCTCCCTAGTTGTCCTCCGACAACTGATCCAGGATTAATACCCGAAGCCAGACGGGAAAACTATCTGAACGATCACAAGTTATCCTCCGTAACAGGCATTGGATCAATACCCGAAGCACAACAGGGAAGCTATCCACATTTTGCCAACTATTATCCCCTCAGAATAATCAAGATGAAGATTTGTTCTGACTCTCTCTTATTATCAATAACAACTACAGAGTCTAGCGTACGACTCAGTTGCCTTGGATGGCATCTTAAGCCCATCTCCGACTACTTGTCAATATTTCTCCACTTTCAGAATGCTGCATATTTGGTTAAAAACCAATACAAACCAATAACTTCATTCAAAGATGAGCACGAAGTCTAACGTACGACTCCCTCCAGATGGCATCTTAAGCCCATTTCCATGCTCCTTTCACTTCTAGAAACGTCTACAGAGCCTAGCGTACGGCTCACTCCCCAGCATCGATCCTTCCAGATGGCATCTTAAGCCCATCTCCGACAGCTCTCCTATTCAGACAACAATCTTGAGTCTAGCGTATGACTCATTCCCCAGCAAAGTCTTCACCTTCTCCAAATGGTATCTGTAAGCCCATTCCCGCATCACCGGCGAGTGCAAATTTTCAGGTGTACTAGAGTGTTCAATCATCTTCTACCTCCAGGTCACGAAATGCGACCATGTCAATCTAACCCTTCCAGTACAAGAAGATTGAACAGGGGCAGCTGTCATACCCCAAAATTTGCCCTCCTACTTCTCAAGACATTTCATACATCCATACTCAAGGATTCCTTAAGGGTTGATCAGACAAACCCTCTCCTAAACAATCAACCCAAACTAGGGTTTGGCAATTCTCAAATCAAGATGGACTTCCAACATCTCTAAATGTTCATCATGCCTCCTCATATGCTTCAAAGATTCTCCCTGGCTATTTCAAGCCTCACAAGTCAAGTTTCCTCAGACAATTGCTCAGATGGTTGAAAATCAGTTGTATTGGACAAAAGGTCAACTGTGGTCAACATACAGTCAAACTTCATCATTTTTGGTCAACATCCTCATTTTGAAGTTAAATTCATCATTTGATCAAGGGTTGATGATGATTCATCAAGAAAACTCAAGATTTGCACAAAAGTCAAACTTTCCAAATTAGGGTTTTTCAGTGAAAAGTCAACTGAACTTTGACTGAGCATAACTTCTTCATACTTTCTTAGAAATTTTTCCACCACCTCTCATTTTGAAGGAAATTAAATTCTCTATAACTTCATGTCTCACAAGAATGTTCAAAAAATGCTTCATTTGGAAGGTATGGGTCAAAACATTACAGGTCCTTTTCAAAGTCAACAAAAAGTCAACTTTTTGTTTTGAAGATTTATTGAGCATGGAAACTCCAATTGAGATGAAACAAAAGAGGTTGTTTAGAGGACACTTAGAGATTTCCAAAAAGTCCAAGAACACTCAAAAATGTGGAAAATTGAGCAAGATACACCATTCAGAAGTTGGGCATTTTTGGACAATTGCACAAAAGGAGATATTTGTCAAAATCCAATTTTTTCCAAATGGGCCTATAATTTTATGATCCAAACTTGATCATGATATTATTTGTGACCTGTTGATGCCTTTCCATGACCACTTTCTATTTTATTGATTTATTTTTGGATTTAAAACCATTTAATTCAAAATTAAATTATATAAAATATGAAAATAAGATATATTTTCAAAAGGATTGGATTTTCATCAAACTTGAGGTCCAAGATAGCCCACAATACTTGCCAATTTCGTGCTAGCTTGCATATGGAAGGGTAAATCAAATGTTCTCCAAAATTTGATTTTATTTGAAAGGAATTTATTTCACATTGAATACCAAATCTTTTTTCACTCTCTTTGCACTCATTCCTCACTCTAAAAATACCAAGCCTATTGCACATCACAAGGGACGAAACCCTAGCCCTTACAACAACCCTCACTTTGCTCAAAATTTTCACAAAGTTGTGAAAATCAAATTTCAAATTCCAGTCAGTTTCAAGGCAAGCCAGCCATCCAAACGTGTTCCTTGATATCCCAGCATTCAAAACCATCCCTTACACGAAGCCAGAACTGCCCAGATCGTGCTCAAGAACTTGCTCCGATTTGGTATTTCTTTGAAATTCGAATTTCATTAATCATGCATTGTTAACTGTTTTCATGTGTTTGTTTGAGTTCAGGGTGTTCATTAGAATGTGTTTGATGCCTTACATGCGAGTTTCCACGTGAAAACCACAGATTACCATTGTTAGGGTTCAAAGAACTGTTTGAATCGAACTGATAGCTACAGGCATTTTCAATCGAAACTAACACCACCATTGAATTCGGAATGCTCGATTTAGGGGGGTAGGGTACTCTTTTCCTTTTTATTTCATTGATTTCGCAGGTTTGGCATTTTGGGTCATCGGAGAAGACGACCGGAGCTAGGGCTCCAGCGTCGTTGACTGGTTGAATTCGGCGAAGGCTTATGTGGCGCGATCATGCTCTCTGATTCGTCCATTCGTTATGACTGGGGTCCACTTGCTGACTGTGTTTTGATTTCAAAAATCCTTGACACGCGTACGCTTAAAAACAATTGATTCCAGTTTCACAAACACCATGTACACGTCGGCCCAGTGGTTAAGGCGTTGGTATGAGAAGATTCCCTCAAAGGTCACAGGTTCGAACCTGGACAGGACCAATTCTTTTTCTCTTTTACAAAACTAACTTATATTTTTCATATTTTCTATTTTTTCTTTAATATTTTCCATCCAATTTAATTTATCTTTAATATTTTTTATCATGCATCTAAAAAATACCAAAAATATTTATTTTTTGCATAATCATCAGAAAAATGTTTATTTAATTTTTAAAATTAAAATTATTATTTTTGCATGCATATTTAATTTAATTGCTAATTAATCATTTAAATAGCTTTTAATTGTTTTTAAATTATCAAATCAATTCCAAAAATTACCAAAAAATTATTTTATCATATAATGTCATTATTAACACAAAAACTTTTTCTCATTCAAAAATGCTTATTTTTACTAACATTATCCTCTTATGCAATTTTCTTCGTTTTCGATTTTCCATCATTCACGAGTTACACGTTTGGACGATTTTATCGCTTTTCTTTTCAATTATGTAACTGCCTATGGGATGTAATAGTTTAATTAGGGCTTTTATTTTCCGCACTTTCAATTATGTATAAAGCCATGTAATAGCGTAGGACATTTACTTTCCACTTTACATTTCCATGATTTACTTTCACACCTATAAGCGCTAGTAATTAGGTGTGTATGGCAAGATAAAATTGGACATAGATCACTCATACTTCAAGATAAAATATACGAATTGACACACTCTTTTCACACATGCACCCCTTAGGGTAATTCTCTCGTTGCCTTCTGAATACAAATGGTCAAGTCCCTCGAGCGTAGGGTATTCTAGCACCGTTGCCTTCAAAATAAATCATCATAGTCCTTGATACAAGATCATAGACCCACGATGTTGCCTACGAATACATGATCTTGACCCTCGATTGTCGCCTACGAAAATGATGATAGTCCTTCAAATGTGCTAGGATACTTCCTACAAGTTGCTTTCTATGACCATCTGATGTCCCTTCGAATGTCCCTTCTACATCCAACGAATAGGGTTACCTACCAACTAATGGTATGGATAGCGCTATTCTAAAGGAACGTACAACAACACGAAAACGACCATTCTGAGTAGGTAATAAGACTTTTAGTTGCTTGCTCAAAACAAAATACTTTCACACCTCACACTTTTTTCAAAGTTCAAACTCTTTTCAAAACAAAAACATTTTCGAACACTTTGTATACGTTCCTATATGAATCATTACAAAGTCAAAGCGAAATGCCTTTTTTTCAAAACATTTTTGTCAAACACACAGAAAGCACTTTTTTTTTTGAAAATGATCTAAGAGCAACTAAGAGCCCGTAGATAATTACGGATGGAAAGGGGTGCTAATACCTTCCCTTTTCATAACCTTCTCCCTTACTCAGAATCTAACGAAGGTCTTTTCTTGTTCTTTTCACCTTCCCTTAATTGGATAAAAGAAAAGTCGGTGGCGACTCTTGCTATCCGCACATTTGCGATACAAAATTCTCAAAGTCAGTTCACCGTATTACAGAACTGGCGACTCTGCCGGGGAGACACCCTAAAGAGAGAATGCCTTAGGGATTTCTAGATCACCTTTACTGCTTTTTGTTTGACTTGTATGCTTTATCTTAAGGGTTGCTTGGGTATTATATTTGTGGGGGATCCTACACCCGGATCCGGGTTTCCTTTTAGGTAAGTAGCAATAAATCGTCGCGACCGTTAGACGTATATCGAAACGGTCAACATGATGGCTACGTTAGTGTGACACTTTGGATGTCTTAATACTCTTCATTTCCAAGTTGAGGATAGTATTTGGCTTCTGCGTGGTGTCATCAAGCACTAACTAAACTTTTAGAACCTTAATTGACCCATCTTGGCCATTAGAAGGTAGTGAGATAGCCGGCTTTGGTGTAGACTAAGGTTGGCCGATACTCGATGCTACGCTCATTAAGATCAGACTTTTGGGATATTTTCGGTCGATCACTTGGTAGTCGTATTGAAATAAACGCCTACGAGAAAGATCAATGATATGAGATTCCTAGAACCCGGTTACTATTATAGGACAGGATGAACCAACTCAAACTTTTGGTGGGGTAATCACCTATACCTCGTGCAAGCCTTGAACCTAGGCTCATTGTGTGAATTGTTTGTGTGTGCTAAACATGACATCATGACATCATCGCATTGCATATCATTTCTAACAATTTCAAGGACCTAGGGATTTATCTTTGCTCTGTTTTGTAGGGAATTATGGCTTCTAGAAAGACTATCAGAATCAACTTCATGGGTATACCTTCTTAGCTCAAAGATTTGGTTTCAGAGATTCCCGATCATGCTAAGTTCATCAAAAGACATGGTTATCTACTTGACTTGGTTATCTCCTGTTATGAAGAAGATATGATGCATGTCCTATTCCAGTTCTTCGATCCGAAACACCATTGCTTTACATTCCCAGATTATCAGTTGGTTCCTACCTTGGAAGAGTTCTCTAAGCTACTTGGGATACCCATTCTTGACCAAATGCCATTCACCGGTTTAGAAAAGGTTCCTAAGTATGAAGACATCGCATCCGCCTTACACCTAAAGCGCTCAGACATTGAAGCCAATTGGGAAACAAGAAGTGGAGTTAAGGGTTTACTTGCCAAGTTCTTAATTAAGACTTTGGGGCACCAGAACTCCATTCCTTGGGAACCTTACCTCAAATGGGTGCGAGCTCGAGCTCAAAACCTCATGATGCCATTCACGCCTGTTTTACCAGTAATTATGGAACCTGTTGCTATAGGTGACGTACCCTATACCGTTCTCCATCCTGACATGCCTACTGATTTTGAAGACTTGAAGAGATCCTGGATTCAGCTTAAAGAAGACAGGGATACATTCGAAGCTTAGTGCTATGCAAGTGAGAAGAAAGTGCTAGAGTTGACCAAGCTACTTCACGAAGAGCGGAATGTCAACGCCTACCTCGGCACCAAAAGGAAGCGCCCATGGGAGACTTAGAGCTTTAGGATTTTCATGCTTTTCTTTTATTGTTTTGAACTATCTTTGGTACTTAAAAAAGAGAAAGAATAAAAAGAGAATTAATAAATGTTTGTTTGTGCTTGTTTAACAAATTTAAATCTCTAAGGTCCTTAAAAACATTGCATTACATTTGCATAAACATCGCATATCATGGCATAACATCTCATAACAGGTACATTGAAGATTGGTTTTCTCATTCTCTCGCTATTTATTTTAGCAGAAATGGCTCTTGAACAGTCTGTCAAAGATCTCAAGGCTCAGAATGCTCAGTTCCAAGAGATGTTCACCAGCTTGGTACAAGGCCAAGAAGATTTGAAGAAGCTCATCAATAGAAAGAAGAGGGTCGTTGGTGTCCTCAACATGGGTAGACGCTATAAAGGAGGTCCTAAAGTGGTCAGCCGGATAGAGCTCTCAGAAGGAAGTGTCAAGAATGAGGGGAGTGTCAAAGGCGATGAAGAAGGCAGTCAGCGTGAGCCTGAGAAAGAGAGAGAGGATCACTATCATAATGACCAGTACTCTGATGAGGATGACAAGTACAAGCAACTTTAAGACCGTCTGAATGCTGTAGAAAACCTGAAGATGTCCGGGTTGAATTTTGATGATTTGAGTCTTGTCCCTGGTGTGGTGATTCCTCCCAAATTCAAAGTCCCTACTTTTGCCAAGTATGATGGCATTTCCTGTCCAAAGCTGCATTTGAAGTCCTATGTTCAGAAGATCAACCCCTGATGGCGAGTTGTGGATGCATTATTTTCAAGAGAGTTTGTCCGGAACTCAATTGGGTGGTATTATCAACTAGAAAATGATTGTATCCGTACTTGGGTGACTTAGCGGATGCTTTCTCGAGCGATATCGATTACAATCTTTGAATTGACACCCGCATACAACTCTGAGCATGTCTATGGGTCGTGATGAGAAGTTTAAAGTATGCTCGAAATGGAGAGATCTAGCAGGAGTTCATACCCTTGTCCAATAGGGAGTTGGTTGATATGTTTATGGGAGCAGCAGGCCCATTCTTCAATCATCGATTGGAAACTCTGCCCGGATTCACGAGTTGATATTGACGGGAGGCGTCTTGAGGTGGTATCAAGAGTGGAAAGATTCAGGTAGAGACATCTTCAAATGCTGCGAAGAGATCTTTTGGTGGTAAGAAAGAAGCCAATGCTGTGTATGGTCAGAAGAGTCGAGCCAAGACCGATCGTGCTCAATCTGTGGGGGCAGTTGTGATCTCTAATCCTACCTCAGCACAACCTCAGCGAGACAACGCGCGTAACCAGAATCGCCGAGGCGGTTTACAAAGATCAACATTCCATTGTCGCAAGCCTTGCAACACATGTTGAAAGTAGAGCTGATTACTTTGAAGGATCCTCCTCAGAATGTCAACACTTCCTCTCCGACATACAATCCTAATGCTAAGTGTGCTTACCACTCCAAAAGCTCAGGACACGATACTGATAACTGTTGGGCTCTGAAGAACAAAATTCAGGATATGATTGAAGCTAAGCAGATCGAGTTTGACCCTCCTGTTGAGACTTTGAATGTGATCAACGCGCCTATGCCTAACCATGACAAAAGTTCCAATGTTGTTGGTGAGGATACTTACATTCTCAACATAGATGAGTTGACCATTCCTCTGATGACTGTTAAGAAGAATTTGCTGCAAGCCGGCGTCAATCCAGGATGCCCAGGGAATTACCGTTGGTGCCCATCTGCACCTGATGGTTGTGCTTGGTTGAGAAGACGTGTTCAGTGCATGATGGATAATCGTGAAATACTATTCCTGAAACCACCTGTGGAGAGCCTATGTGAAGGCATGTCTAAGAAACTGAAGATCGGAGATGTGAATGAAACTGTACCGTCTGCATGGGATACCTTGCGGCAGCCAAGTGGAAAGTTTGATTACATGGTGAAGTATACCGTTCCTGAGAGCTACAAGATTCCTATTGAAAATGTTAAGGCAACCGGATGGGGTGACGATTTCCTAGAAGACTATGCTGATGTTAACACCATAAGGATTTCCTCTATTGATCCTGTGCCTAGAGTGGCACCTCTCATCATTACTTCTCCAAGACCAGTTCCATATTCCTCCGACAAGGCTATTCCTTGGAATTATGGAGCTGATGTTTACTATCATGGCTTCAAGCAAGACCCTCTGACCCTTGAAGATCTTACCGTTGAAACTACCATTCCTGACATTGACAACATCACCGGATCAAGTAAGATGACCAGAACCGGAAGAGTTTTCTCCCCAGAAATATCTCCTCCAAAAGACACTGCGACTCCAGCTCGCATTCCTGCTATTCAATCCATTCCTCAAGCTAGAGGGAAAGAACCAGTGACTCATCCTGCTCAACCAGAAGTACCAAAGGAAGTTACTAAAGACACCTCCAAACGAGAAATGGAGGAGATTCTGAAAATCATCAAGAAGAGTGACTACAATGTTGTGGAACAGTTGGGACAGACTCCGTCCAAGATATCCATGCTTGCTCTGCTTTTGTGCTCCGAGGCTCATGCTAATGCCTTGGTGAAGTTTCTGAAGAATGCTCACGTACCGCATAGACACTAATACTGATCAATTCGAAGTTTGTATTGCTAGCCTGGCCGCCAACAACGACCTAGGCTTCTCTGATGCTGATTTGACTCATGCCGAAAAGAAACACAATAAAGCCTTGCACATCTCTGTTAAATGCAAGGGAGTTACGTTGTCTCATGTTTTGGTTGATACCGGTTCCGCTCTGAATATCCTTCCGAAGACTGCTTTTGATCGACTTGATGTTGAAGGGTTGAAGCCCGTGATATGATTGTGAGCTTTTGATGGTTCTAAGCGAGCGATGCTTGGAGAGCTTATTACTGCTGTTAAAGTCGGTTCCCGGACTTTCGATTCCACTTTCTTTGTCATGGACATCCGTCCATAACTCTTGCCTACTTGGGCCCTTGGATACATGGGCGAACATTACTTCTACCACCATCAAAGTTGAAGTACCGGTGAAGGAAGGTTATTCGGTATGTGGTGAAGAAGAGTATATGGTCGGTCATCTGATCATTTCGATACCTCGAGGTGGAGGTGAATTCTTGAGACTCCTGTCAAGCTTTTGAAACAACCCCGAGCCATGCTGTTGAGTCCCGTCCTCCCGAAGTTACATAAGTTACGCCTAGGATGGCCTCGTTGAAGGATGTTCAGCTGCTTTGTTGAAGGAGGTAGTACTATTTGGGGACAGCTCCTGATCTTCCTTTTAAATCGACAAGACTGTTTAGGCTTTACCATCAAAGGTCGAGAGAGATGATACGCCGTGAGCGTCCGGCCGACTTCCTTTCCGCATCGGCCAGTGGAATCCATGCTATAGAAGGCGGCGACAACGACTTGACATCGACAAGTGGATCTTCCCAACTCCGACAATGGACTCGCAATTGGAAGGCGAAGGCGTCATACCAATCTCCTTTAGACAGGTAATTGCTCTTGTTTTGTTTTGCTTTTCGTATTTTCTGCGTTTTGAACAATAAACTCTAAAGCCTAATGCCTTGCGGGGCATCATGGCTCGTTGTGAGGTTATTATCATCATTTGCATATTTTCATTCAATAAAATCGTTGGACTTTTGCATTAATTGTTGCTTTCTTTTACTTTATCACCCTTCAAAAGCTATGTGTTTCTTACACACACCCGTGATACCTTGTAGAATCACTCGAATCTCGTTGATAACAACTATGCTATTGCTAAATATGACTTGATAATCCGATCTACCAAGCGAAGGCGAAAGTGAGGAAGATTGTGAAGTGCCGGAGAACTTGTCAAGCTGCTACAACAAGAAGCGAGTTATCACCACACGAAGAGCCAGTTGAGGTTGTGAATTTGAGTCTTGAAGAGAAAAGAGATCAAGATAGGAGCGGTCTTGAGAGCGATGTCAAGGAATGGTTGGTTCGGATGCTACGAGACTATATTGAGGTTTTGCTTGGTCATATGAAGACATGCTAGGTTTGGACATTGATATTGTGGTACACCGATTACACAAAAGAAGGTTTTCTCGGTGAAGCGAAGGTTAAATCGCATGCGTCACGAGATGTCGAGAGAAAATCAAAGCCGAAGTTATGAAGCGGTTCAACGCGGTTTCTTAAATTTACCTCTTATCCGATGGGTTGCAAATGTGTACCCGTACCTAAGAAGGATGGTAAAATACGAATGTGTGTGGATTAGAGATTTGAACCAGCGAGTCGAAGCGATTCCCACTTCCTCATATTGATGTTACGGTCGACAACACACTTTCGGCACAAGGTTTTCTCCTTCATGGATGGTTTCTCCGTTACAATCGGATCAAAATGGCTCCGAAGACATGGAAGACTACTTTCGTTACGGTGGGGCACTACGCTACAAGGTTATGCCGTTTGAATGAAGAGCGGGTGCCACTTATCAGCGTGCTATGGTGACGTTATTTCATGACATGATTCATCACGAGATAGAGGTCTACGTCGATGACATGATAGCTTGATCACATACTGAAGAAGAACATCTTGATCATCTACAGAAATTGTTTGACAGATTGAAGAAGTATAGACTAAGACTTAATCCCAACAAGTGCATATTTGGAGTCAGATCCGGAAAACTCCTAGGGTTTGTAGTCAGTGGAAAAGGTATTGAGGTTGACCCCGTCAAGGTTAAAGATATTCAAGAAATGCCAGCTCCCCGCACCGAGAAGGAGGTCAGAGGTTTCTTGGGCGATTGAATTACATTGCGATTCATTGCACACTAAGCGCTACTTGTGAGCCAATCTTCAAGTTACTTAAGAAAGATCAAGTAGTGGAATGGGCAGCGATTGCGGATCACTTTTGACAAAATCAAGAAGTACATCTGAATCCTCCTATCCGATGTCGCTTTGTCGAAGGAGACCTCTTATCATGTACTTGCGATGTTAGAAAACTCAATGGGGTGTGTGTTGGGGCACCATGGCGAGTGCAGTCGAAAAGAGTATGCAATATACTACCTTAGCAAAAGTTTACCGTTGTGAAACAAGATACTCACATTTCGAGAAAACTTGCAGCGTTTTAACAGGCTGCTCGCCGACTAAGACAATATATGTTGACTCACACTACCTTGTTGATTTCCAATATGGATCCGATAAAATACATATTTGAGAAACCAGCTCTCTCCGAAAGAATAGCAAGATGGCAAATGATCCTGACCGAATATGACATACAGTACACTTCTCAGAAAGCAATCAAAGGAAGTGTAGTAGCGATCATTTGGCTCATCAAGCCGTAGATGACTATCAGTCTATGCAGTTCGAATTTCCAGATGAAGATGTTTTACTAGTCACTGATTGTGAAGAACCAGGCCCGGACGAAGGACCTGAACAAGGATCCCGATGGACCATGGTCTTTGATGGGGCCTCGGACGCACTTAGCAATGGCATTGGCGCCATCATTACATCCCTGCGGACATCGCCTTTCCCTGATTATGTTTGGTTGCACTAACAACATGGCGAATCTGAGCGTGCATCATGGGTGTTAAAGCTGTTATTGACTTAAGAATCAAGTTCTTGCAAGTGTATGGAGACCAGCTTTAGTGATCAATCAGATTAAGGGCGAGTGGGATACGAAGCATCCGAATCTCATTCCGTATCGAGAGCATGTTTTGAGTTTGATCCCCTACTTCGAAGAGATCACTTTCAATCACATTCCACGAGAGAATCGGTTAGCAGACGCATTGGCTACTATGTCGTCTATGTTCAAGGTTAGATGGGACAACGAGGCTCCCCAGATCATCATTGAAAAGTTTGATGAACCAGCATATTGTTATGAGCTTGACACAAAAGAGAAACCTTGGTACTACGACGTGAAAAAGTATCTTGAGACTCAGGAATATCCCGCATGGGGCATCTGTCAATTATAAGAAGTTCTTGAGAAGATTTGCATCCAAATTCTTTCTCACCAACGACATCTTATACAAGCGCAATCACGATTTGTGCTTACTCCGCTGTGTAGACCGGAAAACAGCGGAACGTATCATGGAAGAGTTACACGAAGGCGCATTTGGTACCCACTCCAGTGGTCATACGATGGCTAAGAAGATCTTGAGAATAGGCTACTATTGGTCCACCATGGAAGCTGATTGTCACCGTTATGCTCGATCTTGTCACAAATGCCAGATATATGCAGACAAAGTGCACGTACCTCCAGTACCTCTAAATGTTCTAACAGCTCCTTGGCCTTTTGCAATGTGGAGCATTGACATGATTGGAGAAATCAAGCCCACTGCTTCCAACGAACATCGTTTCACCCTTATGGCAATTGACTATTTCACCAAATGGGTAGAAGCAGCCTTGTTCGCATCTGTTACCAAGAATGTCGTGGCTCAATTCATCAAGCATAATCTTATATGTCGGTATGGCAATCCTGAAAAGATTATCACAGATAACGGCTCTAATATCAACAATAAGATGATCACCGAACTCTGCACGCAGTTCAAGATCAAGCATCACAACTCTTCTCCTTATCGGCCTAAGATGAATGGCGCAGTGGAAGCCGCCAACAAGAACATCAAGAAGATTATACAGAATATGACAGTGACTTACAAGGATTGGCATGAGATGTTACCATTTGCTCTTCACGGTTATCGCACTACAGTACGAACATCAACAAGGGCAACCCCCTTCTCTCTTGTATACGGTATGGAAGTCGTCCTACCCATCGAGGTTCAGATACCCTCGACCAGAGTCCTCAGGACGCAGAGTTAGGCGAACACGATTGGATCCAGACTCGCCTTGACCAGATTAATTTGATTGATGAGAAACGACTCGCGTCCATCTACCATGGACAGATCTATCAGAAGCGAATGATCAGAGTATTTAACAAGAAAGTCAAGCACCGAGTCTACCAAGTTGGTGATCTAGTAGTCAAGCGCATCATTCTTCCACAAGGTGATCGAGGGCAAATGGACTCCCACCTATGAGGGACCATTTGTAGTCAAACGATATTTTAAGGCGGAGCTATGATACTAAGCACCATGGATGGTGAAGACATCCCACACCACTGTGAGCAGACATAGTCAAAAATACTACGCATAAAGAGACCGCTAGGTCGGTGACCTAGGCAAAAATAAGGGCATCTGGCGAACCAAAGGGTTCGGGCAAAGTTAAGGATATATACAAAACATGTACACCGGCAGTCGAAAACACAGAAAGCGGCTTGGACAAAAAGGTATCGTGGTGAAAACCGAAAGGCGGTCTAAGCAAAACTTAGGGATTTAAGCGTCGACTATGTCGTCGGATCACCTATCTACTTCAGGACTACTATCGCATTCAAGATTCAAATGGCGAAAATCAATTCACTCACTTTCTCTTGACAAAGGAGATGAGATAGTTGAAATATATGAGTACTAGCATAGTTGGAACTTAACGAGATTGTTTCCGCATAGGTTTTACTTTTCTTGTGTACAAACTACTTGGCCATACGACACATTCAAATAAATACGAATTCTTTCTCTTTACAATTTTTGCTATTGTTGTTTGCATAAAGTCCAACGTTTGCTTTGAATGATTATATGCATCTGACAATAAAAATATTCACAAGCATGCGAAAAGTGAACATACAAAAGTTATTACTACAGGCTCCAGGAGTTGAGATGATGATGAAAGTCACCAAAACATTTTCCCCGCAGAGCATGATCCCCACAGAGGTATTGTAACACGGTGAACTGACTTTGTAGGTTTTTGTATCGCAAATGTGCGGATAGCAAGAGTCGCCACCGACTTTTCTTTTATCCAATTAAGGGAAGGTAAAAAGTACAGAAAAATACCTTCGTTAGATTCGAGTAAGGAGAAGGTTATGAAAAGGGAAGGTATTAGCACCCTTTCCATCCGTAGTTATCTCGGGCTCTTAGTTCTTTTAGATCACTTTAAAATTGTGCTTTCGTGTGTTTGACAAAATGTTTTGAAAAGGCATTTCGCTTTGACTTTGTAATGATTCACGTAGGAATGTATACAAAGTGTTCGGAAATGTTTGTTTTGAAAAGTTTGAACTTTGACAAAAGTGTGAGGTGTGAAAAGTATTTTGATAGAGCAAGCAACTAAAAGTCTTATTACCTACTCGAATTGGTCGTTTTCGTGTTATTTACGTTCCTTTAAAATAGCTATCCATACCATTAGTTGGTAGGTAACTCTATTTGTTGGATGTGGCGGGACATTGAAGGGACATCGGATGGTCATAGAAAGCAACTTGTAGGAAGTATCCTAGCACATTCGAAGGGACTATCATCATTTTCGTGGCGACAATCGAGGTCAAGATCATGTATTCGTGGCGACATCGTGGGTCTTATGATCTTTGTATCGAAGGGACTATGATGATTTGTTTTGAAGGCAGGTGCTAGAATACCTCTACGTTCGAGGACTTGACCATTTGAATTCGTAAAGGCAACGAGAGAGAATTACCCTAAGGGGTGCATGTGTGAAAAAAAGTGTGTTGATTCAGATTCATGTTATCTTGAAAATTAGAGTGAGCTATGTTCAGTTTTAGTCTTGCCATACACGCCTAATTACTAGCAGTTTATAGGGTGCAGAAAGTAAATTGCGGAAAGTAAAGTGCGGAAAGATAAATGTCCTACGCTATTACATGGCTTTGGGGCAGATACATAATTTAAACGTGCGGAAAATAAAAACCCTAATTAAGCTATTACATCCCATGAGCAATTACATTATTGGAAAAAAGAAAACGGTAAAAAGAAATCGTCCGAAACGAGATAACCTGTGAAAAGATAAGAAATCGGGAAATTCAAAGAAATCGAACAAGAGAAAAATGTTAGCAAAAATAATAGTTTTTTAATGAGAAAAATATTTCATGCCGAAAATAACATTAATATGCTAAAATAATTTTTTGGGATTTTTTGGAGATTATTTAATAATTAAAAACTAATTAAAAGTGATTTAAATGATAAATTAGAAATAAAATTAAATATGCATGCAAAACAATATTTTTTTAGTTTTATAAATTAAATAAACATTTTCTGGAAATAACGCAAAAAAAAATAAAAAATTTTGATGTTTTTAAATGCATGATAAAAATTATTGAAATAAAATTAAAATGAATGCAAAATATTAAAAATAAGAAAAATATGAAAATAATTGAAAAAAAGTTGAGATTGTGAAAAAAGAAAACAAAACTGGTCCTGGCATGGTTCGAGCAGGGGACCTGGAGGAGTATCTTTGCACAGTCCATGCCTTAACCACTAGGCCAAGTGTCATCTGGTGTTGAAAAAAACAAAATCAATTGAATATGAGTGATGACGCGTCAGGGATCTGTTTCAAACTGAGTCAGCCACGCGTGGACCCCATCTGTTTTTGAATGGACGAATCATGGAAGCCAGAAACGCCACGCAAGCCTCGCCGGATTCCACCTTGGTCAACGACGCCGGAGCCCTAGCTCCGGTCGTCTTCTCCGGTGACCAAGAAATCCAAACCTGCGAAATAAGCGAAATAAAAAGGAAAAGAGTATCCTACCCCCCTAAATCGAGGGCTGCGAACACGATGGTGATGTTAGTTTCGATTGAAAATGCCTGTAGCGATTGGTTCGGTTCAAACCGTTCTTTAAACCCTAACAATGGCAATTGGTATTCTGGACGTGCAAGCTCACATGTAATGATTCAAATGCACTCTAATGGATGTCCTGAGTTCAAATATGCAAACAAAAATAGTTAAATACGCATGAATCAAAGAAACCAAAATTGAGAAAAATACCAAATCGGAGCAATGTGTAGGGCACGATTCTGGGTGGTTTTGCTTCGAGTAAAGGTTGCTTTTGCTTGCTGGGAACCTCAGGAACAATATTGGATGGTTTGTTTGCCTTGAAAACGGCTGAAAATCAAAATTCGATTTTTGAGAATCCTTGAAAAATTTTGGCAAAGTTTTGGTTGTTGTAAGGGCTAGGGTTTCGTGTCCCTTCTTGTACATATTGCTGGCTATTTATAGAGTGAATTGAGAGAGAAAAAACAAGGCAAAAGATTTGGTTTTGAATGCATTGAATGATTTTCAAATAAAATCAAATTTTGAAAGAAATTTGATTTTCTCTTAAATGAATGATCATGCACGAAATTGGTATGTATTTTGGGCTTCCTTGGACCCCAAGCATGATATATAATCACTCTCCTTGAAAAAATATCTTATTTTCATATTTTATACAATTTAATTTTGAATTAAATGGTTTAAAATTCAAAAATAAATTAATAAAATAGAAAATTGCCATGGCCAAGCATTTATGAGTCACAAATAATGTCATGAACAAGTTTGGATCAAAAGATTATAGTCCCATTTGGAAAATTTTGCATTTTGACCAATATCTCCTTTTGTACAATTGTCCAAAATTGCCCAACTTCTGAATAGTGTATCTTGCTCAATTTTCCACATTTTTGAGTTTTCTTGGACTTTTTGGAAAGCTCTAAGAGTCCTCTAACCAACCTCTTTGGTTTCATCTCAATTGGAGTTTCCATGCTCAATATATCTTCAAAACAAAATGTTGACTTTTTGTTGACTTTGAAAAGGACCTGTAATGTTTTGATCCATACCTTCCAAATGAAGCATTTTTTGAACATTCTTGTGAGACCTGAAGTTGTAGATAATTTAATTTCCTTCAAAACAAGAGGTGGTGGAAAAATTTCTGAGAAAGTATGAAGAAGTTATGCTTAGTCAAAGTTTGGTTGACTTTTCACTGAGAAACCCTAATTTAGAAAGTTTGACTTTTGAGCAAATCTTGAGTTTTCTTGATGAATCATGATCAACCCTTGATCAAATGATGAATGTAACTTCAAAATGAGGATGTTGACCAAAAATTATGAAGTTTGGTATGTTGACCACAGTTGACTTTTGTCCAATACAATGATTTTCAACCATCGAGCAATTGTGCGAAACTTGACTTGTGAGGCTTGAAACTGGTCATGGAGAATCTTTGAAGCATATGAGGAGGCATGAAGACCATTGGAGATGTTGGAAGTCCATCTTGATCTGAGAAATACCAAACCCTAGTTTGGGTTGATTGTCTAGGAGAGGGTTTGTCTGATCAACCCTTGAAGAATCCTTGAGCATGGATGTATGGAATATCTTGAGAAGATGGAGGGAAAATTTTGGGGTATGACAGGTATCACTCACAACAAACCTTCCCCAGCGGAGTAGACGTTAGTCCCCGAGCAGTGATTCCACTCAACTAAACCATGTGACAACAGATTTCCAGCAGTAACGATTCATCACCAGCAGAGGTATCCCCAGCAAAGTATCTCTCAGCAATCATCACCTCCCCGGCAACAGCAATATCCAGACTCAAAACTTGGTCAGATAATGCATCGGAGGAAACCTATATCTTTTATTCCCCAGTCAGAGATTCCAACGGGCTCCAGATCCTTCTAACCCGGTCTCCCAGCAACTATCAAATGCTCTCCAGCAGGATCTACGCGCAAAGATTCCCAGTAGAGCGCCTCCTAATATTTTTCCCCAGCAGGGTCTATGCACAAGATCCTCAGCAGCGTGTTTCTCGGTCTCTACCATCCTCAGCAGTATCTAGGCTCAAAACTTGGTCAGATAGTGCATCGGAGGAATCGAGGTTATCTTTCTTCTCAGGGTTTCCAATCCGTTTTATCCCCAAGCAGAAGTCAGAAATCTCCAAGCAGAACATCCACATCTTCCTCAAGATGTATATGTTTTGAAATACCACAATATCTATCATTCATACATTACTCATAAAAGTCATAATTTGTGCATATGTCATTCATACGCATCGTCATGCATCATACTTTGCATAAGACTAACGATTTTCTATCAAAGTTTCTCTTGTTTTTTCCAAAACAGGTGAAAATCATTTCTAAAAACAAACAGGTCCAGGATTAATGCCCGAAGCCAGACGGGAAAACTATCTGAACGATCGCCCTAGTTGTCCTCCGACAACTGGTCCAGGATTAATGCCCGAAGCCAGACGGGAAAACTATCTGAACGACCGCCCTAGTTGTCCTCGACAAGCGATCCGAGATTAATACGAAGCGGACGGAAAACTATCTGAACGATCACAAGTTATCCTCCGATAACAGGCATTGGATCAATACCCGAAGCACAACAGGGAAGCTATCCACATTTTGCCAACTATTATCCCCTCGGAATAATCAAGATGAAGATTTGTTCTGACTCTCTCTTATTATCAACAGCAACTACAGAGTCTAGCGTACGACTCAGTTGCCTTGGATGGCATGTTAAGCCCATCTCTGACTACTTGTCAACATTTCTCCACTTCGAGAATCTGCATATTTGGTTAAAAACCAATACAAACCAATAAATTCATTCAAAGATGAGCACGAAGTCTAACGTACGACTCCCTCCAGATGGCATCTTAAGCCCATCTCCATGCTCCTTTCACTTCCAGAAACGTCTACAGAGCCTAGCGTACGGCTCACTACCCAGCATCGATCCTTCTAGATGGCATCTTAAGCCCATCTCCGACAGTTCTCCTATTCAGACAACAATATTGAGTCTAGCGTATGACTCATTCCCCAGCGAAGTCTTCACCTTCTCCAAATGGTATCTATAAGCCCATTCCCGCGTCACCAGCGAGTGCAAATTTTCAGGTGTACTCGAGTGTTCAATCATCTTCTACCTCCAGGTCACGAAAGGCGACCATGCCAATCTAACCCTTCTAGTACAAGAAGATTGAACAGGGGCAGTTGTCATACCCCAAAATTTGCCCTCCTACTTCTCAAGACATTTCATACATCCATACTCAAGGATTCCTCAAGGGTTGATCAGACAAACCCTCTCCTAAACAATCAACCCAAACTAGGGTTTGGCAATTCTCAAATCAAGATGGACTTCCAACATCTCTAAATGTTCATCATGCCTCCTCATATGCTTCAAAGATTCTCCATGGCTAGTTTCAAGCCTCACAAGTCAAGTTTCCTCAGACAATTACTCAGATGGTTGAAAATCAATTGTATTGGACAAAAAGTCAACTGTGGTCAACATACAGTCAAACTTCATGATTTTTGGTCAACATCCTCATTTTGAAGTTACATTCATCATTTGATCAAGGGTTGATCATGATTCATCAAGAAAACTCAAGATTTGCACAAAGTCAAACTTTCCAAATTAGGGTTTTTCAGTGAAAAGTCAACTGAACTTTGACTGAGCATAACTTCTTCATACTTTCTCAAAAAAATTTCCACCACCTCTCATTTTGAAGGAAATTCAATTCTCTATAACTTCATGTCTCACAAGAATGTTCAAAAAATGCTTCATTTGGAAGGTATGGGTCAAAACATTACAGGTCCTTTTCAAAGTCAACAAAAAAGTCAACTTTTTGTTTTGAAGATTTATTGAGCATGGAAACTCCAATTGAGATGAAATCAATAGGTCCAAGAAAACTAAAAAATGTGGAAAGTTGAGCAAGATACACCATTCAGAAGTTGGGCATTTTTGGACAATTGCACAAAAGGAGATATTTGTCAAAATCCAATTTTTTCCAAATGGGCCTATAATTTTATGATCCAAACTTGATCATGATATGATTTGTGACCTATTGATGCCTTGCCATGACCACTTTCTATTTTATTGATTTATTTTTGGATTTAAAACCATTTAATTCAAAATTAAATTATATAAAATATGAAAATAAGATATATTTTCAAAAGGATTGGATTTTCATCAAACTTGAGGTCCAAGATAGCCCACAATACTTGCCAATTTCGTGCTAGCTTGCATATGGAAGGGAAAATCAAATTTTCTCCAAAATTTGATTTTATTTGAAAGGAATTTATTTCACATTGAATACCATATCTTTTTTCACTCTCTTTGCACTCATTCCTCACTCTATAAATACCAAGCCTATTGCACATCACAAGGGACGAAACCCTAGCCCTTACAACAACCCTCACTTTGCTCAAAATTTTCACAAAGTTGTGAAAATCAAATTTCAAATTCCAGTCAGTTTCAAGGCAAGCCAGCCATCCAAACGTGTTCCTTGATATCCCAGCATTCAAAACCATCCCTTACACGAAGCCAGAACTGCCCAGATCGTGCTCAAGAACTTGCTCCGATTTGGTATTTCTTTGAAATTCGAATTTCGGTAATCATGCATTGTTAACTGTTTTCATGTGTTTGTTTGAGTTCAGGGTGTTCATTAGAATGTGTTTGATGCCTTACATGCGAGTTTCCACGTGAAAACCACAGATTACCATTGTTAGGGTTCAAAGAACTGTTTGAATCGAACTGATAGCTTGTCATACCCCAAAATTTGCCCTCCATCTTCTCAAGATATTTCATACATCCATACTTAAGGATTCCTCAAGGGTTGATCAGACAAACCCTCTCCTAGACAATCAACCCAAACTAGGTTTTGGTGATTCTCAGATCAAGATGGACTTCCAAAATCTCCAATGTTCATCATGCCTCCTTATATGCCTCAAAGATTCTCCATGTCAAGTTTCAAGCCTCACAAGTCAAAAATTTCCTCAGACAATTGCTCAGATGGTTGAAAATCAGTTGTATTGGACAAAAAGTCAACTATGGTCAACACACAGTCAAACTTCATGATTTTTGGTCAACATCCTCATTTTTAAGTTACATTCATCATTTGATCAAGGTTTGATCATGATTCATCAAGAAAACTCAAGATCTGCTCAAAAGTCAAACTTTCTAAATTAGGGTTTCTCAGTGAAAAGTCAACCAAACTTTGACTGAGCATAACTTCTTCATACTTTCTCAAAAAAATTTCCACCACCTCTTGTTTTGAAGGAAATTCAATTCCCTACAACTTCATGTCTCACAAGAATGTTCAAAAAATGCTTCATTTGGAAGGTATGGATCAAAACATTACAGGTCCTTTTCAAAGTCAATAAAAAGTCAACTTTTTGTTTTGAAGATATATTGAGCATGGAAACTCCAATTGAGATGAAACCAAAAAGGTTGGTTAGAAGGCTCTTAGAGCTTTCTAAAAAGTCTAAGAACACTCAAAAATGTGGAAAATTGAGCAAGACACACCTTGCACAAGTTGGGCATTTTTGAAGAAGTCCATAAAGAGAGATACTTGTTAAAATCCAAAATTTTGCAAATGGGCCTAGTTTCTCTTCATTCAAACTTATTCCTTAGACAATTTGGAACATCCAAGCCCAATGCCACGAATTTTAGCTTTATTTTTCTATTTAATTTGGATTTTATTCATTTAAATACAAATTAAATTAAAAAATAAGGTATAAAATCAAAATTAAATGCAAGATTGATTTTTCTCTCATGCTTGAGGTCCAAGTAACTCACACAAGCTGACAAATTTTGAAATTTGCATAGATTTGGCAAGAATTTGATTGAAATTTGATCAAAAAAGGAAGATTTGATTTCATACAAAATCAAATATTTTTTACATTCATTGATCATTATTTGCTCTTGAATTCAGACCTAAATCCATCCACTATAAATATACAATGCCTACACAACAAGAAAGAACAGAAAAATTGCTTGGAAGAACCCTAATCAAACTCAAAAAACCCGTGAGTTGCAAGCAAGTGGCAGCCCTAGTTCCAGCTTGATTCAACCAATTCTAAGCATCCAAACATGTTCCTTGACATCTCCTGAAGCATTCCAGACCCTTACATCATTCAAAAACATCAAGAATCATGAAATCCAGTTTTGGTTTGTTCTTATATTTTTCAAAATCGAATTTTGTTTATCATGCATTTTTAACATGAATTGATGTTTGATTTGTGTTTAGTTTGAAGTTTGCAAGCTATCTGGACAATCGAATTGCATTTTCATGGCCTGAATCAAAATATGCCATTGCTAGGGTTTTCTGAACCGATTTGGGGTTTCTCTAAATCGGTTAAATTGGACAAAACGACCACCACCATTGTGTTTAGAATGTTGATTGCTATCGATTCATGTACTCACAATTCATTTATATTACCTGTATGAGATTTTAGAAATTGCAGGGGCTGTAGCGTCGAACCAAGACCGACGCTATCTTTCCAGAAATTCAAATGAAGAAGACGATGTTCTTCGCGCGTGATTTGAATTTCCAGAAAATCAGATTCGTATTAAAACGCTCTGTTTCAATTACATGACACGAAACACACGTTGGCGTAGTGGTTAAGGCGTTGGGATGAAAAGATGCTCTCCAAGGTCTCCAGTTCGATCCCTGGCAAGACCAATGTTTTTTTCCCTTTTGCAAACTAACATATTTTCTTACATTTTTCTATTTTCCTTTTTCTTTTAATATTTTCATTCTATTTAATTTATCTTCAATAATTTTTATCATGCATTTAAAAAACACCAAAAATATTTATTTTTTTGCATAAACATCATAAAAATGTTTATTTAATTTTTAATATAAAAATTATTATTTTTGCATGCATATTTAATTTAATTTCTAATTAATCATTTAAATGACTTTTAATTGTTTTTTAACTATCAAATTAACTCCAAAAATCACCAAAAAATTATTTTATCATATTAATGTTATTATTAACACAAAAACTTTTTCTCATTCAAAAATACTTATTTTTACTAACATTTTCCTCTTAAGCAATTTTCTCGTATTTCCCGATTTTGTATCTGTTCACAGGTTGTACCGTTTCAGACGATTTTTATTGCTTTTCTTTTCCAATTATGTAATTGCCTATGGGATGTAATAATTTAATTAGGACTTTTATTTTCCGCACTTTCAATTATGTATCTACCCCAAAGCCATGTAATAGCGTAGGACTTTACATTTCCGCAATTTACTTTCCGCACCCTATAAACTGCTTGTAATTAGGCGTGTATGGCAAGATAAAATTGGACATAGATCACTCATAATTCCAAGATAAAAATATCTGAATTGACACACTCTTTTCACACATTAGGGTAATTCTCTCGTTGCCTTTACGAATACAAATGGTCAAGTCCTCGAGCGTAGAGGTATTCTAGCACCGTTGCCCTGAAACATATCATCATAGTCCCTTCGATACAAAGATCATAGACCCACGATGTCGAATACATGATCTTGACCCTCGATTGTCGCCTACGAAAAATGATGATAGTCCCTTGAGTGCTAGGAAACTCCTACAAGTTGCCTTCTATGACCATCCGATGTCCCGAATGTCCGCTTACATCCAGTAGGGTTACCTACCAACTAATGGTATGGATAGCACTATTCTAAAGGCGTAAAATAACACGACCAATTACGAGTAGGTAATAAGACTTTTAGTTGCTTGCTCTATCAAAATACTTTTCACACCTAACACTTTTGTCAAAGTTCAAACTCTTTTCAAAACGAAACATTTCCGAACACTTTGTATACATTCCTACATGAATCATTACAAAGTCAAAGCGAAATGTCTTTTCAAAACATTTTTGTCAAACACACAGAAAGCACAATTTTAAAATGATCTAAGAGCAACTAAGAGCCCGTAGATAACTACGGATGGAAAGGGGTGCTAATACCTTCCCTTTTCATAACCTTCTCCCTTACTCAAAATCTAACGAAGGTCTTTTCCTGTACTTTTCACCTTCCCTTAATTGGATAAATGAAAAGTCAGTGGCGACTCTTGCTATTCGCACATTTGCGATACATAAATCTCAAAGTCAGTTCACCGTATTACAGAGCTGGCGACTCTGCTGGGGAGACACCCTAAAGAGAGAATGCCTTAGGGATTTCTAGATCACTTTTATTACTTTCTGTTTGATTTGCTTACTTTATCTTTAAAGGTTGCTTGGGTATTATATTTGTGGGGGATCCTACACCCGGATCCGGGTTTCCTTTTAGGTAAGTAGCAATAAATCATCGCGACCGTTAGACGTATATCGCGGTCAACATGATGGCTACGTTAGTGTGACACTTTGGATGTCTGATACTCTTCATTTCCAAGTTGAGGATAGTATTTGGCTTCTGCGTGGTGTCATCAAGCACTAACTAAACTTTTAGAACCTTAATTGACCCATCTTGGCCATTAGAAGGTAGTGAGATGGCCGGCTTTGGTGCAGACTAAGGTTGGTTGATACTCGATGCTACGCTCATTAAGATCAGACTTTTGGGATATTTTGGTCGACCACTTGGTAGTCGTATTAAAATAAGCGCCTGAGAAAGATCAATGATATGAGATTCCTAGAACCCGGTTACTATTATAGGACAGGATGAACCAACTCAAACTTTTGGTGGGGTAATCACCTATACCTCTTGCAAGCCTTAAACCTAGGCTCATTGTGTGAATTGTTTGTGTGTGCTAAACATGACATCATGACATCATCGCATTGCATATCATTTCTAACTATTCCAAGGACCTAGGGATTTATCTTTGCTCTGTTTTGTAGGGATTATGGCTTCTAGAAAGACTATCGAATCAACTTCATGGGTATACCTTCTCAGCTCAAAGAATTGGTTTTAGAGATTCCTGATCATGCCCAGTTCATCAAAAGACATGATTATCTACTTGACTTGGTTATCTCCTGTTTTGAAGAAGATATGATGCATGTCCTATTCGAGTTCTTTGATCCGAAACACCATTGCTTTACATTTCACCGGTCTAGAAAAGGTTCCTAGGTACAAAGACATTGCATCAGCCTTACATCTTAAGCGCTCAAACATTGAAGCCAATTGGGAAACAAGAAGCGGAGTTAAGGGTTTACTTGCCAAGTTCTTAATTAAGAAAGCCTGAGAATTCCTCAAAGTCATGAGTTTCCATGCATTTGAAGACATTATGGCCTTGTTAATCTATGGTTTGGTTCTCTTTCCTAACTCGGATCAATTCATAGATGTCAACGCCATCAAATTGTTTCTTACCCGTAATCCTGTGCCTACTTTACTTGGAGATATTCTACATTCACTCCACACTCGTACTACTAAGAGACAAGGAACTCTCATGTGTTGTATACCTTTACTTTCCAGGTGGTTTATTTCGCACCTTCCTCCATCAATTTTGAAGAACGAGCAAAGGTTAAAGTGGTCTCAAAGACTAATGTCACTCTCTCATTCAGATATCCGTTGGAATCTTTTCTCTCAAAAGGACTTCACATTCATTGAGCTTTGTGGAGAATTCCCTAATGTACCACTGCTTGGTATAAGGGGAGGTATTACTTACAACCCTTCTCTAGCTCTACGTCAGTTTGGTTTTGCTCGAAGAGATGGTCCGCATGATATGCTTCTCCAAGACATTGTGTTCGACTACAACCACGATCTCCAGAATTACCGTCGAAGGTTCATACACGCTTGGGGTATGGTAAAGAAGACTGATACCAAGACGTTGAGGCATCAAAACTCCATTCCTTGGGAACTTTACCTCAAATGGGTGAGAACTCGAGCTCAAAACCTCATGATGCCATTCACGCCTATTTTACCAGTAATTATGGAACCAGTTGCTATAGGTGACGTACCCTATACTGTTCTCCATCGTGACATGCCTACTGATTTTGAAGACTTGAAGAGATCCTGGATTCAACTTAAAGAAGAGAGGGATACATTTGAAGCTCAGTGCTATGCAAGTGAGAAGAAAGTGCTAGAGTTGACCAAGCTACTTCACGAGGAGCGAAACATCAACGCCTACCTCGGCATCAAGAGGAAGCGCCCATGGGAGACTTAGAGCTCTAGGATTTTTGTTCTTTTATCTTATTGTTTTGAACCATCTTTTGTACTTAAAAAGAAAAAGAATAAAAAGAGAACTAATAAATGTTTGCTCGTGCTTGTTTAACAAATTTAAATCTCTAAGGTCCTTGAAAACATTGCATTGCATTCGCATAAACATCGCATATCATGCCATAACATCTCATAACAGGTACATTGAAGATTGGTTTTCTCATTTTCTCGCTATTTATTTTAGCAGAAATGGCTCTTGAACAGACTGTCAAAGATCTCCAGGCTCAGAATGCTCAGTTCCAGGAGATGTTCACTAGCTTGGTCCAAGGCCAAGAAGATCTGAAGAAACTCATCAACAGAAAGAAGAGGGTCGTTGGTGTCCTCAACATGGGTAGACGTTACAAAGGTGGTCCTAAAGTGGTCAGTCGGATAGAACTCTCAGAAGGAAGTGTCAAGACTGAGGGGAGTGTCAAGGGCAATGAAGAAGGCAGTCAGCGTGAGCCTGAGAAGGACAGAGAAGATCACTATAATCATGACCAGTACTCTAATGAAGATGACAAGTACAAGCAACTTGAAGACCGTCTGAATGCTGTGGAAAACCTGAAGATGTCCGGGCTGAATTTTGATGATCTAAGTCTTGTTCCTGGTGCGGTGATTCCTCCCAAATTCAAGGTTCCTACTTTTGCCAAGTATGATGGCATTTCTTGTCTGAAGTTGCATTTGAAGTCCTATGTTCAGAAGATCAACCCCCACACTGATGACATAAAGTTGTGGATGCACTATTTTCAAGAGAGTTTGTCAGGAACTCAATTGGAGTGGTATTATCAGCTAGAGAATGACCGTATTCGTACTTGGAGTGACCTAGCGGATGCTTTCTACAGACAGTATGAGTACAATGCTGAATTGACACCCACTTGCATGCAACTACAGAGCATGTCTATGGGTCGTGATGAGAAGTTCAAGGAATATGCTCAGAAATGGAGAGATCTAGCAGGCAGAGTTCAACCACCCTTGTCCCATAGGGAATTGGTTGATATGTTTATGGGAACACTAACAGGTCCATTCTTCAATCATCTGATTGGAAACTCTTCAGCCGGATTCACCGAGCTGATATTGACAGGAGAGCGTATTTAAGCTGGTATCAAGAGTGGGAAGATTCATGTAGAGACATCTGCAAATGCTGCGAAGAGACCTTTTGTTGGTAAGAAAGAAGCTAATGCTGTGTATGGTCAGAAAAGCCGAGCCAAGACTGACCGCGCTCAATCTGTGGGGGCAGTTGTGATCTCCAATCCTACATCAGCACAACCTCAGCAAGACAACGCGCGTAGCCAGAACGTGCCACGAAGACAGTTTACAAAGATCAACATGCCATTGTCGCAAGCCTTGCAACACATGTTGAAAGCAGAGCTGATTACTTTGAAGGATCCTCCTCAGAGCGTCAACACTTCCTCTCCGAGATATAATTCTAATGCTAAGTGTGCTTACCACTCCAACAGCCCAGGGCACGACACTGACAATTGTTGGGCTCTGAAGAACAAGATTCAAGATATGATTGAAGCTAAGCAGATCGAGTTTGATCCTCCTGTTGAGACTCCAAATGTGATCAACGCGCCTATGCCTAAACATGACAAAGGTTCCAATGTTGTTGGTGAGGATACTTACGTTTTCAACATAGATGACTTGACCATTCCTCTGATGATTGTTAAGAAGAATTTGCTGCAAGCCGGTGTTAATCCAGGATGCCCAGAGAATTGTCGTTGGTGCCCATCTGCACCTGGTGGTTGTGCTTGGTTGAGAAGACGTGTTCAGTGCATGATGGATAACCGTGAAATACTATTCCTGAAACCACATGTGGAGAGAGTCTGTGTGAAGACATGTCCAAGAAACTGAAGATCGAAGATGTGAATGAAACAGCACCGTCTGCATGGGATACCTTGGGGCAGCCAAGTGGAAAGTTTGATTACATGGTAAAGTATACCGTTCCTGAAAGCTACAAGATTCCTATTGAAGATGTTAAGGCAACCGGATGGGGTGATGATTTCCCAGAAGACTATGATAATGTTAACACGATAAGAATCTCCTCTGCTGATCCTGTGCCTAGAGTGGCACCTCTCATCATCACTTCTCCCATACCAGTGCCATATTCCTCTGACAAAGCTATCCCTTGGAACTATGGAGATGATGTTTACTATCATGGCGTCAAGCAAGACCCTTTGACCATTGAAGATCTTATAGTTGAAGCTACCATTGACAACATCACCAGATCAAGTAAGGTGACCAGAACCGGAAGGGTTTTCTCTCCAGATATCTCTCCTCCAAAAGACACTGCGACTCCAGCTCGCATTCCAGCTATTCAATCCATTCCCCAAGCTAGATGGAAAGAACCAGTGACTCATCCTGCTCGGACAAAAGTACCAAAGGAAGTTACTGAAGACACCTCCAAACAAGAAATGGAGGAAATTCTGAAGATTATCAAGAAGAGTGACTATAATGTGGTGGAGCAGTTAGGGCGGACTCAGTCAAGATCTCCATGCTTGCTGCTCTTGTGCTTTGAGGCTCGTACTAATGCCTTGGTGAAATTTCGAAGAATGCTCACGTACCACAAGACACTACTCTTGACCAGTTTGAAGTTTGTATTGCTAGCACAGCTACAACACACGAGCTTCTACGATCTTGATTTGACTCTTAGGAAAGAAACACAACAAAGCCTTGCACATCTGTTGAATGCAAGGCGTTACATTGTCTCATGTTTTGGTGGATACCGGTTTTCTCGAATATCCTACCAAAGGCGCTTTTGATCGACTCGATGTTGAAGGGTGGTTACGAAACCGGTGACATAATTGTGAGAGCTTTTGATGGTTCTAAGCAAACAGTACTTGGAGAGCTCACTCTACCTATTAAAGTCGGTTCCCAGACTTTTGATTCCACTTTCTTTGTCATGGACATCCTTCGGCTTATTCTTGCCTACTTGGGCCCCTTGGATACATGGGGCGGTATTACCTCTACCTTACATTAGGCTGAAGTACCGGTGAAAGGAAGGTTGTTACGGTATGTGGAGAAGAAGAATATATGGTCGGTCATCTACAGTCATTCGATACCTCGAGGTGGAGGTGAATTCTTTGAGACTCCTGTCAAGCTTTGAAACAATCCCGAGTTGTGCTGTTGACTCTCTGTCACTCTGAAGTTACACATTCCGCCTAAGATGGCCTCATTGAAGGATGCTCAAGCTGCATTGAAGAAGGAGGTAGTACTATTTGGGGTCGACTCACGATCTTCCTTTCAAATATGACAAGGCTGGTTTAGGCTTCACCATCAAGGTCGAAGATGATATGCATGACGTGCGGCCAACTTCCTTTCCACATCGGCGGTGGAATCCATGCTATAGAAGATAGCGACAACGACTTGACATCGGCAAGTGGATCTTCCACTCCGACAACGGACTCGGCAATTGGAAGATTGAAGGCGTCATACCAATCTCCTTTAGGCAGAATGCTTGCTCTTGTTTTATTTTGCTTTTCGTATTTTCTATGTTTTGAACAATAAAATCTAAAGCCTAGTGCCTTGCCCGGGGCATCATGGCTCGTTTGTGAGGATTATTATCTATCATTTGCATATTTTCATTCAATAAAATGTTGGGCTTTTGCATTCAATTTTTGTTTACTTTTACTTTATCACCCCTTCAAAAGCTATGTGTTTCTTACACACACACGTGATACTTGCATAATCACTCCGAATCTAGTTGATACTTGACTATGCTATTGCTAAATATGACCGATAATCCGATCTACCAAGCCGAAGGCGAAGGTGAAGAAGATTGTGAAGTGCCGGAGAACTTGTCGGGGCCCTCTGCAAGGCGAGTTATCTGACCACGAAGAGCCACAAGGTTGTGAATTTGAGTGCGATGAAGGCAGAAAAGAGATCAAGATAGGAGGCGGGTCTTGAGCAGTGTTAAAGAAAGATTGGTTCGGATGCTACGAGACTATATCGAGGTTTTTGCTTGGTCATACGAAGAAATGCGGTCTGACATTGATATTGTGATGCATCGATTACCAACAAAGAAGGTTTTCTCGGTGAAGCGAAGGTTTGTCGCGTGCGTCACGAGATGTCGGAGAAAATCAAAGCAGGGTTATGAAGCGTTCAATGCCGGTTTTCTAGTTTACTTCTTATCCACGATGGGTTGCAAATGTGGTACTGTACCTAAGAAGGATGGCAAGAATACGAATGTGTGTGGATTACGAGAGATACGAACAAAGCAAGTCAGAAAGACAATTTTCCACTTCCTCATATTCATATTACGGTTGACAACACGCTCGGCATAAGGTTTTCTCCTTCATGGATGGTTTCTCCGGTTACAATCAGTTAAAATGGCTCACGGCGTGAAAGACTACTTTTGTTACAGTGGGGCACTACGCTACAAGGTTATGCGTTGGATGAAGAATGGGTGCCACCTACCGTGCTATGGTGACATTATTTCATGACATGATTCATCACGAGATAGAGGTCTCGTCGACGACATGATAGCTCGATCACGGGTGAAGAAGAACACCTTGATCATTTGCGAAAATTGTTTGATAGGTTGAAGAGTCAGATGAGACTTAATCCCAACAAGTGCACCTTTGGAGTCGGATCAGGAAAACTCCTAGGGTTTGTTGTCGATGGTAAGGTATTGAAGTTGACCCATAAGGTTAAAGCTATTCAAGATGCCGACTCCTTTAGAGAAGGAAGTCGAGGTTTCTTGGGCGATTGAACTACATTGCGATTCATTGCACATCTAGCGCTACTTGTGAGCCAATCTTCAAGTTACTAAAGAAAGATCAAGTGGTAGGATGGAGCAGCGATTGCGGATCGCTTTTGACAAAATCAAGGGTACCTACGAATCCTCCTATCCGATGCGCCTACGAAGGAAGACCTCTTATCATGTACTTGCGGTGTTAGAGAACTCAATGGGGTGTGTGTTGGGGAAACATGGCGAGTTTGGTCGAAAAGAGTATGCAATATACTACCTTAGCAAAAGTTTACCATTGTGAAACAAGATACTCACTGACTCGAGAAACTTGCAGCGCTTTAACTTGGGCTACTAGCGACTAAGGCAGTATATGTTAACTCACACTACTTTGTTGATTTCAAGATGGATCCGATAAAATACATATTTGAGAAACCGCTCTCTCAGAAAGAATAGCAAGATGGCAAATGATCTTAACCGAATCGACATCCGGTACACTTCTCGAAGCGATCAAAGGAAGTGTAGTAGCCGATCATTTGGCTCATCAAGTGTAGATGACTATCGATCTATGCGGTTAATTTCGAGATGAAGATGTTTTACTAGTTACGGATTGCGAAGAACCGGGGCCAGACGAAGGACACGAACAAGGATCGATGGACCATGGTTTTGATGGAGCCTCAAGCACTTGACAATGGCATTGGCGCCATCATTACATCCCCACAGTGGACACACTCCTTTCACGCGATTATGTTTGATTGCACTAACAACATGGCGAATCTGAGCGTGCATCATGGGTATCAAAGTTGCTATTGACTTAAGAATCAAGTTCTTGCAAGTGTATGGAGACTCGACTTTGGTGATCGGTCATATTAAGGCAGTGGGATCTGAGCATCGAATCTCATTCCGTGTCGAGCATGTTACGAGTTTGATCCCTACTTGAAGATCACTTTCAATCACATTCCACGAGAGAATCGGTTGGCGGATGCATTGGCTACTATATGCGTCCATGTTCAAGGTCGGATGGGACAACGAGACTCCCGGATCATCATTGAAAAGTTTGTGAACCGACTTCTTGTTATGAGCTTGATACGGAAGAGAAACCTTGGTACTATGGCGTGAAGAGGTATCTTGAGACTCGGGGAATATCCAGAGGGCATCGTGAGCGATAAGAAGTTTTTGAGAAGGTTCGCATCCAAATTCTTCCTCAACAACGGCATCTTATACAAGCGCAATCACGACTTGTGTTTACTCCATTGTGTGTGGACGAGCAGCGAGCGAATCATGGAAGAGTTACGAGGCGCATTTGGTACCCACCGGTGGTCATACAATGGCTAAGAAGATTTTGAGA
Organism: Vicia sativa; assembly: GCA_021764765.1. Lineage (NCBI taxonomy): Eukaryota > Viridiplantae > Streptophyta > Magnoliopsida > Fabales > Fabaceae > Vicia > Vicia sativa. The sequence continues at coordinate 32,792,854 of CM038794.1, forward strand.
ACATGTTATTATTGGTCTACCATGGGCGTATCAGCACTACGCTCGATCTTGTCACAAATGCGGTTATCGAGACAAAGTGCATGTACCTCCGGTGCCTTTGAATGTTCTATGACTCCTTGGCCTTTTGCAATGTGGGGCATTAACATGATCGAGAAATCAAGCCCACGCTTCCAACGGACATCGTTTCATCCTTGTGGCAATTGACTATTTCACTAAGTGGGTGAAGCGACCTCCAAGAATGTGTGGCTCGATTCATCAAACATAATGGCATGAAAGGATTATCACGGATTTCTAATCTCAACAACAAAATGATCCTTGAACTACTTACGTGGTTCAAGATCAAGCATCACAACTCTTCTCCTTATCGACCTAAGATGAATGGCGCGATGGAAGCCGCCAACAAGAACATTAAGAAGATTATCTGAGAAAATGTGACTTACAAGGATTGGCATGAGATGTTACCATTTTCTCTTCATGGTTACCCTTTCTGATCGAACATCAATAGAAACCCCTTCTCTCTTGTATCTGGTATGGGCGATCCTACCCATTGAGGTTCGAGATACCCTCAACGAGTCCTCCGGGCCGAGAGTTAAGCGAGCGATTGGATTGAGACCGCCTTGACGGATTAACTTGATTGTGAGCGGCTCGCATCCATCGCCATGGGCGGATCTATCGAAGCGAATGATCGGAGCATTTAACAAGAAGGTCGAGCAAGGTCTACCAAGTCGGTGATCTAGTAGTCAGCGCATCATTCTTCCACAAGGCGGAGGGCAAATGGACTCCCACTTACGAGGGACCGTTTGTGGTCAAAGCAGTATTTTCAGTAGACTATGATACTTAGCACCATGGATGGTGAAGACTTCCACACACAGTGAGCAGAGACATAGTCAAAAATACTACGCATAAAAGAGACCAGCTAGGTCGGTGGCCTAGGCAAAAATAAGGGCATCCTAGCGAACCAAAGGGTTCGGGCAAAAGTTAAGGATATATACAAAACATTTACAGGAAAGTCAAAACACGAAAAGCGGCTTGGGCAAGGGGTATCGGTGGTGAAAACAGAAAGGCGGTCTAGGCAAAGTTAGGGATTCAAGCTTACGTCTATGTCTCGTCCAGATCACCTACTTCCAGACTACTACTATCAACATTCAAGATTCAAATGGCGAAGATCAATTCACTCACTTTCTACTGACAGCAAGGAGATGAGATAGTTGAAATATATGAGTACTAGCATAGTTGGAACTTAACGAGATTGTTTCCGCATAGCTTTTACTTTTCCTGTGTACAAACTACTTGGCCATACGCCACCTTTCAAATAAATACAAGTTTCTTTCTCTTTACAAATTCTCACTATTGTTGTTTGCATAAAGTCCAACGTTTGCTTTGAATGATTATATGTATCTGACAATAAAAATCTATTCGCAAACATGCAAAAAGTAAACATAACAAAGTAATTGCTACAGGCTCCAGGAATTGAGATGACGACAGTATCAAAACATTCCTACGAGCATGATCCCCAGAGGTGTCGCTCATGACAAACCTTCCCCAGCGGAGTATACGTTAGTCCCCGAGCGGTGATTCCACTCGATTTAATTGTGTTACATCAAGTTCCAAGCAGTAACATTTCATCCCCGGCCGAGGTATTTATCCCTAGCAGAATATCTCTCAACAGTTCCCCTTTTCCCCATCAGCGGCAGTATCCAGACTTGAAACTTGGTCAGATAGTGCATCGGAGGAAACCTACACCTTTTATTCCCCAGCAAGAGATTACAACGGACTCCAGATTCTTCTAACCCGGCCTCCCAGCAACAACCAAATACTCTCGGTGGATTTACCATAAGATCCCGATGAGAGCACCTCCTAGATTCTCCTCAGCAGGGTCTATGCACAAGATCCTCAACAGCGCGTCTCTCGATCTCTACCATCCTCAACAATATCCAGGCTCAAGACTTGGTCAGATAGTGCATCGGAGGAATCGAAGTTATCTTTCTTCTCAGGATCTCCATCCGTTCCATCCCCTAAGCAGAAGTCAGAAATCCTCAAGCAGAACATCCGTCTGTTCTTCAAGATGGATATGTTTTGAAATACCGCAACATCTATCATTCATACATTATTCATAAAAGTCATAATTTATGCATATGTCATTCATACACATCGTCATGCATCATACTTTGCATAAGACTAACAATATCCTATCAAAATTTCTTTTGTTTTTTCCCAAAACAGGTGAAAATCAATTCTGAAACAAACAGGTCCAAGATTAATGCCCGAAGCAGACGGAGGAAAACTATCGAGCGACCGCCCTAGTTGTCCTCAGACAAGCTGGTCGAGGATTAATGCCCGGCAGGCGGAAAACTATCGAACGACCGCACTAGTTGTCCTCCGACAAATGGTCCAAGATTAATACCCAAAGCGGGCGGGAAAACTATACGAGCGACCGCCCTAGTTGTCCTCCGACAAGCTGGTCCGAGATTAATGCGAGCCGAGCGGAAAACTATACGAGCGATCGCCTAGTTGTCCTCCGACAACTAGTCCGAGATAATGAAGCTAGATGGGAAAACTATACGAGCGATCACAAGTTATCCTCCGAATATGACGGTGGATCAATACCGATGCCTGCAGGAAGATATCCACATGTTACCAACTACTACCCCTCGAGTGTCGGCCACGAAGATGTATTACGACTCTCTCTTATTATCAACAACAACTACAGATGCAGCGTGCGACTCGATTACCTTGGATGGCATCTTAAGCCCATCTCCGACTACTTATCAATATTTCTCCACTTTCGAATGCATATTTGGTTAAAAACCAATACAAACCAATAACTTCATTCAAAGATGAGCACGAAGTCTAACGTATGACTCCTCCGGATGGCATGTTAAGCCCATCTCCATACTCCTTCGGAAGCGTCTCGAGCTGGCGTGCGGCTCACTCCTCGGCCGATCTCTCCGGATGGCATCTTAAGCCCATCCCGTCAATTCTCCTATCAACAATCTCGGTCCGGTGTACGACTTATTCCCGGTAGAAGTCCCCAACTTCTCCAAATGGCATCTGTAAGCCCATTCCGCATCATCACCAGCGAGTGCAAATTTTGGGTGTACTCGGTGTTCAATCATCTTCTACCTCCAGGTCACGAAGGCAAGCGTGCCAATCTAACCCCTCGGTACAAGAAGATTGAGCAGGGGCCATCATACCCCAAAATTTGCCCTCCATCTTCTCGAGCTATTTCATACATCCATACTCGAGGATTCCTCGAGGGTTGATCGGACAAACCCTCCCTGAACAATCAACCCAAACTAGGGTTTGGTGATTCTCGAATCAAGATGGACTTCAAAATCTCAATGTTCATCATGCCTCCTATATGCCTCAAAGATTCTCGAGTCAAGTTTCAAGCCTCCAAGTCAAATTTCCTCGGACAATTGCTCGGATGGTTGAAAATGGTTGTATTGGACAAAAGTCAATGGTCAACACATGGTCAAACTTCATGATTTTTGGTCAACATCCTCATTTGAAGTTACATTCATCATTTGATCAAGGGTTGATCATGATTCATCAAAAAACTCAAGATCTACTCAAAAGTCAAACTTTCTAAATTAGGGTTTCTCGGTGAAAAGTCAACCAAACTTTGGTGAGCATAACTTCTTCATACTTTCTCGAAATTTTCCACCACCTCTTGTTTTGAAGGAAATTCAATTCCTACAACTTCATGTCTCACAAGAATGTTCAAAAATGCTTCATTTGGAAGGTATGGATCAAAACATTCTGGTCCTTTTAAAGTCAACAAAAGTCAACTTTTTGTTTTAAAGATATATTGAGAATGGAAACTCCAATTGAGATGAAACCAAAGAGGTTGGTTAGAGGACTCTTAGAGCTTTCTAAAAAGTCAAAGAACACTCAAAAATATGGAAAATTGAGCAAGATACACCTTGCACAAGTTGGGCATTTTGAAGAAGTGCCAAGAGAGATACTTGTTAAAATCCAAAATTTTGCAAATGGGCCTAGTTTTTCTTCATTCAAATTGTTCCTTAGACAATTTGGAACATCAAGCCAATGCCACGAATTTTAGCTTTATTTTTCTATTTAATTTGGATTTTATTCATTTAAATACAAATTAAATTAAAAATAAGGTATAAAATCAAAATTAAATGCAAGATTGATTTTCTCTCTCATGCTTGAGGTCCAAGTAACTCACACAAGTGACAAATTTCGAAATTTGCATAGATTTGGCAAGAATTTGATTGAAATTTGATCAAAAAGGATGATTTGATTTCATACAAAATCAAATATTTTTACATTCATTGATCATTATTTGCTCTTGAATTGGACCTAAATCCATCCACTATAAATATACTATGCCTACACAACAAGAAAGAAACGAAAAATTGCTTGGAAGAACCTAATCAAACTCAAAAACTTGTGTGTTGCAAGCAAGTGGCAGCCCTAGTTCGACTTGATTCAACCAATTCTAAGCATCCAAACATGTTCCTTGACATCTCTGAAGCATTCAGACCCTTACATCATTCAAAACATCAAGAATCAAAATCGATTTTGGTTTGTTCTTATATTTTCAAAATCAATTACATTTATCATGCATTTTAACATGTTTTGATGTTTGATTTGTGTTTAGTTTGAAGTTTGCAAGCTATCGGACAATCGAATTGCATTTTCATGGCCTGAATCGAAATATGCCATTGCTAGGGTTTTCTGAACCGATTTGGGGTTTCTCTAAATCGGTTAAATTGGACAAAACGACCACCACCATTGTGTTTAGAATGTTGATTGTTATCGATTCATGTACTCACAATTCATTTATATTACCTGTATGAGATTTTAGAAATTGCGGGGCTGTGAGGGTCGAACCAAGGCCGGCTATCTTTCGAAATTCAAATGAAGAGGCGATGTTCTTGGCGTGATTTGAATTACGAAATCGATTCGTATAAAAGCGCTTTGTTTCAATTACATGACCACGAAACACCGTTGGCGTAGTGGTTAAGGCGTTGGGATGAAAAGATGCTCTCAAGGTCTCGATTCGATCCACGGCAAGACCAATGTTTTTTTCCCTTTTGCAAACTAACATATTTTCTTACATTTTTCTATTTTCCTTTTTCTTTTAATATTTTCATTCTATTTAATTTATCTTCAATAATTTTTATCATGCATTTAAAAAACACCAAAAATATTTATTTTTTTGCATAAACATCATAAAAATGTTTTTTTAATTTTTAATATAAAAATTATTATTTTTGCATGCATATTTAATTTAATTTCTAATTAATCATATAAATGACTTTTAATTGTTTTTTAACTATCAAATTAACTCCAAAAATTACCAAAAAATTATTTTATCATATTAATGTCATTATTAACACAAAAACTTTTTCTCATTCAAAAATACTTATTTTTACTAACATTTTCCTCTTATGCAATTTTCTCATATTTCCCGATTTTGTATACATTCACAGTTGTACCGTTTAGACGATTTTATTGCTTTTCTTTTCAATTATGTAATTGCCTATGGGATGTAATAATTTAATTAGGACTTTTATTTTCACTTTCGATTATGTATACGCCCCAAAGCCATGTAATAGCGTAGGACTTTACATTTCATGATTTACTTTCCGCACCCTATAAAGCGCTAGTAATTAGGCGTGTATGGCAAGATAAAATTGGACATAGATCACTCATAATTCCAAGATAAAAATATCTGAATTGACACACTCTTTTCACACATGCACCCCTTAGGGTAATTTTCTCTCGTTGCCTTTACGAATACAAATGGTCAAGTCCCTCGAGCGTGAGGTATTCTAGCACGTTGCCTACGAAACATATCATCATAGTCCCTTCGATACAAGATCATAGACCCACGATGTAAGCCTACGAATACATGATCTTGACCCTCGATTGTCGCCTCACGAAAAATGATGATAGTCCCCGAATGTGCTAGGATACTCCTAAGTTGCCTTCTATGACCATCCGATGTCCCTTGAATGTCCGCTTACATCCAATGGTAGGGTTACCTACCAACTAATGTTATGGATAGCACTATTCTAAAGGGCGTAAAATAACAGCGACCAATTACGGTAGGTAATAAGACTTTTAGTTGCTTGCTCTATCAAAATACTTTTCACACCTACCACTTTTGTCAAAGTTCAAACTCTTTTCAAAACGAAACATTTCCGAACACTTTGTATACATTCCTACATGAATCATTATAAAGTCAAAGCGAAATGTCTTTTCAAAACATTTTTGTGAAACACACAGAAAGCACAATTTTAAAATGATCTAAGAGCAACTAAGAGCCCGTAGATAACTACGGATGGAAAGGGGTGCTAATACCTTCCCTTTTCATAACCTTCTCCCTTACTCAGAATCTAACGAAGGTCTTTTCCTGTTCTTTTCACCTTCCCTTAATTGGATAAAAGAAAAGTCGGTGGCGACTCTTGCTATCCGCACATTTGCGATACAAAAATCTCAAAGTCAGTTCACCGTATTACATAGCTACAGGCGTTTTCAATCGAAACTAGTAATTAGGTGTGTATGGCAAGATAAAATTGGACATAGATCACTCATAATTCCAAGATAAAAATATCTGAATTGACACACTCTTTTCACACACGCACCCCTTAGGGTAATTCTCTCTCGTTGCCTTTACGAATACAAATGGTCAAGTCCCTCGAACGTAGGGGTATTCTAGCACCGTTGCCTTCAAAACAAATCATCATAGTCCCTTGATACAAGATCATAGACCCACGATGTAAGCCTACGAATACATGATCTTGACCCTCGATTGTGCCTACAAAAATGATGATAGTCCTTGAATGTGCTAGGATACTTCCTACAAGTTGTTTTCTATGACCATCGATGTCCCTTGAATGTCCTTCTACATCCAGCGAATAGTGTTACCTACCAACTAATGATATGGATAGCTATTCTAAAGGAATGTAAAACAACACAACGACCATTACGAGGGTAATAAGACTTTTAGTTGCTTGCTCAAAACAAAATACTTTCACACCTCACACTTTTTCAAAGTTCAAACTCTTTTCAAAACAAAAACATTTCTGAACACTTTGTATACATTCCTATATGAATCATTACAAAGTCAAAGCGAAATGCCTTTTTTTCAAAACAGTTTTGTCAAACACACAGAAAGCACTTTTTTTTTGAAAATGATCTAAGAGCAACTAAGAGCCCGTAGATAATTACGGATGGAAAGGGTGCTAATACCTCCCTTTTCATAACCTTCTCCTTACTCGAGAATCTAACGAAGGTCTTTTCCTGTTCTTTTCACCTTCCCTTAATTGGATAAAAGAAAAGTCGGTGGCGACTCTTGCTATCCGCACATTTGTGATACAAAATTCTCAAAGTCAGTTCACCGTATTACACTCTCCTGTCACTCCTCAAGTCACACAAATTCCTCCTAGGATGGCCTCGCTGAAGGATGCTCAAGCTGCAGTTGAAGAAGGAGGTAGTACTATTTGGGTCAGCTCCCTGATTTTCCTTTCAAATCTAACAAGGCGGTCAGGCTTCACCATCAAGGTCGGAGAAGATGATACATGACGTCTGGCCAACTTCCTTTCCGCATCAACCAGAATGGAGTCCATGCTATAGAAGACAGTGACAATGACTTCGACATCAGCGAGTGGATCTTTCCAACTCCCGACAACGGACTCAGCAATTGGAAGGCGAAGGCGTTATACCAATCTCCTTTAGAGAGGTAATTTCTTTTGTTTTGCTTTGCTTTTCGTATTTTCTACGCTTTGAACAATAAACTCTAAAGCCTAGTGCCTAGAGCATCATGGCTCATTTGTGAGGTTATTATATGTCATTTGCATATTTTCATTCAATAAAATCGTTGGACTTTTGCATTTAATTGTTGCTTTCTTTCTATTACTTTATCATCCCTTCAAAAGCTATGTGTTTCTTACACACACCATGATACAACTTGAGAATCACTCCGAATCTAGTTGATAACGACTATGCTATTGCTAAATATGACTTCGATAATCCGATCTACCAAGCGAAGGCGAAGGTGAGGAAGATTGTGAAGTGCCGGAGAACTTGTCGGGGCCCTTTCTGACAAGAAGATCGAGTTATCTGACCACGAAAAGCGATTGAGGTTGTGAATTTAGTGCTTGATGAAGGCAGAAAAGAGATCAAGATAGGAGCGGGTCTTGAGCGATGTTAAAGAAAAGATTGATTCTACGAGACTATATTGAGGTTTTGCTTGGTCATACGAAGACATGCCAAGTTTGGACATTGATATTGTGGTACAGATTCTGCAAACAAAAGAAGGTTTTCTCGATGCGGAAGGTTAGTCGTATGCGTCCGAGATGTCGAGAGAAAATCAAAGTCGAAGTTATGAAGAAATTCAACGCCAATTTCTTAGCAGTTACATCTTATCCGTAGTGGGTTGCTAATGTGGTACCCGTACCTAAGAAGGATGGTAAGGTGCGAATGTGTGTAGATTACAGAGATTTGAACAAAGCGAGACCGAAAGATGATTTCCCACTTCCTCATATTGATGTTCTGATTGACAACACCGCCCCGCATAAGGTCTTCTCCTTCATGGATGGTTTCTCCGGTTACAATCAGATCAAAATGGCTCCTGAAGACACGGAGAAGACTACTTTCGTTACACATTGGGGCACTTTCTGCTACAAGGTCGTGCCGTTGGATGACAGGCGCCACTTATCGATGCTATGGTGGCGTTATTTCATGACATGATTAATCACGAGATAGAGGTCGTCGGCGACATGATAGCTAGATCCGGATGAAGAAGAACATCTTGATCATCTGCGAGCTGTTTGATAGACTAAAGAAGTATAGACTGAGACTTAATCCCAACAAGTGCACCTTTGGAGTCAGATCCGGTAAACTCTTAGGGTTTGTTGTCAGTGGTAAAGGTATTGAAGTTGACCTCGCCAAGGTTAAAGCTATTCAAGAAATGCCGACTCCCACCGAGAAGGAAGTCGGAGGTTTCTTGGGCGATTGAACTACATTGCATTCATTGCACATCTAACCGCTACTTGTGAGCCAATCTTCAAGTTACTAAAGAAAGATCAAGTAGTGGAATGGAGCAGCGATTGCCGGATCGCTTTTGAAAAATCAAGGAGTACCTCGGAATCCTCTTATCCGATGCTTTCCGAAGGAAGACCTCTTATCATGTACTTGGCGGTGTTAGAGAACTCAATGGGGTGTGTGTTGGGGCAACATGGCAGTGCAGTCGAAAAGAGTATGCAATATACTACCTTAGCAAAAGTTTACCGTGAAACAAGATACTCAGCTTGAGAAAACTTGCGGCTTTGAAATTTGCTGCCGACTAAGGCAGTATATGTTGACTCACACTACCTTGTTGATCTCTAAGATGGATCCGATAAAATACATATTTGAGAAACCACTCTCTCGGGAAGAATAGCAAGATGCGGATGATCTTGACCGAATCGACATCAGTACACTTCTCGAGAAAGCAATCAAAGGAAGTGTAGTAGCGATCATTTGGCTCATCAAGCGTAGATGACCATCGGTCTATGCGGTTAAATTTCGAGAAGAAGATGTTTTGTTAGTTATTGATTGTGAAGAACCGAGGCCAGACGAAGGACTGAACAAGGATCGATGGACCATGGTATTTGATGGAGCCTCAAGCGCGCTTGGCAATGGCATTGGCGCCATCATTACATCCCTACAGTGGGACATCGCCTTTCACATGAGACTTTGCTTGGTGCACTAACAACATGGCGAATCTGAGCGTGCATCATGGGTATTAAAGCTATTGACTTAAGAATCAAATTCTTGCAAGTGTATGGAGACTCGACTTTAGTGATCGAGTTAGATTAAAGCGAGTGGGACACGAAGCATCCGAATCTCATTCCATATCGAGAGCATGTTACGAGTTTGATTCCCTACTTGAAGAGATCACTTTCAATCATATTCCACGAGAGGAGAATCGGTTGGCGAGGCAGCGTTAGCAACTATGTCATCTATGTTCAAGGTCGGATGGGACAACGAGGCTCCCAAGTCATCATCGAGAAGTTTGTGAACCAGCATACTATTGTGAACTTGATGCGAAGAAAACCTTGGTACTACGATGTGAAGAGGTATCTTGAGACTCGGGAATATCCATAAGGGCATCATCAATGATAAGAAGTTCTTTAGAAGATTTGCATCAAATTCTTCCTCGACAATGGCATCTTATACAAGCACAACCACGACTTGTGCTTACTCAGTTGTATAGATCGGAAAAGCAACACGTATCATGGAAGAGTTACGAAGGCGCATTTGGTACCCATTCGGTGGACACACCATGGCTAAGAAGATTTTGAGGACGGTTACTATTGGTCCACCATGGAAGGCGATTGTCACCACTATGCTCGATCTTGTCACAAATGCGGTTATGCGGACAAAGTGCACGTACCTCGGTACCATTGAATGTTCTACTGCTCCTTGGCCTTTTGCAATGTGGGGCATTGATATGATCGGAGAAATCAAGCCCACTTCCACGGACATCGTTTCATCCTTATGGCAATTGATTATTTCACCAAGTGGGTAGAAGCGACCTCGTTCGCATCATTACCAAGAATGTTGTGGTTCGATTCATCAAACATAATCTTATTTGTCGGTGGCACTCCAGAAGGATTGTCATAGATAATGGCTCTAATCTCAACAACAAGATGATCACCGAACTCGCACGCGGTTCAAGATCAAACATCACAACTCTTCTCCTTATCGACCTAAGATGAATGGCGCGATGGAAGCCGCCAACAAGAATATCAAAAGGATCATATAGAAGATGCGGTGACTTACAAAGATTGGCATGAGATGTTACGTTTGCTCTCCGGTTATGCTTTTCTGATGCGAACATCACGAGCAACTTCCTTCTCTCTTGTATCTGATGCGAAGATCCTACCCATCGAGGTTCGAGATACCCTCAACGAGTCCTCCGGGCGTGAGAGCTAAGCGAGCGATTAGATCGAGACTTCGCCTTGATCGAGATCAACGATCGATGAAAGCGACTTGCATCCATACGCCATGGACGGATCTATCGAAGCCAATTGTTAGTGTTTTAAGTTGGCATCAATTTTGGTAAAACTAGGCTTTAGAAATGTCTTGATTGATGTCATGACATTGAGATTGAAGATAAATCCTCTTGGACAAGGATGGTAAAAGCAGCTCGAGCAGGGAAGCTAAAGGCGTAAATTTGCGAGAAAAGCGATCGATGTCATAACAGATGTTATGACATTGATGTGACGATACATTACTGCGAATCGATTTTCTGAGATTTTTGAGGAAGTTTGTTGAGCATTTTATTTATGTTTTTACATTATTAGAAAGCATGCTCACGTGGCTGCTAGGTTAATCTTAATTAAACCTAAATTGGTTGTTGAACAAACCATGTTTTTAGGAGAAATTAAGTAAACCTAGCTATCTTTATGGAACCCAAAGCGAAGATTCGGGCTTCTATATAAAATTCAACCACTTACTCTGACCACGCCTCTGGATTCCATTGAAGACATTGAAGGCTTTTGTTTGTGTCTTGTTAAGGTTAGTAACAGTTGGTATTGTGTAATTCTAGTTTCTCTTGTGAGCCAAGCAACTATCAATTGATAAGTGCATTGGACTAGGATTTGTTGTAAGGTGAGTTTATCACTCAAAGCTTTAAAGCACGCAGTGTTTGTCTCTTGATTAAAGCTTTGAAGCAAGATCAAGATATTTTATTGAAGTGTGTCTTCACAATTCAATTAGTCAATAGGTTGATATCCTTTGCGGTGATTGAGGGGGTAGTAGGAACTCGGATCTAAGTAGGACTTAGGTTGAAGTGTCATTGGGTAGGGATTAAGTGAGGAGTTGTAAGCGGGTGAGTTTAACTACGAATTGATACTACTAATAGTGAATTTCCTCCAGGCTTGGTAGCCTCAGACGTAGGTTTGTTAGAACAGGCGGGTGAACAACTTATTGTGTTATTCTTGCTTTCTATATTTCTTGTGTGGTGTCAAAGCGATTATCGAGATCTTGTGTCATAACATTCTGTGACATTAAGTATCTGCTGCCGAAATTTCAATTGGCATCGGCGGGCACCACCTTGTTATTTACAGGTGAGATCTAGGGATAATAGTTTACGGCATAATGGATAAGGAAGCGGTTTGGAGGTAGACCACCTATTACGGATGGGTCAAATTATGAGTCTTGGAAGCCTCGTATGGTTGCCTTCTTAAGATCGGTAGATATCAAGGCTTGGAGGCTGGCGATAAAGGATGGAAACATCAACCAAGGTTGAGAAAGATGGGACTCTTGTCTTGAAACACGAGGAAGAATGGAGCAAAGAGGAAGAGGAGCTTGCCACAGGAATTCTAAAGCGAATGCTTTATTTAATGGTATTGACGAAACATCTTGATTGGTTCATCAATGTGAAGCTGGCCAAGGATGTTTGGGACACCCTCAAAACCACTCATGAGGAACATCCAAGGTGAAGATGTCAAGACTTGGATGCTCACTACCAAATTTGAGAATTTGAAGATGAAGGAAGATGAGACTATTCATGAGTTTCACATGAATTTTTTGGAGATTGCCAATGCCTCAGGAGCTCTTGGTGAAAAGATGTTAGAGGAGAAGCTAGTGAGGAAAATTCTCAGATCCTTGCCTAAAAGATTTGCAATGAAAGTAAGCGCAATAGAGGAGGCACGGGACATCAGCACCACAGTTGAAGAGCTTATTGGATCTCTTATGACTTTTGAGATGGGAATCGGTGGCTGTGCGGGAAGAACAAAAGCATAGCACTTGTATCCAATACTGAAGAAGGATGCAAGGTGGAAGATGAGGAGAAGATATTTGAAGCTATAGCTATGCTTGGAAGACAGTTCAACAAACTCATCAAGAGGATTGATCCAAAGTCAAGGTCAAATGTCAGGACATTCCATCGACATCAACAGATCTTATGACTCCGTGAGAAGATCCGGTCGGAAGAAAAGGAAGTCAAGCGGAGGTCCAATGTCATGAATGTGAAGGATATGGACACATTAAAATTGAATGTCCCACCTTTCTTAAGAAACAAAAGAAATGGATGTCACGGTGCGATTCGAGTGAATCGGGAAGAAGCGACTAATCTTGTCCTTGCATCTTACGGAAGTTGTAATTGAGATAATAACTCTAGTGATGAGGAGTGACCTTTGAAGAACTTATACTTACAAGCGTATCGAAGTGGTGAAGTATGTCGTTGAATGAAAAGCAGAAAAAGGCGATTGAGAAGTTGGAGGCGGAAAATGTGGAAGGCGAAAGAAGGAGAATACAAACACTATAAGACATCTCAACGGTGAAATTACGGTGTTAAATTCCAAGCTTGATCGGATGACTAAATCATCAAAATCTTGACCTCGGAGCAGAAAAATTGGAAGAAATTCTTGACTTGGGCAAAATCTTTAAAACAAGCATGGTCTAGGATATGTAAAGGAACATTAGTGACAAGAAAAGAAGAGGCCTAGGAAACCAAAGTCAAAGCGGATGTCACAACATTGGGATCAACATCGGGATCGAGAGAAACATGAAGAAGAAGTTTCAAAGATGGAGATGTCATCATTGTGGAAGGTTTGGACACATAAAACCCTTATTATAGGCTACATGGATACCTAATCGGACTCCTATGTTAAGCCTAAAAACATCAAAGTACCATACACTCAAAGTGGAAGAAGAGGTGAAGCAATGATAGCTCACACTTCTCTTAGAGTGTACGCCAAGGAAGATTGGTACTTTGACGGTGGGTGTTCTAAGCATATGGTGGAATAAAAACCCTCTTGAATAATGTCAAACCTCATTCCACCGACTTTGGAGATGGAGCTAAAGGAGAAATCAAAGGTGTTGGAAACTTAGGCTGCTACGGGTTCCAAATCTAAGTGGAGTCTTCTTTGGTAAAAGGCTTGTTGCTAACCTCATAAGCATAAGTCGGCTATGTGATATGGGATTCAAAGTTAACTTCACTAGATCGAATGTCTTGTAATCAATGATCAACAAGTAGTTATGAGAGGAATCGGATCAAAGACAAGCTGTTACATGTGGGAATGAGAACACCAACCTCTCATCTGTATGTTCCACAGACAAAGATGAAAAGGAGGTCAAGTTGTGGCACCAAAACTAGGACATGCATCTCGGAGGAATGAAAAGATCATCTCAATGGAGGTGTCGGGAGGATACCAAGACTTCACATTGATGAAGGAAGGGTGTGTGGTGAGTGCCGGGTTGGAAAGCAAACGAATGTCACACCCAATGTCTAGACATCGGACCACATCTAAATCTTGGGCTGCGCACATGGACTTGATGGGGCTATCTTGAGTTGAAAGCCTTGGTGGAAAAAGATATGCATATGTTGTTGTGGATGACTTCTCGGTTACGGATAAACTTCATCAAAGAAAAATCTGAAGTGTTTGATGTCTTTAAGGAGTTGTGCAAAGACTTGAGAGAGAAGGAAAGTTGTATTGTCGAATAAGAAGTGACCATGGAAAAGAATTTGAGAATAGCAAGTTTGATGAATTACATTCCTCGGAAGGGATCAACCATGAGTTCTCTTCTCCTATAACACCACAACAAAATGGGGTTGTGGAAAGAAAGAATAGGACTATCGAGGAATGCGCGAGCAATGATTCATGCTAAAACTTCTATTCATTTTGGGTGAAGCTATGAATACGACTTGCTATGTTCTGCAGGGGTTACCTTAAGAAGGGGCATCTCCACATATGAGCTATGGAAAGGAAGAAAACCAAGCTGTGAAATACTTTCATGTGTTTGGGAGCAAATGCTATATTACGACGGATCGTGATCAAAGGAGAAAATGGATTCTAAGAGTGATGAAGGCATTTTCTTGGATACTCCAAACAGCGAGCATATAGGGTATTCAACTCCAGAACCCGGGTTATGATGGAGTCTATTAATGTCATTGTTGATGATCATTATCGAGAACCAATGTCCCATATGATGTTGAGACATGGTTTGAGACATCACCTCAAGTACGATAAGGAAAATGTTCCTACTCCTACTTCACCTAAATGCGAACACGAGGAAGCAAACAAAGATCCCTCAATCGGGATTGGAAAGATCATCAAGGATCTCATCATTGGAGACCCAACCAAAGGTGTTGTTACAAGATCGAGCTGTCTCAAACTCTGCCGTGTCAAAATAGAGCCAAAGAATGTCAAAGAAGCTCATGTGATGAATTTTGGATTGGAGCAATGCAAGAGGAATTGAACGATTCAAGCAACATGAAGTATGGAATTAGTTCCTAGACCGAAGGAACCAACATCATTGGCACTAAGTGGATCTACAAGAACAAGTCGATCACGAAGGGTGTCACGGGAATAAAGCAAGACTTGTTGCTCGAGGGTTACACTCAGTGGAGAATTGACTTTGATGAGACCTTTGCACGGTGGCTAGGCGGAATCAATCGAGCTTCTACTAGGAGTTGCTTGCATTACGAATTCAAATTATTTCAGATGGATGTGAAAAGTGCCTTCCTAAATGGCTACTTAAATGAGGAAGTATATGTAGAAACGACCTAAAGGATTTGTGGATCAAGTTTTCTGAACATGTCTGATTAAGGAAAGCCCTATATGGTCTAAAACAAGCCCTAGGGCCTGGTATGAAAAGTGACCAAGTTTCTTACTGAGACAAAGGATACGGAAAGGAGGATTGGATAAAACTCTCTTTGTCAAGAATGAAGGTGGAAAGGTTATGGTGGCTCAAATCTATGTTGATGACATAGTATTTGGAGGAATGTCGAGACAATGGTGAAACAATTTGCCAATCAAATGCAAGCGAGTTTGAAATGAGTCTCATGGGAGAGTTAACTTACTTCCTTGGATTGCAAGTCACTGGATGGAAGATTCAACATTTCTTTCACAAAGCAAGTATGCAAGGAATATTGTCGAAGTTTGGAATGGAGAATGCCCGACCATAAAGGACTCCTGCTCCTACATTTGAAGTTGACCAAGGATGCAAGTGGAGAAAAGGTTGATCAAAGTTTATATAGAAGCATGATAGGGAGCTTGTTGTACTAACGACCGGAGACGACATTGCTTATGCGGTTAGGGTATGTGCAAGATATCAAGGCGAGCCTAAAGTAAGTCACATTAACGGTGAAAAGAATCACGAAATATGTGTGTGGAACTTGCAATTATGGTATCCTATATTCCATGGATGTGAACCAATTCTGGATCTTGTGATCTTTGTTTAAGTCTTGATGTGGGGAAAAGTACCTACGGAGGATGCTTCTTCTTGGGAAACAATCTTGTTTCTTGGTTTAGCAAAAGCAAAGCGTGTGTCCTATCCTTCTTGGTGAATACATAGCGGTTGGTAGCGATTGTTCTCAAATAGTGCGGATGAAGCATATCTTTCGAGTACAATGTCACACGGATGTCATGACATTGTCTTGTGACAATCTGAGTGCTATTAATATATCAAAGAATCCTATACAACACAGTGGGACTAAGCACATAGACATCGGACATCACTTCATCGGAGAACTTGTGGAGGAGAGGTGATTAAATTGGATCATGTAGTCACGAGACTTCAATGGTGACATTTTACCAAGGCTCTTGATGCTAGTCAATTTGAAAACTTAAGAGACAAGCGGGCATTTGTCGGTATGAGGAATTGTAGCAATTAAGATTGCCTCCAAGAAAGGAAGAGACCATTTATTAATTATAAGTGGGTTGAGTTGATTATTTGCCTCTTATTTTATAGGGTTCAAGAATGTGAAAAGACTCCTCCATATAATAGCTTTTCATTTGAAAGTATCATACCTTCTCCATCCAACGGATACTCTCAACCGCTTTGTCACTCTTGGTCTCTGATTCTCAACCTTTCCCAGAGAAATATGTCTTCCTCATCCTCCTCAGACTCTGACTGTTCATCTCCCACCATGGCTGAGATTAGGGCATTCTTTGAAGCCATGGATATTGAACTGTGAAGGTCTCCCTCGGTTCAATGGTGACTCGAGAATCGGCATGCCGAGAGGATCAAGGTTCATCGGTCTCTGGTAAGACTCGCCTCTTATGTTCCCCTTGAGATAAGAAATAGGGAAGGTACCAAGTATGTAGAGGAAGCCATTGCTAGGATAGTCACCAGAATCCTAGGGAACATCACTCTGTTCCTGGAATTTGGTTCCCTTAATCAAAGACACCTAGCCCTAGTTTAGCGAGATGATCCGAGATGTCACAAAGAATGTCATGACATCGATGATCACGTCGAGCAACTCATGTGAACCACGATTCTTGATTTCCTGTCAAAGCAAAGGTATTTGGTTCTCAAGTTGAGCAAATAACAGAGCTGGAACTTCCTCAAAAAGTATAGAGCTAAATTCTGGTTGTTCAAAATGAAAAAGGACACCAATGGCCAAGAAAAGGAAAGCTCTGAACACAAAAACTGAACAAGCACGATAAAGGAGATGATGTTGATCTTCTGGCGACAAAGAAGATGCCTCTTGATGAGGAGGAGAGCAACTAATTAAGTTCTTTGTGTTGCTTTCTTTATCATTTTTGTATTACATCCATTTATTCTTTGTTATTTGTATTACATTACATTTTGTGTCCATTTGTTCTTCTTTTTGGATATTTGTAAACATTGTCTGGTGTGATGTATCCTGTTATACTTCTTGGTACTTAATTACTTCTTTGGTATATTATTTTTTATTCTTGATGACACTTTTGATTAAAGGTTTGGGGACAATTGTATGGTTTCCTTTGGCCTTTATGGCTAAAGGGAAAAGAACTATTGTGAACAGTAGTATGGGATTTTGAGAACTTGTATTGCATGTTGGGATTGTATGGCTGTTTGTTTAACAATTGTGAGAGCAATTGTATGTGGGAAATAATGGGACTTGTGTATGGGTAGAATTTATCTTCTCTTAGTTCTAGTTACTTGAAGCTTAGGAAAGCTTAGGAAAACTTGGAACTAGGTTGTTAGTCTTCTGCTGCATTTTGTACTACGATAGGTCTAGTAGTTTTAGCCAAAAATGTGTCAAGGGGAGTTTGTTAGTGTTTTAAGTTGGCATCAATTTTGGTAAAACTAGGCTTTAGAAATGTCTTGATAGATGTCATGACATTCGAGAGATTGAAGATAAATCCTCTTGGACAAGGATGGTAAAAGTACATTTCGAGCAGGGAAGCTAAAGGCATCTGGAAATGCGAGAAAACATTCGATGTCATAAGATGTTATGACATTCGATGTGACGATTATTCTGTGAGAATCGGTTTTCTGAGATTTTTCGGAAGTTTGTTGAGCATTTATTTATGTTTTACATTGTTAGAAAGCATGCTCACGTGGCTGCTAGGTTAATCTTAATTAAACCTAAATTGGTTGTTGAACAAACCATGTTTTTAGGAGAATTAAGTAAACCTAGCTATCTTTATAAACCAGCGAAGATTGGGACTGCTTCTATATAAAGAATTCAACCACTCTCTGACCGCCTCTGGATTCCATTGAAGACATTGAAGGCTTTTGTTTGTGTCTTATTAAGGTTAGTAACGATTGGTATTGTGTAATTCTAGTTTCTCTTGTGAGCCAAGCAACTATCAATTGATAAGTGCATTGGACTAGGATTTGTTGTAAGGTAGTTTATCACTCAAAGCTTTAAAACACAGTGTTTGTCTCTTGATTAAAGCTTTGAAGCAAGATCAAGATATTTTATTGAAGTGTGTCTTCACAATTCAATTAGTCAATAGGTTGATATCAACTGCGGTGATTGAGGAGAGTGAGTAGGAACTCGGATCTAAGTAGGACTTAGGTTGAAGTGTCATTGGGTAGGGATTAAGTGAGGAGTTGTAAGCGGGTGAGTTTAACTACTGAATTGATACTACTAATAGTGAATTTCCTCCACGGCTTGGTAGCCTCAGACGTAGGTTTGTTAGAACCGAGCGGGTGAACAACTTATTGTGTTATTCTTGCTTTTATATTTCTTGTGTGAATTGTCAAAGCGATGTCGAATCTTGTGTCATAACATTCTCTGTGACATTAAGTATCTGCTTTGCCGAAATTTCACGAATGATTAGAGCATTTAACAACAAGGTCAAGCACCGAGTCTACCAGTCGGTGATCTAGTAGTCAGCGCATCATTCTTCCACAAGGTGATCCTAGGGCAAATGGACTCCCACTATGAGGGACCATTTATAGTCAAGGCAGTATTTTTAGGAGACTATGATACTTAGCACCATGGATGGTGAAGACTTCCCACTATGACGAGACATAGTCAAAAATACTATGCATAAAATAGACCCGCTAGGTCGTGACCTAGGCAAAAATAAGGGCATCTGGCGAACCAAAGGGTTCGGGCAAAGTTAAGGATATATAAAACATGTACACCCGCAAGTCGAAAACACGCAAAGGCGACTTAGGCAAAAGGGTATCGGTGGTGAAAACCGAAAAGGCGGTCTAGGCAAAGTTAGGGATTTAAGCATGCGACTATGTCTCATCGGATCACCTATCTGAGACTACTACTATCACATTCAAGATTCAAATGGCGAAGATCAATTTACTCACTTTCTCTGGACGGAGATGAGATGATCGAAATATATGTACTAGCATAGTTGGAACTTAACGAGATTGTTTCTAGCTTTTACCTTTTCTTTGTGTACAAACTACTTGGCCGCCATACATTTCAAATTAATACAAGTTCTTTCTCTTTACAATTCTCCATTGTTGTTTGCATAAAGTCCAACATTTGCTTTGAATGATTATATGCATATGACAATAAAATCTATTTACAAACATGCGAAAGTGAGCGAACAAGGATAATTGCTACGAGGCTCTAGGAATTGAGATGACGCGAAAGTCACAAAGCGTTCCCTATGATACAATCCCCACGAGATGTCACTCACTACAAACCTTCCTCATCGGATTACATTTTCCTCCACTAGTCCCGGCGGTCAAGCTTCATCACGTCGGTCCCCAGCGGTGATTCCACTCAAGCGAACCATGTTGCATCGGTCTCAGCGATGCGATTCATCAGCCGTGAGTATTTGTCCCGACAAAATATCTCAACAATCATCATCCCCAAGCGGCGGTATCGGACTCGAGACTTGGTCGAGATAGTGCATCGGAAATCTACATCCTTTATTTCCCCGCTAGAGGCTTGATGAGACTCGGATCCTCTCGTCTCCGGCGACAATTAATTACTCCTCGGCGGGGATCTACATAAGATCCCAGCGGGGTCTCGCACAAGATCCTCGACATCACGTCTCGATCCCACCATCCTCAACAATATCTAGACTCAAGACTTGGTCAAATAGTGCATCGGAGGAATCAAGGTTATCTTTCTTCTCGGGGTTTCCATCCGTTTCATCCCAAACGAAGCCAAGAATCCCCAGCGGAATGTCACATCTTCTTCAAGATGGATATGTTTTGAAATACCACAACATCTATCATTCATACATTATTCATAAAAGTCATAATTTATGCATACACATTGTCATGCATCATAATCGCATAAGACTAACGATATTCTATCAAAGTTTCTTTTGTTTTCCCAAAGGTGAAAATCACTTCTAAAACAAATAGGTCGGTTTACACCCAAAGCGGTTGGAAACCCTATCCGACGATCATCCATTGTCCTCCGACAATAGATCCGGGATTAATGCCGAAGCAGACGGAAACCCTATCGAGCGATCACACAAGTTATCCTCCGATACTTGGCATTAGATCAATACACGACTGCGGAAACCATCCACATTTGCCAACTATTATCCCTCGGAGTAATCAAAGCGAAGATTTATTCGACTCTCTCTTATTATCAGCAAACTCACAGTGCGGCGTGCGACTCGGTTGCCTTGGATGGCATCTTAAGCCCATCTCCGACCATTTGTCGACATCTCTCCACTTCTTTGCATATTTGGTTAAAAACCAATGCAAACCAATAACTTCATTCAAAGACAAGCGAAGTCTAACGTCGACTCTCTCGGATGGCATCTTAAGCCCATCTCCGTGCTCCTTCCTACTCTCGGGAACATCTACAAAGCCTAGCGTCGACTCATTCCCCGACAAAATCTCAAGCTTCTCCAAATGGCATTTGTATGCCTATTCCCTTTCATCGGTCAGCGGCGAGTGCAAATTTTCAGTGTACTCGGTGTTCAATCATCTTCTACCTCCAGGTCACGAAAGGCATGTATGCCAAACCCTTCGGTACAAGAAGATTGAGCAGGGGCAGTGTCATCATAAAATTTTCCCTCCTATTCCTCGAGACATTTCATACATCCATACTCGAGAAGTTCCTCGAGGGTTGATCGGACAAACCTCTCCTAGACAATCAACCCAAACTAGGGTTTGGCAATTCTCAGATCCAGATGGATTTCCAACATCTCCAATGGTCATCATGCCTCATCATATGCTTCAAATAATCTCCATGTCAAGTTTCAAGCCTTACAAGTCAAGTTTCCTCAAACAATTGCTCAGATGGTTGAAACTCAGTTGTATTGGACAAAAAGTCAACTGTGGTCAACATATAGTCAAACTTCATGATTATTGGTCAACATCCATATTTTGAATTGATATTCATCATTTGATCAAGGGTTGATCATGATTCATCAAGAAAACTCAAGATTTGATCAAAGTCAAACTTTCCAAATTAGGATTTTTAGAAAAAGTCAAGCGAACTTTGGTGAATATAACTTCTTCATACTTTCTCAAAAAAATTTCCACCACCTCTCATTTTGAAGGAAATTCAGTTCTCTACAACTTCATGTCTCACAAGTATGTTCAAAAAATGCTTCATTTGGAAGGTATGGATCAAAACATTACAGGTCCTTTTCAAAGTCAACAAAAAGTCAACTTTTTGTAATGAAGTTTTATTGAGCATGGAAACTCCAATTGAGATGAAACCAAAGAGGTTGTTCAGAGGACACCTAGAGCTTTCTAAAAAGTCCAAGAACACTCAAAAATGTGGAAAGTTGAGCAAGATACACCTTGCACAAGTTGGGCATTTTTGAAGAGGTCTAAAAAATACTTGTCAAAATCAAAATTTTGCAAATGGGCCTAGTTTTCTTGGTTTAAACTTGTTCCTTATCCTATTTGGAACCTTCAAGCCCAATGCCACGAATTTTGTCTTTATTTTTCTATTTAATTTGGATTTTATTCATTTAAAAACAAATTAAATTAAAAAATAAGGTATAAAATCAAAATTAAATGCAAAGTGATTTTTTCTCTCATTCTTGAGGTCCAAGCAACTCATGAAAGGCAGCAAATTTCGAAATTTACATTGATTTGGAAAGGAATTGATGTCGGATCAAAAAGGAAGATTTGATTTCATACAAAATCAAATATTTTTACATTGATTGATCAATATTTGCTCTTGAATTCAGCCCAAAATCCATCCATTATAAATATACAATGCATACAACATGAGAAAGAAACGGAAAAATTGCTTGGAGGAACCCTAACCTAAAAAAACGTGTTCTTGAAGTAACTTGTAGCCATAGTTTTGCTTCGTTTTGATTCAAAGCATCCAAACACATTCCTTGAAGTCTCTGAATCATTCAGACCTTTACAACTCTCAAAACCATCAAGAATCACGAAATCGAGTTTTGGTTTGTTCATACTTTTCCAAATTCGAATTGTTATTCATGCATCTTTAACATGTTTGGCGTTTATTTTGTGTTTAGAACAAAGTTTGCAAGCTTTACGGATGATTTAATTGCATTTTATGGCACGAAAGCGAGAATCACCATTCTAGGGTTTTACGGTTGAATTGGGGTTTCTCTAAATCCGTTAAATTGGACAAAACCAATGCCACGGTGTGTTTAGAATCTTGTTTCCAATCGATCCATGTAGCCATGACTAATTAATATTTCTTGTATGAAGTTTTTGAAATTCGGGGGCTATAGCGTCGAACTCGGTAGGCGCTAAGTTTTCAAAAATTCAAGCGAAGAAGAAGGTGTTCTTGTGCGTGATCTGAATGTCCGAGGAAGCGTTTTTCGTACAAAGCGTTGTGTTCCAACATTATGACACCAAAGCACTTTAGCTCGATGGTAAAGGCAAGGGGCGTGAGTTTTCACGAGAAGGTCTCGATTCGAATCACAGCAAGACCAAATATTTTTGCTTCATTGAAAACTAACATATTTTCTATTTTCTTTAATATTTTCATCTAATTTAATTAATCTTCAAATAATTTTATCATGCATTTAAAAATCACAAAAAAATATTTTTCTTTTTGCATTATCATCAAGAA
>CM038794.1:32816147-33173485 GCA_021764765.1 Vicia sativa
TGCTTTGAGGCTCATGCTAATGCCTTGGTGAAATTTCTGAAGAATGCTCACGTACCACAAGACACTACTACTGACCAGTTTGAAGTTTGTATTGCTAGCACTGCTGCCAACAACGGCCTAGGCTTCTCGATCTTGATTTGACTCTGCCGAAAGAAACACAACAAAGCCTTGCACATCTGTTGAATGCAAGGCGTTACATTGTCTCATGTTTTGGTGGATACGGTTTTCTCGAATATCCTACCAAGGCGCTTTTGATCGACTTGATGTTGAAGGTTGGTTCGAAACCGGTGACATAATTGTGAGAGCTTTTGATGGTTCTAAGCAAACAGTACTTGGAGAGCTCACTCTACCTATTAAAGTCGGTTCCCAGACTTTTGATTCCACTTTCTTTGTCATGGACATCCGTCCGACTTATTCTTGCCTACTTGGCGCCCTTGGATACATGGGGCGGCTTACCTCTACCTTACATTAAGTACCGGTGAAAGGGAAGGTTGTTACAGTATGTGGAGAAGAAGAATATATGGTCAGTCATCTACAGTCATTCTGATACCTCGAGGTGGAGGGTGAATTCTTTGAGACTCCCTGTCAAGCTTTCGAAACAATCCCAGTTGCCTGTGACTCTCTGTCACTCCCAAGTTACACCTGTTCCGCCTAGGATGGCCTCGCTGAAGGATGCTCAAGCTGCAGTTGAAGAAGGAGGTAGTACTATTTGGGGTCAGCTCCCTGATCTTCCTTTCAAATATGACAAGACTGGTTTAGGCTTCACCATCAAAGGTCAGAAGATGATATGCCGCGAACGTGCCGGCCAACTTCCTTTCCACATCAGCCAGAGTGGAATCCATGCTATAGAAGATGACGACAACGACTTCGACATCAGCAAGTGGATCTTCCCAACTCCCGACAACGGACTCAGCAATTGGAAGATTGAAGACGTCATACCAATCTCCTTTAGACAGGAGTAATTGCTCTTGTTTTGTTTTGCTTTTCGTATTTTCTATGTTTTGAACAATAAACTCTAAAGCCTAGTGCCTTGCCGGGCATCATGGCTCGTTGTGAGGATTATTATCTATCATTTGCATATTTTCATTCAATAAAATGTTGGACTTTTGCATTCAATTTTGTTTACTTTTACTTTATCACCCCTTCAAAAGCTATGTGTTTCTTACACACACCCGTGATACATTGCATAATCACTCGAATCTCGTTGATACTATGCTATTGCTAAATATGACTTGATAATCCGATCTACCAAGCCGAAGACGAAGGTGAAGAAGATTGTGAAGTGCCGGAGAACTTGTCGACGCTACGCAAGAAGCGAGTTATCTGACCACCACGAAGAGCCACTTGAGGTTGTGAATTTGAATGCAGAAAAAGAGATCAAGATAGGAGGGGTCTTGAGAAGTGTTAAAGAAAGATTGGTTCGGATGCTACGAGACTATATCGAGGTTTTTGCTTGGTCATACGAAGAAATGCCAGGTCTAGACATTGATATTGTGATGCATCGATTACCAACAAAAGAAGGTTTTCTCCCAGTGAAACAGAAGGTTTGTCGCATGCGTCCTGAGATGTCAGAGAAAATCAAAGCCGAGGTTATGAAGCAGTTCAATGCCGGTTTTCTAGCTGTTACTTCTTATCCACAGTGGGTTGCAAATGTGGTACCTGTACCTAAGAAGGATGGCAAGGTACGAATGTGTGTGGATTACAGAGATCTGAACAAAGCAAGTCCGAAAGACAATTTTCCACTTCCTCATATTCATGTTCTGGTTGACAACACCGCTCAGCATAAGGTTTTCTCCTTCATGGATGGTTTCTCCGGTTACAATCAGATTAAAATGGCTCCTGAAGACTGTGAGAAGACTACTTTTGTTACACAGTGGGGCACTTTCTGCTACAAGGTTATGCCGTTCGGACTGAAGAATGCGGGTGCCACCTACCAGCGTGCTATGGTGACATTATTTCATGACATGATTCATCACGAGATAGAGGTCTACGTCGACGACATGATAGCTCGATCACAGACTGAAGAAGAACACCTTGATCATTTGCGAAAATTGTTTGATAGGTTGAAGAGGTACAGACTGAGACTTAATCCCAACAAGTGCACCTTTGAGTCGATCCGAAAACTCCTAGGGTTTGTTGTCGTGGTAAAGGTAGTTGACGCCAAGGTTAAAGCTATTCAAGAGATGCCGACCCGCACCGAGAAGGAAGAGGTTTCTTGGGCGATTGAACTACATTGCGATTCATTGCACATCTAGCGCTACTTGTGAGCCAATCTTCAAGTTACTAAAGAAAGATCAAGTGGTAGGATGGAACGCGATTGCGGATCGCTTTTGACAAAATCAAGGAGTACCCTAATCCTCCTATCCCGATGCGCCTACGAAGGAAGACCTCTTATCATGTACTTGACGGTGTTAGAGAACTCAATGGGGTGTGTGTTGGGGAAACATGGCGAGTTTGGTCGAAAAGAGTATGCAATATACTACCTTAGCAAAAGTTTACCGATTGTGAAACAAGATACTCACAGCTCGAGAAACAGCAACTTTATTGGGCTACTACCGACTAAGAGTATATGTTAACTCACACTACTTTGTTGATTTCAAGATGGATCCGATAAAATACATATTTGAGAAACCAGCTCTCTCGAAAGAATAGCAAGATGGCAAATGATCTTAACCGAATCGACATCCAAGACACTTCTCGAAAGCGATCAAAGGAAGTGTAGTAGCCGATCATTTGGCTCATCAAGTCGTAGATGACTATCGATCTATGCAGTTAATTTCCGATGAAGATGTTTTACTAGTTACGGATTGCGAAGAACCGGGCCCAGACGAAGGACACGAACAAGGATCCCGATGGACCATGGTTTTGATGGAGCCTCAAAGCACTTGACAATGGCATTGGCGCCATCATTACATCCCCCAGCGGACACACTCCTTTCGCAGATTATGTTTCGATTGCACTAACAACATGGCGAATCTGACGTGCATCATGGGTATCAAAGTTGCTATTGACTTAAGAATCAAGTTCTTGCAAGTGTATGGAGACTCAGCTTTAGTGATCAGTCATATTAAGGGCGAGTGGGATACGAAGCATCTGAATCTCATTCCGTATCGAGCATGTTACGAGTTTGATCCCTACTTGAGAGATCACTTTCAATCACATTCCACGAGAAGAGAATCAGTTGGCAGATGCATTGGCTACTATGTCGTCCATGTTCAAGGTCAGATGGGACAACGAGACTCCCCAGATCATCATTGAAAAGTTTGACGAACCAGCTTACTGTTATGAGCTTGATACAGAAGAGAAACCTTGGTACTATGACGTGAAGAGGTATCTTGAGACTCAGGAATATCCCGCAGGGGCATCTGTGAACGATAAGAAGTTTTTGAGAAGGTTCGCATCCAAATTCTTCCTCAACAACGGCATCTTATACAAACGCAATCACGACTTGTGTTTACTCCGCTGTGTGGACCAGAAAACAGCAGAGCGAATCATGGAAGAGTTACACGAAGGCGCATTTGGTACCCACTCCAGTGGTCATACAATGGCTAAGAAGATTTTGAGAACATGTTATTATTGGTCTACCATGGAAGCTGACTGTCACTGCTACGCTCGATCTTGTCACAAATGCCAGATTTATGCAGACAAAGTGCATGTACCTCCAGTGCCTTTGAATGTTCTAACAGCTCCTTGGCCTTTTGCAATGTGGGGCATTAACATGATCGGAGAAATCAAGCCCACCGCTTCCAACGGACATCGTTTCATCCTTGTGGCAATTGACTATTTCACTAAGTGGGTAGAAGCAGCCTCGTTCGCATCTGTTACCAAGAATGTCGTGGCTCGATTCATCAAACATAATCTTATCTGTCGGTATGGCACTCCCGAAAGGATTATCACAGATAACGGTTCTAATCTCAACAACAAAATGATCACTGAACTCTGCACGTAGTTCAAGATCAAGCATCACAACTCTTCTCCTTATCGACCTAAGATGAATGGCGCAGTGGAAGCCGCCAACAAGAACATTAAGAAGATTATACAGAAAATGACTGTGACTTACAAGGATTGGCATGAGATGTTACCATTTTCTCTTCATGGTTACCGCACTACAGTACGAACATCAATAGGGGAAACCCCCTTCTCTCTTGTATACGGTATGGAAGCAGTCCTACCCATTGAGGTTCAGATACCCTCAACCAGAGTCCTCCAGGACGCAGAGTTAGGCGAAGACGATTGGATTCAGACCGCCTTGACCGATTAACTTGATTGACGAGAAGCTCGCATCCATCGCCATGGATGATCTATCGAAACGAATGATCGAGCATTTAACAAGAAGGTCAAGCACCGAGTCTACCAAGTCGGTGATCTAGTAGTCAAGCGCATCATTCTTCCACAAGGCCCTGTGGGCAAATGGACTCCCACTACGAGGGACCGCTTGTGGTCAAAGCGATATTTTCAATAGACTATGATACTTAGCACCATGGATGGTGAAGACTTCCACACCACGTGAACGCAGACATAGTCAAAAATACTACGCATAAAAGAGACCCGCTAGGTCGACTGGCCTAGGCAAAAATAAGGGCATCCTAGCGAACCAAAAGGGTTCGGGCAAAAGTTAAGGATATATACAAAACATTTACACCCGGAAAGTCAAAAACCTGAAAAGGCGGCTTGGGCAAAAAGGGGTATCCCGGTAGACTGAAAACCCGAAAGGGCGGTCTAGGCAAAAGTTAGGGATTCAAGCTTACGTCTATGTCTCGTCCAGATCACCTACTTCCAGACTACTACTATCAACATTCAAGATTCAAATGGCGAAGATCAATTCACTCACTTTCTCTGTGAAGGAGATGAGATAGTTGAAATATATGAGTACTAGCATAGTTGGAACTTAACGAGATTGTTTCCGCATAGCTTTTACTTTTCCTGTGTACAAACTACTTGGCCATACGCCACCTTTCAAATAAATACAAGTTTCTTTCTCTTTACAAATTCTCACTATTGTTGTTTGCATAAAGTCCAACGTTTGCTTTGAATGATTATATGTATCTGACAATAAAAATCTATTCGCAAACATGCAAAAAGTAAACATAACAAAGTAATTGCTACAGGCTCCAGGAATTGAGATGACGACGAAAGTCGCCAAAACATTCCCCTGCAGAGCATGATCCCCACAGAGGTGTCGCTCACAACAAACCTTCCCCCAGCGGAGTATACGTTAGTCCCCGAGCGGTGATTCCACTCGATTTAATTGTGTTACATCAAGTTCCAAGCAGTAACATTTCATCCCCGGCCGAGGTATTTATCCCTAGCAGAATATCTCTCAACAGTTCCCCTTTTCCCCATCAGCGGCAGTATCCAGACTTGAAACTTGGTCAGATAGTGCATCGGAGGAAACCTACACCTTTTATTCCCCAGCAAGAGATTACAACGGACTCCAGATTCTTCTAACCCGGCCTCCCAGCAACAACCAAATACTCTCCAGTAGGATTTACACGCAAGATCCCCAGTAGAGCACCTCCTAGATTCTCCTCAGCAGGGTCTATGCACAAGATCCTCAACAGCGCGTCTCTCGATCTCTACCATCCTCAACAATATCCAGGCTCAAGACTTGGTCAGATAGTGCATCGGAGGAATCGAAGTTATCTTTCTTCTCAGGATCTCCATCCGTTCCATCCCCTAAGCAGAAGTCAGAAATCCTCAAGCAGAACATCCGTTCTTCAAGATGGATATGTTTTGAAATACCGCAACATCTATCATTCATACATTATTCATAAAAGTCATAATTTATGCATATGTCATTCATACACATCGTCATGCATCATACTTTGCATAAGACTAACAATATCCTATCAAAATTTCTTTTGTTTTTTCCCAAAACAGGTGAAAATCAATTCTGAAACAAACAGGTCCAAGATTAATGCCCGAAGCCAGACGGGAAAACTATCTGAACGACCGCCCTAGTTGTCCTCCGACAACTGGTCCAGGATTAATGCCCGAAGCCAGACGGGAAAACTATCTGAACGACCGCACTAGTTGTCCTCCGACAAATGGTCCAAGATTAATGCCCAAAGCCAGACGGGAAAACTATCTGAACGACCGCCCTAGTTGTCCTCCGACAACTGGTCCAGGATTAATGCCCGAAGCCAGACGGGAAAACTATCTGAACGATCGCCCTAGTTGTCCTCCGACAACTAGTCCAGGATTAATGCCCGAAGCTAGATGGGAAAACTATCTGAACGATCACAAGTTATCCTCCGATAACAGGCGGTGGATCAATACCCGATGCACAACAGGGAAGATATCCACATGTTACCAACTACTACCCCCTCAGAGTAATCAGCACGAAGATGTATTCTGACTCTCTCTTATTATCAACAACAACTACAGAGTCTGGCGTACGACTCAGTTACCTTGGATGGCATCTTAAGCCCATCTCCGACTACTTATCAATATTTCTCCACTTTCAGAATGCTGCATATTTGGTTAAAAAACCAATACAAACCAATAACTTCATTCAAAGATGAGCACGAAGTCTAACGTATGACTCCCTCCGGATGGCATGTTAAGCCCATCTCCATACTCCTTCCAGAAACGTCTACAGAGCCTAGCGTACGGCTCACTCCTCAGCACCGATCTCTCCAGATGGCATCTTAAGCCCATCCCCGTCAATTCTCCTATCAACAATCTCCAGTCCAGCGTACGACTTATTCCCCAGCGAAGTCCCCAACTTCTCCAAATGGCATCTGTAAGCCCATTCCCGCATCATCACCAACAGCGAGTGCAAATTTTCAGGTGTACTCGAGTGTTCAATCATCTTCTACCTCCAGGTCACGAAAGGCAAGCGTGCCAATCTAACCCCTCCAGTACAAGAAGATTGAACAGGGGCAGCTGTCATACCCCAAAATTTGCCCTCCATCTTCTCAAGCTATTTCATACATCCATACTCAAGGATTCCTCAAGGGTTGATCAGACAAACCCTCCCCTAGACAATCAACCCAAACTAGGGTTTGGTGATTCTCAGATCAAGATGGACTTCCAAAATCTCCAATGTTCATCATGCCTCCTTATATGCCTCAAAGATTCTCCAGGTCAAGTTTCAAGCCTCACAAGTCAAATTTCCTCAGACAATTGCTCAGATGGTTGAAAATCAGTTGTATTGGACAAAAAGTCAACTGTGGTCAACACATGGTCAAACTTCATGATTTTTGGTCAACATCCTCATTTTGAAGTTACATTCATCATTTGATCAAGGGTTGATCATGATTCATCAAGAAAACTCAAGATCTACTCAAAAGTCAAACTTTCTAAATTAGGGTTTCTCAGTGAAAAGTCAACCAAACTTTGACTGAGCATAACTTCTTCATACTTTCTCAGAAATTTTTCCACCACCTCTTGTTTTGAAGGAAATTCAATTCCCTACAACTTCATGTCTCACAAGAATGTTCAAAAAATGCTTCATTTGGAAGGTATGGATCAAAACATTACAGGTCCTTTTAAAAGTCAACAAAAAGTCAACTTTTTGTTTTAAAGATATATTGAGAATGGAAACTCCAATTGAGATGAAACCAAAGAGGTTGGTTAGAGGACTCTTAGAGCTTTCTAAAAAGTCAAAGAACACTCAAAAATATGGAAAATTGAGCAAGATACACCTTGCACAAGTTGGGCATTTTTGAAGAAGTGCACAAAGAGAGATACTTGTTAAAATCCAAAATTTTGCAAATGGGCCTAGTTTTTCTTCATTCAAATTGTTCCTTAGACAATTTGGAACATCCAAGCCCAATGCCACGAATTTTAGCTTTATTTTTCTATTTAATTTGGATTTTATTCATTTAAATACAAATTAAATTAAAAAATAAGGTATAAAATCAAAATTAAATGCAAGATTGATTTTTCTCTCATGCTTGAGGTCCAAGTAACTCACACAAGCTGACAAATTTCGAAATTTGCATAGATTTGGCAAGAATTTGATTGAAATTTGATCAAAAAAGGATGATTTGATTTCATACAAAATCAAATATTTTTTACATTCATTGATCATTATTTGCTCTTGAATTCAGACCTAAATCCATCCACTATAAATATACTATGCCTACACAACAAGAAAGAACAGAAAAATTGCTTGGAAGAACCCTAATCAAACTCAAAAAACTTGTGTGTTGCAAGCAAGTGGCAGCCCTAGTTCCAGCTTGATTCAACCAATTCTAAGCATCCAAACATGTTCCTTGACATCTCCTGAAGCATTCGGACCCTTACATCATTCAAAACATCAAGAATCACGAAATCGCTTTTGGTTTGTTCTTATATTTTCAAAATCGAATTCATTTATCATGCATTTTAACATGTTTTGATGTTTGATTTGTGTTTAGTTTGAAGTTTGCAAGCTATCTGGACAATCGAATTGCATTTTCATGGCCTGAATCGAAATATGCCATTGCTAGGGTTTTCTGAACCGATTTGGGGTTTCTCTAAATCGGTTAAATTGGACAAAACGACCACCACCATTGTGTTTAGAATGTTGATTGTTATCGATTCATGTACTCACAATTCATTTATATTACCTGTATGAGATTTTAGAAATTGCAGGGCCTGTAGGGTCGAACCAAGGCCGACGCTATCTTTCCAGAAATTCAAATGAAGAAGACGATGTTCTTCGCGCGTGATTTGAATTACCAGAAAATCAGATTCGTATAAAAACGCTTTGTTTCAATTACATGACACGAAACACACGTTGGCGTAGTGGTTAAGGCGTTGGGATGAAAAGATGCTCTCCAAGGTCTCCAGTTCGATCCCTGGCAAGACCAATGTTTTTTTCCCTTTTGCAAACTAACATATTTTCTTACATTTTTCTATTTTCCTTTTTCTTTTAATATTTTCATTCTATTTAATTTATCTTCAATAATTTTTATCATGCATTTAAAAAACACCAAAAATATTTATTTTTTTGCATAAACATCATAAAAATGTTTTTTTAATTTTTAATATAAAAATTATTATTTTTGCATGCATATTTAATTTAATTTCTAATTAATCATATAAATGACTTTTAATTGTTTTTTAACTATCAAATTAACTCCAAAAATTACCAAAAAATTATTTTATCATATTAATGTCATTATTAACACAAAAACTTTTTCTCATTCAAAAATACTTATTTTTACTAACATTTTCCTCTTATGCAATTTTCTCATATTTCCCGATTTTGTATCTGTTCACAGGTTGTACCGTTTCAGACGATTTTTATTGCTTTTCTTTTCCAATTATGTAATTGCCTATGGGATGTAATAATTTAATTAGGACTTTTATTTTCCGCACTTTCGATTATGTATCTGCCCCAAAGCCATGTAATAGCGTAGGACTTTACATTTCCGCAATTTACTTTCCGCACCCTATAAACTGCTAGTAATTAGGCGTGTATGGCAAGATAAAATTGGACATAGATCACTCATAATTCCAAGATAAAAATATCTGAATTGACACACTCTTTTCACACATGCACCCCTTAGGGTAATTTTCTCTCGTTGCCTTTACGAATACAAATGGTCAAGTCCCTCGAACGTAGAGGTATTCTAGCACCGTTGCCTACGAAACATATCATCATAGTCCCTTCGATACAAAGATCATAGACCCACGATGTCGCCTACGAATACATGATCTTGACCCTCGATTGTCGCCTACGAAAAATGATGATAGTCCCTTCGAATGTGCTAGGATACTCCTACAAGTTGCCTTCTATGACCATCCGATGTCCCTTCGAATGTCCCGCTTACATCCAATGAGTAGGGTTACCTACCAACTAATGTTATGGATAGCACTATTCTAAAGGAACGTAAAATAACACGAAAACGACCAATTCTGAGTAGGTAATAAGACTTTTAGTTGCTTGCTCTATCAAAATACTTTTCACACCTACCACTTTTGTCAAAGTTCAAACTCTTTTCAAAACGAAACATTTCCGAACACTTTGTATACATTCCTACATGAATCATTATAAAGTCAAAGCGAAATGTCTTTTCAAAACATTTTTGTGAAACACACAGAAAGCACAATTTTAAAATGATCTAAGAGCAACTAAGAGCCCGTAGATAACTACGGATGGAAAGGGGTGCTAATACCTTCCCTTTTCATAACCTTCTCCCTTACTCAGAATCTAACGAAGGTCTTTTCCTGTTCTTTTCACCTTCCCTTAATTGGATAAAAGAAAAGTCGGTGGCGACTCTTGCTATCCGCATTTTGATACAAAATCTCAAAGTCGGCTTCACCGTATTACATAGCTACAGGCGTTTTCAATCGAAACTAGTAATTAGGTGTGTATGGCAAGATAAAATTGGACATAGATCACTCATAATTCCAAGATAAAAATATACGAATTGACACACTCTTTTCACACACACCCAGGGTAATTCTCTCGTTGCCTTTACGAATACAAATGGTCAAGTCCCTCGAACGTAGGGGTATTCTAGCACCGTTGCCTTCAAAACAAATCATCATAGTCCCTTCGATACAAAGATCATAGACCCACGATGTCGCCTACGAATACATGATCTTGACCCTCGATTGTCGCCTACAAAAAATGATGATAGTCCCTTCGAATGTGCTAGGATACTTCCTACAAGTTGTTTTCTATGACCATCTGATGTCCCTTCGAATGTCCCTTCTACATCCAACGAATAGTGTTACCTACCAACTAATGATATGGATAGCGCTATTCTAAAGGAATGTAAAACAACACGAAAACGACCATTCTGAGTAGGTAATAAGACTTTTAGTTGCTTGCTCAAAACAAAATACTTTCACACCTCACACTTTTTTCAAAGTTCAAACTCTTTTCAAAACAAAAACATTTCTGAACACTTTGTATACATTCCTATATGAATCATTACAAAGTCAAAGCGAAATGCCTTTTTTTCAAAACAGTTTTGTCAAACACACAGAAAGCACTTTTTTTTTGAAAATGATCTAAGAGCAACTAAGAGCCCGTAGATAATTACGGATGGAAAGGGGTGCTAATACCTTCCCTTTTCATAACCTTCTCTCCTTACTCGAATCTAACGAAGGTCTTTTCCTGTTCTTTTCACCTTCCTTAATTGGATAAAAGAAAAGTCGGTGGCGACTCTTGCTATCCGCACATTTGTGATACAAAATTCTCAAAGTCGGTTCACGTACACACTCTGTCACTCCTCAAGTCACACAAATTCCTCCTAGGATGGCCTCACCAAGGATGCTCTGCGGTTGAAGAAGGAGGTAGTACTATTTGGGGTCAGCTCCCTGATTTTCCTTTCAAATCTAACAAGACTGGTCTAGGCTTCACCATCAAGGGTCAGAAGATGATACACCGCGAACGTGCTGGCCAACTTCCTTTCCGCATCAACCAGAATGGAGTCCATGCTATAGAAGACAGTGACAATGACTTCGACATCAGCGAGTGGATCTTTCCAACTCCCGACAACGGACTCAGCAATTGGAAGACTGAAGACGTTATACCAATCTCCTTTAGAGAGGAGTAATTTCTTTTGTTTTTGCTTTGCTTTTCGTATTTTCTACGCTTTGAACAATAAACTCTAAAGCCTAGTGCCTCGCCCAGGGCATCATGGCTCATTTGTGAGGGTTATTATATGTCATTTGCATATTTTCATTCAATAAAATCGTTGGACTTTTGCATTTAATTGTTGCTTTCTTTCTATTACTTTATCATCCCTTCAAAAAGCTATGTGTTTCTTACACACACCCACATGATACACTGCAGAATCACTCCGAATCTCGTTGATAACAGCTATGCTATTGCTAAATATGACTTCGATAATCCGATCTACCAAGCAAGGAAGGTGAGGAAGATTGTGAAGTGCCGGAGAACTTGTCGACCACAAGAAGAAGATCGAGTTATCTGACCACCACGAAGAGCGATTGAGGTTGTGAATTTAAGTAATTGATGAAGGCAAAAGAGATCAAGATAGAGCGGGTCTTGAGCGTGTTAAAGAAAGACTGATTCAGATTCTACGAGACTATATTGAGGTTTTTGCTTGGTCATACGAAGACATGCCAAGTTTGGACATTGATATTGTGGTACACCGATTACCGACAAAAGAAGGTTTTCTCCCAGTAAAGCAGAAGGTTCGTCGTATGCGTCCTGAGATGTCAGAGAAAATCAAAGTCGAAGTTATGAAGAAATTCAACGCCAATTTCTTAGCAGTTACATCTTATCCGTAGTGGGTTGCTAATGTGGTACCCGTACCTAAGAAGGATGGTAAGGTGCGAATGTGTGTAGATTACAGAGATTTGAACAAAGCGAGACCGAAAGATGATTTCCCACTTCCTCATATTGATGTTCTGATTGACAACACCGCCCCGCATAAGGTCTTCTCCTTCATGGATGGTTTCTCCGGTTACAATCAGATCAAAATGGCTCCTGAAGACACGGAGAAGACTACTTTCGTTACACATTGGGGCACTTTCTGCTACAAGGTCGTGCCGTTCGGACTGAAGAACGCGGGCGCCACTTATCAGCGTGCTATGGTAGCGTTATTTCATGACATGATTAATCACGAGATAGAGGTCTACGTCGACGACATGATAGCTAGATCACAGACTGAAGAAGAACATCTTGATCATCTGCGGAAACTGTTTGATAGACTAAAGAAGTATAGACTGAGACTTAATCCCAACAAGTGCACCTTTGGAGTCAGATCCGGTAAACTCTTAGGGTTTGTTGTCAGTGGTAAAGGTATTGAAGTTGACCTCGCCAAGGTTAAAGCTATTCAAGAAATGCCAGCTCCCCGCACCGAGAAGGAAGTCAGAGGTTTCTTGGGCCGATTGAACTACATTGCCAGATTCATTGCACATCTAACCGCTACTTGTGAGCCAATCTTCAAGTTACTAAAGAAAGATCAAGTAGTGGAATGGAACGACGATTGCCAGATCGCTTTTGAAAAATCAAGGAGTACCTACAGAATCCTCTTATCCCGATGTCAAGAAGGAAGACCTCTTATCATGTACTTGGCGGTGTTAGAGAACTCAATGGGGTGTGTGTTGGGGCAACATGACGAGTGCAGTCGAAAAGAGTATGCAATATACTACCTTAGCAAAAGTTTACCGATGTGAAACAAGATACTCACACTTGAGAAAACTTGGCGCTTTGGCTGAAATTTCACGACTAAGGCAGTATATGTTGACTCACACTACCTTGTTGATCTCTAAGATGGATCCGATAAAATACATATTTGAGAAACCAGCTCTCTCCGAAGAATAGCAAGATGCGGATGATCTTGACCGAATCGACATCCAAGACACTTCTCGTAAAGCAATCAAAGGAAGTGTAGTAGCCGATCATTTGGCTCATCAAGCGTAGATGACCATCAGTCTATGCAGTTCGAATTTCCAGAAGAAGATGTTTTGTTAGTTATTGATTGTGAAGAACCAGGCCCAGACGAAGGACCTGAACAAGGATCCCGATGGACCATGGTATTTGATGGAGCCTCAAACGCACTTGGCAATGGCATTGGCGCCATCATTACATCCCCTACAGGCGGACATACGCCTTTCACCGCCAGACTTTGCTTCAGCTGCACTAACAACATGGCCGAATCCGAAGCGTGCATCATGGGTATTAAAGCTGCTATTGACTTAAGAATCAAATTCTTGCAAGTGTATGGAGACTCAGCTTTAGTGATCAGTTAGATTAAAGGCGAGTGGGACACGAAGCATCCGAATCTCATTCCATATCGAGAGCATGTTCTGAGTTTGATTCCCTACTTCGAAGAGATCACTTTCAATCATATTCCACGAGAGGAGAATCAGTTGGCAGACGCGTTAGCAACTATGTCATCTATGTTCAAGGTCAGATGGGACAACGAGGCTCCCCAAGTCATCATCGAGAAGTTTGACGAACCAGCATACTATTGTGAACTTGATGCAGAAGAGAAACCTTGGTACTACGATGTGAAGAGGTATCTTGAGACTCAGGAATATCCCGCAAGGGCATCTGTCAATGATAAGAAGTTCTTTAGAAGATTTGCATCCAAATTCTTCCTCAGCAATGGCATCTTATACAAGCACAACCACGACTTGTGCTTACTCCGTTGTATAGATCAGAAAACAGCAGCACGTATCATGGAAGAGTTACACGAAGGCGCATTTGGTACCCATTCCAGTGGACACACCATGGCTAAGAAGATTTTGAGGACAGGTTACTATTGGTCCACCATGGAAGCTGATTGTCACCACTATGCTCGATCTTGTCACAAATGCCAGATTTATGCAGACAAAGTGCACGTACCTCCAGTACCATTGAATGTTCTAACTGCTCCTTGGCCTTTTGCAATGTGGGGCATTGATATGATCGGAGAAATCAAGCCCACCGCTTCCAACGGACATCGTTTCATCCTTATGGCAATTGATTATTTCACCAAGTGGGTAGAAGCAGCCTCGTTCGCATCTGTTACCAAGAATGTTGTGGTTCAATTCATCAAACATAATCTTATTTGTCGGTGGCACTCCCGAAAGGATTGTCATAGATAATGGCTCTAATCTCAACAACAAGATGATCACCGAACTCTGCACGCAGTTCAAGATCAAACATCACAACTCTTCTCCTTATCGACCTAAGATGAATGGCGCAGTGGAAGCCGCCAACAAGAATATCAAAAGGATCATATAGAAGATGACAGTGACTTACAAAGATTGGCATGAGATGTTACCGTTTGCTCTCCACGGTTATCGCACTACAGTACGAACATCAACAGGGGCAACTTCCTTCTCTCTTGTATACGGTACAGAAGCAGTCCTACCCATCGAGGTTCAGATACCCTCAACCAGAGTCCTCCAGGACGTAGAGCTAGGCGAAGACGATTAGATCCAGACTCGCCTTGATCAGATCAACCTGATCGATGAGAAACGACTTGCATCCATCTGCCATGGACAGATCTATCAGAAGCGAATTGTTAGTGTTTTAAGTTGGCATCAATTTTGGTAAAACTAGGCTTTAGAAATGTCTTGATTGATGTCATGACATTCAGAGATTGAAGATAAATCCCTTGGACAAGGATGGTAAAAGTACAATGGGAAGCTAAAGCAGCGAAATTAAAATACCGATGTCATAAATGTTATGACATTCATGTGACATTCTGAATCGCTTTTTCTGAGATTTTCGTGAAGTTTGTTGAGCATTTTATTTATGTTTTTACATGCTCACGCTGGCTGCTAGGTTAATCTTAATTAAACCTAAATTGGTTGTTGAACAAACCATGTTTTTAGAGAGAATTAAGTAAACCCTAGCTATCTTTATGGAAACCAAGATTCATTCGCTTCTATATAAAGAATTCAACCTTACTCTACTACACGCCTCGATTCCATTGAAGACATTGAAGGCTTTTGTTTGTGTCGTTAAGGTTAGTAACATTGGTATTGTGTAATTCTAGTTTTCTTGTGAGCCAAGCAACTATCAATTGATAAGTGCATTGGACTAGGATTTGTGTAAGGGTAGTTTATCACTCAAAGCTTTAAAGCACGAGTGTTTGTCTCTTGATTAAAGCTTTGAAGCAAGATCAAGATATTTTATTGAAGTGTGTCTTCACAATTCAATTAGTCAATAGGTTGATATCCTGCGGTGATTGAGGGGAGTGAGTAGGAACTCGGATCTAAGTAGGACTTAGGTTGAAGTGTCATTGGGTAGGGATTAAGTGAGGAGTTGTAAGGGTGAGTTTAACTCGAATTGATACTACTAATAGTGAATTTCCTCCCCGGCTTGGTAGCCTCCGGGTTTGTTAGAACCCGTGAACAACTTATTGTGTTATTCTTTCTATATTTCTTGTGTGAATTGTCAAAGCAAAGGTCATCTGTGTCATAACATTCTCGGATATTAAGTATCGCAATTGGCATCGAGCAGCACCGCTTGTTATTTCGGGTGAGATCTAGGATAATAGTTTCGCATAATGGATAAGGAAGCGATTTGGAGGTAGACCACCTATTCGGATGGGTCAAATTATGAGTCTTGGAAGCCTCGTATGGTTGCCTTCTTAAGATCGATATCAAGGCTTGGAGAGCTGCTGATAAAGGATGGAAGCATCCAACCAAGGTTGAGAAATATGGGACTACTGTCTTGAAACCTGAGGAAGAATGGAGCAAAGAGGAAGAGGAGCTTGCCCTGGGGAATTCTAAAGCACTGAATGCTTTATTTAATGGTATTGACAGAAACATCTTCAGATTGGTTCATCAATGTGAACTGGCCAAGGATGTTTGGGACACCCTCAAAACCACTCATGAGGGAACATCCAAGGTGAAGATGTCAAGACTTCAGATGCTCACTACCAAATTTGAGAATTTGAAGATGAAGGAAGATGAGACTATTCATGAGTTTCACATGAATTTTTTGGAGATTGCCAATGCCTCAGGAGCTCTTGGTGAAAAGATGTTAGAGGAGAAGCTAGTGAGGAAAATTCTCAGATCCTTGCCTAAAAGATTTGCAATGAAAGTAACTGCAATAGAGGAGGCACAGGACATCAGCACCCTGAAAGTTGAAGAGCTTATTGGATCTCTTATGGCTTTTGAGATGGGAATGAAATGACGGGAAGAACAAAAGCATAGCACTTGTATCTTGAAGAAGGATGCAAGGTGGAAGATGAGGAGAAGATATTTGAAGCTATAGCTATGCTTGGAAGACAGTTCAACAAACTCATCAAGAGGATTGATCCAAAGTCAAGGTCAAATGTCAAGGACATTCCATCTGACATCAACAGATCTTATGACTCCAGTAAGATCCAGTCAAGAAAAAAGTCAAAGCAGGAGTCCAATGTCATGAATGTGAAGGATATGGACACACAAGTCGAATGTCCCACCTTTCTTAAGAAACAAAAGAAAGTAATGGATGTCACTTGGATTCCGAAGTGAATCGAGGAAAGCGACTAATCTTGTCACCACGGAAGTTGTAATTCGATAATAACTCTAGTGATGAGGAAGTGACCTTTGAAGAACGCGATACTTACAAGAAGTAGTAGTGTCGAATGAAAAAAAAAAGGCGTAAAATGTGAAGTCGAAGTGAAAAGAAGGAGAATACAAACACTATAAGACATCTCAACGGTGAAAAGTGTTAAATTCCAAGCTTGATCGATGACTAAACTGTCACTCAAAATTAAAATTAAAAATTGGGAAGCTTACAAAATCTAGGCATGGTCGCAAAGGAACTGTTAGTGACAAGAAAAGAAGAGGCCTAGGAAACCAAAGTCAAGGCAGATGTCACAACATTGGGATCAACATCGATCGAGAAACATGAAGAAGAAGTTTCAAAGATGGAGATGTCATCATTGTGGAAGGTTTGGACACATAAAACCCTTCATTATAGGCTACATGGATACCCTAATCGACCCTATGTTAAGCCTAAAAACATCAAAGTACCATACACTCAAAAGTGGAAGAAGAGGATCAAGCAATGATAGCTCACACTTCTCTTAGAGTGCCGCCAAGGAAGATTGGTACTTTAAAGGTGTGGAATAAAAACCTCGAATAATGTCAAACCTCATTCCACCGCACTTTGTTACCTTTGGAGATGGAGCTAAAGGAGAAATCAAAGGTGTTGGAAACTTAGACTGCTCCGAGTTCCAAATCTAAGTGGAGTCTTTCTTTAAAAGGCTTGCTAACCTCATAAGCATAAGTCGCTATGTGATATGGGATTCAAAGTTAACTTCACTAGATCGAATGTCTTGTAATCAATGATCAACAAGAAGTAGTTATGAGAGGAATCGATCAAAAGACAACTGTTACATGGGAAAGAACACCAACCTCTCATCGTATGTTCCATGACAAAGATGAAAAGGAGGTCAAGTTGTGGCACCAAAACTAGGACATCGCATCTCGGAGGAATGAAAAGATCATCTCAATGGAGGAGGGATACCAAGACTTCACATTGATGAAGGAAGGGTGTGTGGTGAGTGCGGGTTGGAAAGCAAACGAATGTCACACCCAATGTCTAGACATCGCATCCATCTTCTTGCACATGGACTTGATGGGGCCTATGCTTGAGTTAAGCCTTGGTGGAAAAAGATATGCATATGTTGTTGTGGATGACTTCTCCGATTTACGGATAAACTTCATCAAAGAAAAATCTGAAGTGTTTGATGTCTTTAAGGAGTTGTGCAAAAGACTTCAGAGAGAAAAGGAAAGTTGTATTGTCAGAATAAGAAGTGACCATGGAAAAGAATTTGAGAATAGCAAGTTTGATGACATTCCTCGGAAGGATCAACCATGAGTTCTCTTCTCCTATAACACCACAACAAAATGGGGTTGTGGAAAGAAAGAATAGGACTATACAGGAATCTGCCAGAGCAATGATTCATGCTAAGAAACTTCCTATTCATTTTTGGGCTGAAGCTATGAATACAACTTGCTATGTTCACAACAGGGTTACCTTAAGAAAGGGAACTGTCTCCACCCTGTATGAGCTATGGAAAGGAAGAAAATCAACTGTGAAATACTTTCATGTGTTTGGGAGCAAATGCTATATTCTGACAGATCGTGATCAAAGGAGAAAAATGGATTCTAAGAGTGATGAAGGCATTTTTCTTGGATACTCCACAAACAGCAGAGCATATAGGGTATTCAACTCCAGAACCCAGGTTATGATGGAGTCTATTAATGTCATTGTTGATGATCATTATCAGGAGCACAATGTCCCATATGATGTTGAGACATGGTTTGAGACATCACCTCAAGTACCTGATAAGGAAAATGTTCCTACTCCTACTTCACCTAAATCTGAACCTGAGGAAGCAAACAAAGATCCCTCAATCAGGATTCAGAAAGATCATCCAAAGGATCTCATCATTGGAGACCCAACCAAAGGTGTTGTTACAAGATCCGAGCTGTCTCAAACTCGCTTCGTGTCAAAATAGAGCCAAAGAATGTCAAAGAAGCTCTATGTGATGAATTTTGGATTGGAGCAATGCAAGAGGAATTGAACAGTTCAAGCAACATGAAGTATGGGAATTAGTTCCTAGACCGGAAGGAACCAACATCATTGGCACTAAGTGGATCTACAAGAACAAGTCGATGCGAGAAGGTGTCACGGGAATAAAGCAAGACTTGTTGCTCGGGTTACACTCAAGTGGAGAATTGACTTTGATGAGACCTTTGCACGGTGGCTAGGCGGAATCAATCAGCTTCTACTAGGAGTTGCTTGCATTACGAATTCAAATTATTTCAGATGGATGTGAAAAGTGCCTTCCTAAATGGCTACTTAAATGAGGAAGTATATGTAGAACGACCTAAAGGATTTGTGGATCCAAGTTTTCCGAACATGTCTGATTAAGGAAAGCCCTATATGGTCTAAAACAAGCCCCTAGGGCTGGTATGAAAGGTGACCAAGTTTCTTACACAAAGGATACGGAAAGGAGGATTGGATAAAACTCTCTTTGTCAAGAATGAAGGTGGAAAGGTTATGGTGGCTCAAATCTATGTTGATGACATAGTATTTGGAGGAATGTCGAGACAATGGTGAAACAATTTGCCAATCAAATGCAAGCGAGTTTGAAATGAGTCTCATGGGAGAGTTAACTTACTTCCTTGGATTGCAAGTCACAGATGGAAGATTCAACATTTCTTTCACAAAGCAAGTATGCAAGGAATATTGTCAAGAAGTTTGGAATGGAGAATGCCACCATAAAAGGACTCCTACTCCTACACATTTGAAGTTGACCAAGGATGCAAGTGGAGAAAAGGTTGATCAAAGTTTATATAGAAGCATGATAGGGAGCTTGTTGTACCTACGACCAACAGACGACATCGCTTATGCAGGGTATGTGCAAGATATCGTGAGCCTAAAGTAAGTCACATTAACCAGTGAAAAGAATCACAAATATGTGTGTGGAACTTGCAATTATGGTATCCTATATTCCCATGGATGTGAACCAATTCTATCGGATCTTGTGATCTTGGGAGTCTTGATGTGAAAAGTACCTCGGAGGATGCTTCTTCTTGGGAAACAATCTTGTTTCTTGGTTTAGCAAGAAGCAAAGCGTATGTCCCTATCCATCAAGTGAATACATAGCGGTGGTAGCGTTGTTCTCAAATGGTGCGGATGAAGCATATCTTTGTCGAGTACAATGTCACAGATGTCATGACATTGTTGTGACAATCTGAGTGCTATTAATATATCAAAGAATCCTATACAACACAGTGGGACTAAGCACATAGACATCGACATCACTTCATCGGAGAACTTGTGGAGGAGAAGGTGATTAAATTGGATCATGTAGTCACGAACTTCAATGGTGACATTTTTACCAAGGCTCTTGATGCTAGTCAATTTGAAAACTTAAGGAGCAAACGGGCATTTGTCAAGATGAGGAATTGTAGCAATTAAGATTGCCTCCAAGAAAGGGAAGAGACCATTTATTAATTATAAGTGGGTCGATTGATTATTTGCCTCTTATTTTATAGGGTTCAAGAATGTGAAAAGACTCCTCCATATAATAGCTTTTTCATTTGAAAGTATCATACCTTCTCCATCCAACAGATACTCTCAACCGCTTTGTCACTCTTGGTCTCTGATTCTCAACCTTTCCCAGAGAAATATGTCTTCCTCATCCTCCTCAGACTCTGACATGCTCATCTCCCACCATGGTGAGATTAGGGCATTTTTGAAGCCATGGATATTGAACTGTGAAGGTCTCCCTCGCTCAATGGCCGACTCTCGAATCGGCATGCATGAAGGATCAAGGTTCATCAGCGTCTACTGGTAAGACTACTGCCTCTTATGTTCCCCTTGAGATAAGAAATAGGGAAGGTACCAAGTATGTAGAGGAAGCCATTGCTAGGATAGTCACCAGAATCCTAGGGAACATCACTCTGTTCCTGGAATTTCAGTTCCCCTTAATCAAAGACCTGCTAGCCCTAGTTTAGCAGATGATCCAGATGTCACAAAGAATGTCATGACATCTGATGATCACGTCCAGGCAACTCATGTGAACCCTGATTCTTCTGATTTCCCTGTCAAAGCAAAGGGAGGTATTTCTGGTTCTCAAGTTGAGCAAATAACCAGAACTGGAACTTCCTCAAAGAAGTATCGAGCTAAATTTGCTGGTTGTTCAAAATGAAAAAGGACACCAATGGCCAAGAAAAGGAAAGCTCCTGAACCTGCAAAGCCTGAACAAGCTTCTGATAAGGCAGATGATGTTGATGCTGCTGACAAAGAAGATGCCTCTTCAGCAGAGGAGAGCAACTAATTAAGTTGCTGTGTTGCTTTCTTTATCTGTTTTGTATTCTGTCCATTTCCATTCGTTATTTGTATTACTCGCATTTTGTGTCCATTTGTTCTTCTTTTGGATATTTGTAAACATTGTCTGACCGTGATGTATCCTGTTATACTTGCTGGTACTTAATTACTTGCTGGTATATTATTTTTTTTTGCTGATGACACTTTTGATTAAAAGGTTTGGGGACAATTGTATGGTTTCCTTTGGCCCTTTATGGCTAAAAAGGGGGAGAAGAACTATTGTGTTAACAGTAGTATGGGATTTTGGGAACTTGTATTGCATGTTGGGGATTGTATGGCCTGTTTGTTTAACAATTGTGAGGGCAATTGTATGTGGGAAATTG
The DNA here is from genome assembly GCA_021764765.1 of Vicia sativa. Lineage (NCBI taxonomy): Eukaryota > Viridiplantae > Streptophyta > Magnoliopsida > Fabales > Fabaceae > Vicia > Vicia sativa. The sequence continues at coordinate 32,837,727 of CM038794.1, forward strand.
TGGGACTTGTGTATGGGTAGAATTTATCTTCTCTTAGTTCTAGTTACTTGAAGCTTAGGAAAGCTTAGGAAAACTTGGAACTAGGTTGTTAGTCTTCTGCTGCATTTTGTACTCTGATAGGTCTAGTAGTTTTAGCCAAAAATGTGTCAAAGGGGGAGTTTGTTAGTGTTTTAAGTTGGCATCAATTTTGGTAAAACTAGGCTTTAGAAATGTCTTGATTGATGTCATGACATTCAGAGATTGAAGATAAATCCTACTGGACAAGGATGGTAAAAGTACACTCGAAGGGAAGCTAAAGTCATCTGGAAATTAGAAAACATTCGATGTCATAAGATGTTATGACATTCGGTGACATTCATTCTGCAGAATCGCTTTTTCTGAGATTTTCGGAAGTTTGTTGAGCATTTTATTTATGTTTTTCATTATTAGAAAGCATGCTCACGTGGCTGCTAGGTTAATCTTAATTAAACCTAAATTGGTTGTTGAACAAACCATGTTTTTAGGAGAGAATTAAGTAAACCCTAGCTATCTTTATGGAAGCCCAAATCAAGATTCGGATCGCTTCTATATAAAGAATTCAACCCTTACTCTACACGCCTCTGGATTCCATTGAAGACATTGAAGGCTTTTGTTTGTGTTTGTTAAGGTTAGTAACAGTTGGTATTGTGTAATTCTAGTTTCTCTTGTGAGCCAAGCAACTATCAATTGATAAGTGCATTGGACTAGGATTTGTTGTAAGGGTAGTTTATCACTCAAAGCTTTAAAGCACGAGTGTTTGTCTCTTGATTAAAGCTTTGAAGCAAGATCAAGATATTTTATTGAAGTGTGTCTTCACAATTCAATTAGTCAATAGGTTGATATCACTGCGGTGATTGAGGAGGAGTGAGTAGGAACTCAGATCTAAGTAGGACTTAGGTTGAAGTGTCATTGGGTAGGGATTAAGTGAGGAGTTGTAAACGGGTGAGTTTAACTCTGAATTGATACTACTAATAGTGAATTTCCTCCCTGGCTTGGTAGCCTCCAGACGTAGGTTTGTTAGAACCGCGGGTGAACAACTTATTGTGTTATTTACTGCTTTTTATATTTACTGTGTGAATTGTCAAAGCAGTGTCAGATACTGTGTCATAACATTCTCTGTGACATTAAGTATCTGCTGCCAGGAATTTCACGAATGATTAGAGCATTTAACAACAAGGTCAAGCACCAAGTCTACCAAGTCGGTGATCTAGTAGTCAAGCGCATCATTCTTCCACAAGGTGATCCTAGGGGCAAATGGACTCCCACCATGAGGGACCATTTATAGTCAAACAGATTTTCCGGGAGCTATGATACTTAGCACCATGGATGGTGAAGACTTCCCACACCGCGAACGAACATAGTCAAAAATACTATGCATAAATAGACCCGCTAGGTCGACCTACCAAAAATAAGAGCATCTGGCGAACCAAAAGGGTTCGGGCAAAAGTTAAGGATATATACAAAACATGTACACAAGTCGCAGGCGACTTAGGCAAAAAGGGTATCGGTGGTGAAAACCGAAAGGGCGGTCTAGGCAAAAGTTAGGGATTTAACTGTACGACTATGTCTCATCCAGATCACCTATCTACAGACTACTACTATCAGCATTCAAGATTCAAATGGCGAAGATCAATTTACTCACTTTCTACTGACAGCAAGGAGATGAGATGATCGAAATATATGAGTACTAGCATAGTTGGAACTTAACGAGATTGTTTCCGCATAGCTTTTTACCTTTTCTTTGTGTACAAACTACTTGGCCATACGCCACATTTCAAATTAATACAAGTTCTTTCTCTTTACAATTCTCACTGTTGTTGTTTGCATAAAGTCCAACATTTGCTTTGAATGATTATATGCATATGACAATAAAAATCTATTTACAAACATGCGAAAAGTGAACGAACAAGGATAATTGCTACAGGCTCTAGGAATTGAGATGACGACGAAAGTCACCAAAACGTTCCCCTGCAGAGTACAATCCCCACAGAGATGTCACTCACTACAAACCTTCCTCATCGGAGTACACATTTTCCTCCACTAGTCCCGACAGTCCAAGCTTCATCACGTCAGTCCCCAAGCAGTGATTCCACTCAACTGAACCATGTTGCATCAGTCTCCAAGCAGTAACGATTCATCAACAGCAGAGGTATTTGTCCCCAGCAAAATATCTCAACAATCATCATCCCCCGACAGCAGCAGTATCCAGACTCGAGACTTGGTCAGATAGTGCATCGGAGGAAATCTACATCCTTTATTTCCCCAGCTAGAGGCTTCAGCAGACTCCGGATCCTCTCAGCCCTGTCTCCCAGCGACAATTAATTACTCCTCAGCAGGATCTACACGCAAGATCCCCAGCAGGGTCTACGCACAAGATCCTCGACATCACGTCTCTCGATCCCCACCATCCTCAACAATATCTAGACTCAAGACTTGGTCAAATAGTGCATCGGAGGAATCAAGGTTATCTTTCTTCTCGGGGTTTTCCATCCGTTTCATCCCCAAACAGAAGCCAAGAATCCCCAAGCGGAATGTCCACATCTTCTTCAAGATGGATATGTTTTGAAATACCACAACATCTATCATTCATACATTATTCATAAAAGTCATAATTTATGCATACACATTGTCATGCATCATAATCTGCATAAGACTAACGATATTCTATCAAAGTTTCTTTTGTTTTTCCCAAAACAGGTGAAAATCACTTCTAAAACAAATAGGTCCAGGATTTACACCCAAAGCCAGACTGGAAACCCTATCCGAACGATCATCCCAGTTGTCCTCCGACAATAGATCCAGGATTAATGCCCGAAGCCAGACGGGAAACCCTATCCGAACGATCACACAAGTTATCCTCCGATAACAGGCATTAGATCAATACCCGAAGCACAACAGGGAAACCATCCACATTTTGCCAACTATTATCCCCTCAGAGTAATCAAAACGAAGATTTATTCTGACTCTCTCTTATTATCAACAAGAACTACAGTCGTGCGACTCAGTTGCCTTGGATGGCATCTTAAGCCCATCTCCGACCATTTGTCAGCATCTCTCCACTTTCAGAATGCTGCATATTTGGTTAAAAACCAATGCAAACCAATAACTTCATTCAAAGACAAACGCGAAGTCTAACGTACGACTCTCTCCGGATGGCATCTTAAGCCCATCTCCGTGCTCCTTCCTACTCTCAGGAACATCTACAAAGCCTAGCGTACGACTCATTCCCCAGCAAAATCTCAAGCTTCTCCAAATGGCATTTGTATGCCTATTCCCGCACCATCAGTCAACGGCGAGTGCAAATTTTCAGGTGTACTCGAGTGTTCAATCATCTTCTACCTCCAGGTCACGAAAGGCATGTATGCCAAACTAACCCTTCCAGTACAAGAAGATTGAACAGGGGCAGCTGTCATACCGCAAAATTTTCCCTCCTATTCCTCAAGACATTTCATACATCCATACTCAAGGATTCCTCAAGGGTTGATCAGACAAACCCTCTCCTAGACAATCAACCCAAACTAGGGTTTGGCAATTCTCAGATCCAGATGGATTTCCAACATCTCCAATGGTCATCATGCCTCATCATATGCTTCAAATAATCTCCATGTCAAGTTTCAAGCCTTACAAGTCAAGTTTCCTCAAACAATTGCTCAGATGGTTGAAACTCAGTTGTATTGGACAAAAAGTCAACTGTGGTCAACATATAGTCAAACTTCATGATTATTGGTCAACATCCATATTTTGAATTGATATTCATCATTTGATCAAGGGTTGATCATGATTCATCAAGAAAACTCAAGATTTGATCAAAAGTCAAACTTTCCAAATTAGGATTTTTTAGAGAAAAGTCAACTGAACTTTGACTGAATATAACTTCTTCATACTTTCTCAAAAAAATTTCCACCACCTCTCATTTTGAAGGAAATTCAGTTCTCTACAACTTCATGTCTCACAAGTATGTTCAAAAAATGCTTCATTTGGAAGGTATGGATCAAAACATTACAGGTCCTTTTCAAAGTCAACAAAAAGTCAACTTTTTGTAATGAAGTTTTATTGAGCATGGAAACTCCAATTGAGATGAAACCAAAGAGGTTGTTCAGAGGACACCTAGAGCTTTCTAAAAAGTCCAAGAACACTCAAAAATGTGGAAAGTTGAGCAAGATACACCTTGCACAAGTTGGGCATTTTTGAAGAGGTGCACAAAGAGAAATACTTGTCAAAATCCAAAATTTTGCAAATGGGCCTAGTTTTTCTTGGTTTAAACTTGTTCCTTATCCTATTTGGAACCTTCAAGCCCAATGCCACGAATTTTGTCTTTATTTTTCTATTTAATTTGGATTTTATTCATTTAAAAACAAATTAAATTAAAAAATAAGGTATAAAATCAAAATTAAATGCAAAGTGATTTTTTCTCTCATTCTTGAGGTCCAAGCAACTCATGAAAGCTGGCAAATTTCGAAATTTACATTGATTTGGAAAGGAATTGATGAAAATCAGATCAAAAAAGGAAGATTTGATTTCATACAAAATCAAATATTTTTTACATTGATTGATCAATATTTGCTCTTGAATTCAGCCCAAAATCCATCCATTATAAATATACAATGCATACAACATGAGAAAGAACAGAAAAATTGCTTGGAGGAACCCTAACCTAAAGCCAAAAAAACGTGTTCTTGAAGTAACTTGTAGCCATAGTTTTGCTTCGTTTCAGCCAATTCCAAGCATCCAAACACATTCCTTGAAGTCTCCTGAATCATTCCAGACCTTTACAACTCTCAAAACCATCAAGAATCACGAAATCCAGTTTTGGTTTGTTCATACTTTTTCCAAATTCGAATTCTGTTATTCATGCATCTTTAACATGTTTTGACGTTTATTTTGTGTTTAGAACAAAGTTTGCAAGCTTTCTGGATGATTTAATTGCATTTTTATGGCCTGAAACGAGAATCACCATTGCTAGGGTTTTCTGGTTCGAATTGGGGTTTCTCTAAATCCGTTAAATTGGACAAAACCAATGCCACCAGTGTGTTTAGAATCTTGTTTCCAATCGATCCATGTAGCCATGACTAATTAATATTTCTTGTATGAAGTTTTTGAAATTCGCAGGGGCTATAGCGTCGAACTCAGCCGACGCTAAGTTTTCAAAAATTCAAACGAAGAAGAAGGTGTTCTTCGCGCGTGATCTGAATGTCCAGGAAGCGTTTTCGTACAAAAGCGTTGTGTTCCAACATTATGACACCAAACGCACTTTAGCTCAGTGGTAAAGGCAAGGGAGCGTGAGTTTTCACCAGAAGGTCTCCAGTTCGAATCCTGGCAAGACCAAATATTTTTTTGCTTCATTGAAAACTAACATATTTTTCTATTTTCTTTAATATTTTTCATCTAATTTAATTAATCTTCAAATAATTTTATCATGCATTTAAAAATCACAAAAAATATTTTTCTTTTTGCATTATCATCAGAAAAATTGTTATTTAATTTTTAGCATTAAAAAATATATTTTTGCATGCATATTTTATTTAATTACTAATTAATCATTAATTTGACTTTTAATTGTTTTTAAATATCGAAATCGATTCTGAAAATTACCAAAAAATTATCTTATCATCTTATTGTCATTACTAACATAAAACCTTTTTCCTCATTCAAAAATCATGTTTTTTGCTAACATTTTCCCCTTATGCAATTTCTCTTGTTTTCCGATTATGTATCTCTTCACAGGTTGTACCGTTTCGGACGATTTTTCTTGCTTTTCTTTTTCAATTATGTAACTGCCTATGGGATGTAATAGTTTAATTAGGACTTTTATTTTCCGCACTCATATTATGTAACTGCCCCAAAGCCATGTAATAGCGTATGACTTTATCTTTCCACACATTACATTTCCGCAATTTACTTTCTGCACCCTATAAACTGCTAGTAATTAGGCGTGTATGGCAAGATAAAATTGGGCATAGATCACTCATAATTTCAAGATAACATATAACTGAATTGACACACTCTTTTCACACATGCACCCCTTAGGGTAATTTTCTCTCGTTGCCTTTACGAATACAAATGGTCAAGTCCCTCGAACGTAGAGGTATTCTAGCACTGTTGCCTACAAAACAAATCATCATAGTCCCTTCGATACAAAGATCATAGACCCACGATGTCGCCTATGAATACATGATCTTGACCCTCGATTGTTTCCTACGAAAAATGATGATAGTCCCTTCGAATGTGCTAGGATACTTCCTACAATTTGCCTTCTATGACCATCTGATGTCCCTTCGAATGTCCCTTCTACATCCAACGAATAGGGTTACCTACCAACTAATGGTACAGGTAGCGCTATTCTAAAGGAAAGTAAAATAACACGAAAACGACCAATTCTGAGTAGGTAATAAGACTTTCAGTTGCTTGCTCAAACAAAATGCTTTTCACACCACACACTTTTGTCAAAGTTCAAACTCTTTTCAAAAATGAAACATTTCCAAACACTTTGTATACATTCCTACATGAATCATTACAAAGTCAAAGCGAAATGCCTTTTCGAAACCTTTTTTTTAAACACACAGAAAGCACAATTTTAAAGTGATCTAAGAGCAACTAAGAGCCCGTAGATAACTACGGATGGAAAGGGGTGTTAATACCTTCCCTTTTTATAACCTTCTCCCTTACTCAGAATCTAACGAAGGTCTTTTCCTGTTCTTTTCACCTTCCCTTAATTGGATAAAAGAAAAGTCGGTGGCGACTCTTGCTATCCGCACATTTGCGATACAAAAAATCTCAAAGTCAATTCACCGTATTACATTGCCTTGCAGGTTTCCAGATCTCCAGAGGTCACGCCCTAGAAGCTACGACTGAATCTTCCATGCGAAGTGCTAAATGCAGGTATTCCCACCAAGCTCCGGCCGGCCTCACCAGCATCAAAAGTGCCAACTTCTGAGTCTCCCCAACGCAGAATCCTCCAGCTTCTGGATGGCCCCAGATGAGAAGTCCCGAAGCTCCGCCGGCCGCCCAGATCGAGTCTCCAAGCTCCACACGCACTGTTCCACGGAACCCCAAGCTCGACACGGGCGCCCAACATTAGAACCCGGAAGCTTGACACGGGTGCCTCAACAACGGAACTTCCGAAGCTCCGACGGGATAGCTTCTTCCAGAAGCTCTCTTTTGTTTTGTTTTATGTTTTTTCATATTTTGCTTATTTTCTTTTTAATAATTAATTAATTTAATTAGTAATTAGGTTAATTAATTTAGGATTAATTAGATAACTTTCACTAATATTTTCTTTTATCCAATTTAATTAATTAATTTAGGTTAGTATTCACTAATGTTTTAATTAATTAATTAAAATCAATTAGAACTAGGTTATTTTCACATTTTCAAAAAATACCAAAATATTCGGATTAGTTTTCTTTTCTGCTATTTATTTCCTTGCATTTAAATTCTAGAAAGGATGTATAGGTTGCAAGCTTTTTATCATGTAATAGCGTAGGATTTTACTTTCCGCACTTTACTTTCCGCACCTCATATTATGTATCTGCCCCAAAGCCATGTAATAGCGTAGGACCCTTTATATTTCCGCAATTTACTTTCTGCACTTATAAAACTGCTAGTAATTAGGCGTGTATGGCAAGATAAAATCAACATAGATCACTAACCGCAAGATAAAATATCTGAAAACAATACAACACTTTTTTTCACACATGCACCCGCTAAGGTATTCTCTCTCGTTGCCTTATAAATGGTCAAGTCCCTCGAACATGGGGGTATCTTAGCACAGTTGCCTACAATATATCATCATAGTCCCTTCGACTTAAAAGATCATAGTCCCTTAATGTTGCCTAATGAATACATGATCTAGTCCATCGATTGTTGCCTACGAAAAGTGATGGTCATCCCTACGAATGTGCTAGGATACTCCTACAAGTTGCCTTCTATAACTATCTGATGTCCCTTCGAATGTCCCTTTACATCCAAAGAATAAGGTTACCTACCAAACAATGGTATGGATATTCTTATTCTAAAGGAAAGCAAAATAACACAGAAACGGCCGTTCTTAGTGGGTAATAAGTCTCTTTTGCTTGCTCAATTAAAAACATTCTTTTTACACCTCACACTTTTCTCAAAAAACTTTTCCAAAATAAAACATTTCCAAACACTTCGTATACATTCCAGCGTGAATAATTACGAAGTCAAAGCGAAATGCCTTTTCAAAACATTTTCAAACACAGAAGGAAATTCTTCAAAAGTGAGCTAAAGCAATTAAGAGCCCGTAGATAACTACGGATGAAAAGGGGTTCTAATACCTTCCGTTTTCATAACCAACTCCCTTACTCAAAATCTAACGAAGATCTTTTCCTGTTCTTTTCGCCTTCCCTTAATTGGATAAAAGAAAAGTCGGTGGCGACTCTTGCTATTTGCAACATTTGCGATCAAACGCAAAACAAACAAGTCAGTTCTCCCACCGTGTTACAGGTTGCAAACGTGGTACCCGTACCTAAGAAGGATGGCAAGGTGCGTATGCGTGTGGACTACCGAGTTCTGAATAAGGCGAGCCCAAAAGATGATTTCTCACTTCCACATATTGGTGTCCTGGTTGACAACACCACTCAGCATCAGGTTTTCTCTTTCATGGACAGTTTCTCTAGTTACAATCAGATCAAGATGGCTCCCGAGGACATGGAAAAGATTACTTTCGTTACATAGTGAGGCACTTTTTGTTACAAGGTCATGTCGTTTGGGTTGAAGAATGTCGACACAACATATCAGCATGTTATGGTAGCTCTATTCCATGATATCATCCATCACGAGATAGAGGTCTACGTTGACTCTAACATCCTAGATTGGCTTTAAGATTACCGACTAACCCCACAGACCAACACGAGTCTTTTTAGCATGCTTTGGCCTCACGCTTAATTTTGGATTTCTTATGAATGAGCTATCGAAAAGAAGATGCATCTTATTGGTATAGGTAGTATTAATTAATCCTTATAAGCCTCATTCAACCATGCAGTCTGATACCTGCATAGTCTCAGGATCCCTCTCATTCCGATGTGGCGACCACTTTTAGCCCTCTATAGCCTCGAGTGTTACATGCGGTGTAACCACCCCCCACCTTCTTTAGCCTCGGGTGTTACATGCCCACCAGCTTCCGCATGGTTCATCCTTGAACCACATCGTACTGGGAGAGGTCTGCCTCTGATACCATTTGTAACATCCCGGACTGGCTTTAAGATTATCGACTAACCCCACAGACCAACACGAGTCTTTTCAACATGCTTTGGCCTCACTCGCATGCTTTTTGAGAAACTTCCCAGAAGGTCACCCATCCCAGGATTGCTCCAAGTCAAGCATGCTTAAATGTGGAGTTCTTATGAATGAGCTACCGAAAAGAAGATGCATCTTGTTGGTATAGGTAGTATTAATTAATCCTTATAAGCCTCATTCAACCATGCAGTTCGATACCTACCTAGTCTCAGGATCCCTCTCATTTCGATGTGGTGACCACTCTTAGCCCTCTCTGGCCTCGAGTGTTACATGCAGTGTAACCACCCCCACCTTCTTTGGCCTCGGGTGTTACATTGACGACATGATAGCTCGATCATAAACCGAAGAAGAACATCTTGATCATTTACGTAAGCTATTTGATAGACTGAAGAAATACAGATTGAGACTGAATCCGAACAAATGCACCTTTGGAGTCAGATCCGGCAAACTCCTAGGATTCGTTGTTAGTGGTAAAGGTATCGAAGTTGACCCTGCTAAATGCCATCTCCCCGTACCGAGAAGGAAGTCAGAGGTTTCTTGAGACGATTGAATTACATTGCCAGATTCGTTGCACATCTAACTGCTACTTCTGAGCCAATCTTCAAGTTGCTAAAAAAAGATCAAGTAGTAAAATGGAACGACGATTTCCAGACAGCTTTTGACAAAATCAAGGAGTTCCTACAAGAACCTCCTATTCTAATGCCACCAGTTGAAGGAAGACCTTTGATCATGTACTTAACAGTATTAGATAATTCAATGGGATGTGTGTTGGGGCAACATGACGAGCCTGGTCGAAAAGAGTAAGCAATATACTACCTTAGCAAAAAGTTTACCGACTAGGAAACAAGATGCTCACAACTCGAGAAAACTTGCAGCGCTTTGGCTTGGGATACTCACCGACTAAGACAGTATATGTTTACTCATACTACCTTATTGATCTCTAAAAAGGATCTGATAAAATACATATTCGAGAAACTTGCTCTCTCCAGAAGAATAGCCAGATGGCAAATGATCTTGACCGAGTATGACATCCAGTATACTACCCTGAAAGCGATTAAAGGAAGTGTAGTAGATGATCATTTGGCTCATTAAGCTGTAGATGACTACCAATCTATGCATTTTGAGTTTCCAAACGAGGATATCATATTAGTCACCGATTACGAAGAGCCTGGGCCGAATGAAGGACCTGAGCCAGGATCCCGATGGACCATGGTCTTTGGTGGAGCTTCTAACGCACTTGGCAATGGTATTGGCGTTGTGATTACATCTTTTAAAGGCGTCTATTCACCTTTCACCACCAGGTTATGTTTCGACTGCACCAACAATATGGCTGAATATGAAGCATGCATCATGGGTATCAAAGTTGTTATTGACTTAAGGATCAAATTTTTGCAAGTATATGGAGACTCAGCTTTGGTGATTAGTCAGATCAAGGGAGAATAGGACACGAAGCATCCAAATCTCATTCTATATCGAGAACATGTTTTGAATCTGATCCTCTACTTCGAAGAAATCACTTTTGAGCATATTCCGCGAGAAGAGAATCAGTTGGCAAACGCATTAGCTACCATGTCATCTATGTTCAAAGTCAAATGGGACAACGAAGATCCTCATATTACTATTGAAAGACTAGACGAACTAGCGTACTGTTGCAAACTTGATACTGAAGGAGTAGAGGAGAAACCTTGGTTCTACGAAGTGAAGAGGTATCTCGAGACTCAAGAGTACCCTGAAGGGGCACCTGTCAATGATAAGAAGTTTCTAAGGAGGTTCGCGACCAAGTTCTTTCTCAGTAACAATATCTTATAAAAACGCAACCACGACTTTTCCTTACTCTGATGTGTAGATCAGAAGACAGATGAATGAATCATAGAAGAGTTACATGGAGGCTCTTTTGGTGCTCACTCTAGTGGACATACAATGGCTAAGGAGATTCTAGGAGCAGGTTACTATTGTTCCACTATGAAAGCCGATTTCTATTGATATTCTTGATCCTGTCACAAATGCCAGATATACGCAGATAAAGTACATATACCTCCAGTTCCATTGAATGTTCTAACCGCTCCTTGGCCTTTTGTAATGTGGGGCATTGACATGATCGGAGAAATCAAACCTACCGCTTCTAATGGACAATGTTTCATCCTCGTCCCTATTGATTACTTTAACAAATGGCTAGAAGCAGCCTCGTTCACATCTGTTACCAAGAATGTGGTGGCTCGATTCATCAAACATAATATCATTTGTCGATACGGCGTCCCCGAAAGTATTATTACAGACAATGGTACCAATCTCAACAACATAATAATCACCAAACTCTGCACGCAGTTCAATATTAAGCATCACAACTCTTCTCCATATCGGCCGAAGATGAATGGCGCAGTGGAAGTCACGAACAAGAATCATAAGAAGATCATACAGAAGATGATAGTGACGTATAAGGATTGGCGTGAGATGTTACCATTTGCTCTCCACGGTTATCGCACTTCAGTACAAACATCCAAAGGGAACCCCATTCTCTCTCTTATACGCTATGGAAGAGGTTCTACCTATCGAGGTTCAGATACCCTCACTTAGAGTATTGAAGGATGTGGAGTTAGATGAAGATGAATGGATCTAGACTCGGCTTGACACCAGATAAACTTGATCGACGAAAAATGACTTGCAACTATCTGCCATAGACAGATATATCAAAAGTGAATGATCAAAGCCTTTAATAAGAAATTTAAACATTGAGTGTACCAAGTTAGCAATCTAGTAGTCAAGCGCGTCATTCTACCACAAGGTTATCCCAAGGGAAATGGACTCCCACCTATGAAGGACCATTTGTGGTCAAGACGATATTTTCTGGTGGAGCCATGATACTAAGCACTATGGATGGAGAAGACTTCTCGCACCCTGTGAACACAGACATAGTCAAAAAATACTACGCATAAACGAGACCCGCTAGGTCGACTGGCCTAGGAAAAAATAAGGGTGTCCTGGCGAACCAAAAAGGTTCGGGAAAAAGTTAGGGACATATATGTAAAAAATGTACACCTGGCAAGTCGAAAACCTGCAAAGGCGGCTTGGGCAAAAAAGGGTATCCCGGTAGACTGAAAACCTGAAAGGGCGGTCTAGGCAAAAGTTAGGGATTAAAAGCGTATGACTATGTCTCATCAAGATCATCTACTGATATACTATACTACTATCAACTTCAAATGGCACAGATTAGTTCAATCACCTTCTTCTGACAGCAAAGAGATGAGATAGTCGAAAATATATGAGCAATAGCAGAGTTCAAACCCGATGAGATTGTTTCCACATAGCTTTTATTATTTTCCAAATACTTCCGACAATTTCCTCTTTGTCTCTTTGTACACAAACTTCCTGTCTATAGGATTACTTTTCAAAATTAATACAATTTCCCTTTTCAAGTTCCAAACTTTTACTTTTATCTTCTTTGTGTGCATAAATTCCAATGTTTGCTTTGAATGATTATATGCATTTGACAATAAATATTTATTCACAAATACACGAAAAGCAAACCGAAATAGCAATTACTACAGGCTTTAGGAATTGAGATGACAACCCAAGTCACCAACACATCCCCGCGGAGAAAGTTTCACAAAAAAAAACATTCCCACAAAAAAAAAATCTCTACAATCCCAACAGAGCCATCACTCCCTCGACAGAGACGAATTTCCAAACAAGATTACTCCTCTATCATCTCTTTTCAGCAATGTCCAACGCTTTTACTCATCATATTAGTCCCCAAGGAGTGATCCTATCAATTCATCACATTAGTCCCCGAGCAGTGATCCTATCAACTCATCACGTTAATCCCCGAGCAGTGATCATATCAACTCATCACCTTAGTCCCCGAGCAGTGATCATCTCCACTCATCACATTAGTCATCAATTCATCACGTTAGTCCCCGAGCAGTGATCTTATCAACTCATCACATTAGTCTCCGAGCAGTGATCCTATCAATTCATCACATTAGTCCTTGAGCAGTGATCCTATCAACTTATCACGTTAGTCCCGAGCAGTAATAAGCTATTCAAAACTACATTATTCCCTAAAAAGGGTTTATACACAAGATATTCATCTCTAGCTGAATATCACAAGGATTATCATTCCCTAACAGCATCAATATCCAGACCCAAAACTTGGTCAGATAGTGCATCGGAGGAATTCACATCTCTCTTGTTTCCCAGTCAGGGTCTCCAACAACTACATCCCCAAGCAGAAGTCGAAGATCCCCAGCAGAACATTACCATTCATACATCATTTATAAAAAAATCATAACATATGCATACATAATTCAAGAGCATCATTACATACTTGCATGCATAATAATATGCATAGAACTAACTTTACTCTTTCGGGTTAAATTCTCAAACAGGTGAAAGTTATTTACAAATTTCCAGACAGAAGGTCACAGATTAATGCCCGAAATAAGACAGGAAAACTATCTGAACAACCAGACGAGTTTACCAACAGACATCAAGTTACACCCTAACGAGTACTCATTTCAAATAAAGTCAAGATGAAGGTTTATTCTGACTCTCTCTTATCATCAACTACTCTAAATGACATCTCTAAGCCCATCTCCGACTACACGTTGATATCTCTCCACCTACAAAATGTTGCATATATAATTAAAAATCAATGTGTACTAATAACTTCCTTCAAAGACGAACATGGAGTATAACGTACGGCTCACTCCATAGTATCATCTTCTCCAAATGGCATCTATAAGCCCATTCTAGTACATTGTCAACTGACGATCTCATTCCATATACCAGCGAGTGCAAATTTTCGTGTACTCGAGTGTTCAATCATCTTCTACCTTCAGGTCACGAAAGGCAAGCATACCAATCTAACCCTTCAGGTACAAGAATATTTAACAGGGGAAACTATTATACCCCAAAATTTTCCCTCATATTTCTCAAGTCAATTCACATCTTTATACTCAAGAATTTCTCAAGGGTTGACCAGATGAACCCACTCCTAAGCAATCAACTCACAACTAGGGTTCTGATTCTCTCAAGTCAAAGATAGTTTCTATTGCCTCAAGTTATCATCATATCTCCTCATATGTACCAAGGTATCACCATGCCAAGTTTCAAGCCTCACAACTCAAGTTTGCTCAGTCAATTGCCCAGATGGATGAAAATCAGTTGTATTGGACAAAAAGTCAAATATGGTCAACATACAATCAAACTTCATCATTCTTGGTCAACATCAAGATTTTAAAGTCACATTCATCATTTTATCAAGGTTTGATCATGATTCATCAAGAAAACTCAAGATTTGATAAAAAGTCAAAGTTTCTAAATTAGGGTTTTCTGATAAAAAGTCAACAGGACTTTTACCAGGCATAACTTTCACATACTTTATCAGAATATTTTCCACCAAAGCTCATTCAATTCTCTACAACTTTGTGTCTCATAAGCTTTGGCCAAAAATGCTTCATTTGAGAGTTATGGATCAAGACATTATAGGTCATTCTAAAAGTCAACAAAAAGTCATCTTTTCCTAAATAAGTGTACATGAACATGGAAGCTTAAATGAAGATGAAACCAAAATGAGTGTTTAGAGGACATCTTGAGCTTTCTAAAAAGTCCAAAACATTTCAAAATAATAAAAATTGAGCAAGAAACAACTTGTGCAAGTTTGGCATTTTTAAAGAACCGCATGAAGGGAAATACGAAGCAAACTCAATTTTTTTCCAAATGGGCTATGGTTTTTATAGTTTGGACTTATTTCTAAGATAGTCCATGACTTCTAAACCTACTTGCATACCTCTCTTTAATTTATTTTATTTATTTTGGAATTAATTCATTTAAATCCAATTTTAATTAAAATAAAATACCAAAAATCAAATTGATGAATGCAAGCTGTAAAATCAAGTTCCTTGAAGTCTAAGATACTCAATAAGAGCTGGCAATTTCAAAATATCATTGATTGGCAAGAGATTGAACATGATTGAATCCAAAAAAGGCAACATTTGGTGCAAATTTTGAATCAAATATTTTTATTCAAGACTTGATTCTTGATCATAATTGTTGATCTAAATTGATCTACTATATATGCACATTGAACCCTAATGCTAAAGAGACGAATTCTTGCCTCCAGGAAACCTAGAAAAACTCAAAAACTCTGTGACTTGCAAGCAACTGGCAGATCGAGAATTGCTTCAATTTAAGTCATTCCAAGGTGTCTAATAGCTTCCTCGATGTCCTCTGATTCATTCCAGACCTTTACAAGCAATCGAAACTTCCTGAAACGTAAAAATACCATCACGGTTGCACTTACATATTTTCAAATTCGATTCCGTATATACATGCATTTATAATATGAATTGATCATATATTTGTGTTCCTGATGTTGTTTCCATGCTCTTTGTATAGTTTGATTCGAGTTTGAGTACAGGTACAGGAATCTGCCATTGCTAGGGTTCCAAGCTTTGATTTAGGGCTTCATGAAATAGTCAAAATTGGACGAAATTGAGGGCATGGTTGTGTTCAGTGGATCAAATCTAATCGTTCTATGGTCTTACAACTAATTTATATTTCGTATTTTGAGTTTTGTGACTGTGTAGGGATGTAGTGACGGACAAAACTGTGGGTATAGGCTTTAGCTACGAATCAGAACCGTAGGTAAAAGCCTATGTTTTAAAACGAAGAAGAAGACACCCTGGCGCGTTATTTCAAAATTCAAATATTTTAAATTTTTGTTTTATTATTTAATAAATCTGTTTCGTTTATTAACAACAAAACATCACAACTCAGTTGGCAAGGGAGGCGCGCGCATGACTATAAGGACCTGGGTTCGATCCCCAGATCTGTGTATATATTTTTAGCACTTTGTTTACTAACCATTTTCTTATTTTTCTTTTTCTTTTCAATTTTCTTTTATTTATTTAATTCTTTTTAAATATTTTTTAAAATACAACAAAAATCACAAAAATAATTTTCTTTTTAGAATTATGTTTTAAAATTACTTATTTAATTTTTTACACCAAAAAATAATTCTTTTTTTTAAATTAATTGTTTAATTAACCTCAAAATTAACTTTTTATTTATTTTCTCAAATAAAATCAATCTAGAAAATTCACAAAAATATTTTTTATTGCTAGTAATTAGGTTTACTAATCTTAAATATTTTTGCTAACCTCAAAACGTTTTTTTTTAATTTATTTTATCGTTTTCCGCATTTAAATTATAGAAATCAATGTATAGGTCACAAGGACATTTTTGTAATAGCGTAGATTCAAATTTTCGCATTTTACTTTTCGCACCTCTATAATGTAACTGCCCCAAAGCCCTGTAATAGCCTAGGACTTTACTTTTCTGCACTTTTACTTTTCGCACCTTATAACTGTATATATTAAACTATTAGTAACTAGGGTTTGTATGGTAAGACTAATTAATGAACATAGATAACCTAATTCAAGATAACATATCTGAAATGAACACACTTATCACACTTGCACCTTAGGGTAATCCTCTCTTGTTGTCTTACGAATACAATGGTCATGTCCCTTGAATGTAGGGGTACCATTAGCAAAAACGCTTACGTATAACATCATCATAGTTGTAACACCCCAATATTACCCAAGGTTTTATAAGTAAAATCATAGTAATTTAAAATTTCATAAATTCAATACTGAGGCGTCACAGCTTCAAAACCAAATCACTTTAAACAGTTTGCTTTAAAGTATAAATCTCGGATATATAGCATCCTCGGAAATCATAAATTGAATCTTAGAAATCAAAACACCTTCTTTATTAAATCTCCTCATCAAATCATATTTTCATAAAGTATGATTCTTATTCACAAAAGGAATAACAACAAAAGAACTACAACAAGACAACATAAATATTCCCCCCGAGTGCTACGTATCAGAGCGACATCGACTCGACTAATAGCAGCTATAATCTCCGTCTTAATAACTTGCATGTTACCAGTATAAAGGTAACGACGAAACAAGTAAAGGGTGAGATACTCCAAAACATATAATTAAAGGCATGATAACATATATATATATATATATATATATATATATATATATATATAGTTTTGGAATCATAAAAGATATAGGTTAATAAGTGCATTCCAACACATATCCAAATCTCACTCACTTTAATTGTCATTCTAATGTGTATAATCAACACTTTATCGCCATAACCTCATCGACATAAATCATCACAACAACACATAAACTTTCATCACCACGAAATCATCATAATTCAATACGTCACTAATCAACACGGAAATCATAAACAACAACATCAAACAATGCTAATAACATAAGCAACAAAACATTGGAGTATAACTCCCATCATGGTTGCCATCAAGGCCGTCATGGTTGCCATAGTTTTCAGGCCAATCAAATATAAAAACACAACATAAACAACATCATCACAAATTGGCTAAAGCCCATCGTCGCTTTTGGCATAAAAGCCCATCGTCGCTTTGGCATAAAAGCCCATCGTCACAAACATCATCACATCATATTTGCATTAAGCATTTCATCAAAATCAAATCATCGCAAAACTCATCATTTATATTCATCGCATAGTTATCATGAAATTATCACGTCATATTTATTTCATGTTCATCATAAAGATCATCACCAAACAAAGCATCATAAATCATCGCAATTCCACATAAACCATGACATAAAACTCAACATCAAACGAATCGACAACATAACCGACTCCATGAGACACGACTATGTTATGCATGTGGTACCCGTCGCTTCGTCCGTAATTAGGGACATTGGCATAAAGCCCATCGTCGCTTTTGCATAAAAGCCCTCGTCGCTTGGCATAAAAGCCCTCGTCGCCAATGCAATGTATGTGACTCGACAACACGACATCACAAACACGACACAACAATAACATCATCATTGCACATCAAAATTGGCATAAAGCCCACGTCGCCATAATTTATCCACATCAAGATAAATATATCATTGCATCACACATCATCAAGTATTCGTTATAAGTAAGTCGTCGCAAACATCATGTTCAATCACATCACATAATTATCAATTTAATTCACTAAATTCCAAATACGGAAAAATAGTCAAACATCAAAAATCATCGCGAAATCCATTCCTAATAACCAGCATTAATCGTAATCGTCAACATCGCAATCGGATTGTCCATACGTGTCTTAAATCGACTAAAACGCAATCCGATTCAATTTAACCGTAGTTTAACCTATTTCGGGTCATTTTGTAAAAACTCGTACTTTTGAAAAACTAACCTCACCACTACGTTCTACACGTCGAAATTAGCTAGTACGTCAATTTTCGTTGAATTCAGAGCAACTTGCTCCGTCGTCGAAATTACCAAAATCGGGAAATTGGAACATAATCGGGTTCTAAATTTAATCGGCTAACTTATGTCCTAATTATATTTTATTAATACTAACTAGTAGTATAAGTATTTTGGAAAATTGACAGAAACAAAAACTAAATTGAATTATGTAGGAAGTGAAAATTATGCAGAAACAGGAATACAGAAAACAGCCAAAACACGTTCCTCCTTCCTGCCTAGAAGGGACGAACGTCCCATGCATACAAATGAAGGAGGCGGGCGCCTAGGGGGCCTGGGACGGTCGCCCTCCATGCTGGGGTGGGCGCCTCCCGTGCTCCAAGCCAACCACTTCATCTTCTTCCACGGCTTGTGTTATACAGTCTGTGTTTTTCTGGTTTTTTTCACAGTTTCTTCATTTCCATTAATACTTCTAGTTCCTAGAAGCTTGGCAATAAAATACCCATAATCCATACTCCTAACTCAACCTATCTAAGTTATTTCAACAATCACCTAACCAAAACTCATGAATCAAAATACCAATTTTTCCTAAATCCACAACATATCCATCAAACCCTAGCTATATGGAATGGAAAATCAAACCCATTACCTCAAGTGCTTGGATGATTGCAAGATGCTCCAACCAATCTAAACTCCTAGCTTGCTCTTGCTCTTCTTCTTCCTCCAACACTTTCTCTAGTTTTTCTCTAAGTATAGTTTTTGTGTTGTAATGAAAGAAAAGAGGAAAATGGTGGTTTTATGGTGGTTTCTTAGTACTAGCCAAGGGTGTACACCCAATTCTCAACAATTAGTCCTCACACCCCTAACTTGTCTTATTAATTAACACATTAATAATATCCAATAATATTATTAACCCAATTAATTAAAATAACTCCGAGAAATTAAATATCGATCCGAATAATATTTTACCGAACCAAACGGAATAAAAACCGGACCGAACGAAACGTCGCCAAATATATTAACAGTTATATCGATTAAAATAAATATTCTTGTCGCAAAATAAATATCGATCGGTAACTCGAAAATATTAATATAATATAATATTAATTAAAATGGGGCGTTATAACTCTCCCCCACTTAATAACTTTTCGTCCTCGAAATTACGACCAAAACGAACAATTCGGGACATGCCTACGCATTCGTCCACTCAATCCTCGCGTCAATTAAACAACATACAAAAGACACCAAAAACAAGGGCATCTCCCTAACCACAACGTCCAGTCAAGAACAACCATGCCGAGATGCAAAGCCCATACAATGCACTCGAAAACCAACTAACAACCCAACAACCAAACAAGTCGCAGACACACCGGTTCACTCGAGAACCAAACAAACAAGATCGATACCATCCTAACGCCTCAACCATGGAATTAGTCACACACTCGAACCGACACCTCGGAAACGAGTCATCAAAGATAGGAACATAAAGTCCTACGACACAACACCGACTCCATCACTAAGACGAAGACAACAAAAGGGTTATACAAACCAAAACTGAAACAATCAGAATAGGATAGTACCACGCGTGCTACGCAAACACGAAAAAAAAGTGCCTTCATTCACACATAAGCACGAACTCAAGAATTACACTTGCAGTTATCCCTTTCATTCCAGAAAATCACAAGGTCACATCGTCCTTGTAGATTACCAACGTACAACCCTTGAACAATAACAAGTTACTCAAACATAACCGAAATGCGATACACTACGCATTCTAGGGCGTATACTGACGACTTGCGACTATAACTTACTAGTCCAAATCCCACAATCTCGTATACTCGCTAAAAACTCAATGCTTGATATCTAAACCATGTTGCATCACTTTTACGCATATGATACCAACCGTAAAACAACTTGGTTAATCCTCAACTTCACAATTACTCAGAATGGATACGTTCGAAATGTACACCCATCAGGATACCTCGTAACATCAGTCTCATCAACTCGGAAAAAAATCACTCTGTCATTCTTGATTGATCAACGTCCATTGATCCTCTAAAATACACGACATAGTTTGACCTTTTCAAATATTGTCCAAATATTCACTTGTGAGACTTCGACGTATACACTTGACTCCAACGAAGTCTTCCCTTATAACAATTCAATTCCCAAAATTTGTATTAAGTAATCACCATCCTCGCACCGTCGCAACGATCAATACACAGGTTTCTTATTCCAAACACCTTGTATAACTTTCAATCTCCCAAAGTGGTAATTCAAACCAAAACACTCTCTCAAGAACTCTACCCATCAACGTCGTCTCATACTCCTGTAATTACAAAACAGGTTGGACTTAGAACCATAAGATAAATTTTATGGAATCCAACATGAACGCTGTCGCGACCGACTTCAGTCACAAATAGAACATCTTCCTTTATAAAACATCAATCATCTTAAGGTACCTGTGGCTACCAAACCATTTCAAAATTCTTTACCGTCATGACTTATCTTAGTCGTAATCTAATAATCCACCGCGGCCATTAGTATCCGACGAAATCCATATGTTAGTAGTGAACAAATCCTTAATAACCTTCTGAACTTAATCTCAACAAGTGTCCCAAAAAAAACATGCGACATTCTTCAAAATGATAAATCCCAAATCAGATATTCTTGGGTTATCCGCGATATCAACATACTAAACTCAACACCAGACAAAGTCTCTTTATAGATCGTACTCAACTTTGAATTGTTTTCAAAAACTCCACTCTCCTCGTCCTTAACATCAACACCTTTAAGATTTCTAATGAGCACAACCGCATCAAACTCTAACTCACGCGTCCGATAATTTTTCCTTATGAAAATCAAATCGTCCAAGGTGACAAAACACTCTGCCAAATCTAGGCCGAAATATATCTTAAGTCCAAAATAAAATATCATTATACACCGCACAAGGTTCTTCAGTACTAAACAAGACCAAAATCAAAGCATTCGCTAAACTTTTCACCGGCTCAAACAAATTCGCTTCCCATTGCGAAGTCCAAATAACGACTCGACCATCTCAAGTCAAAGTACACACGATCAATACCAACTTATAAAAAGATCTTCCATCAAACTCGCAAAGCTAACCATCCAAAACAAAGGAACTTCTAAGCTCTGAAATACCTCTTGAGGTCTTCTACAAGATACAAATTAAATCTTCGCGGGACTGTCCAAAATATCACCGTCTAAGTCGCTTACTTAAGGCACTCACGTCCAACAATTCAAAACTCTTTCTTTAGAATATTCAACATACACTTCGTTCCTTTGTCTAAAAACGACACACCAACTAAAGCGACCTTTTTTTTCTTCTCGAACAACATAACCGACGTACTCCACGGTGACCCACTTGAACAAGCAAACTCTGCTCAAACCATTCCTCAAGTTGACTCGTCAACTCTAACTCAGAAGCATACATCCATTAAGGATATTTCGAATCACAACTAGTTCCAAAAACTTAATCCGTCAAAACTTCACTTTGCACTATGGCGGTAATTCACTCACATCTTCACAATATGCTTCGGAAGAATCACAACAAGAAGTTCGCTTGCCAAAATCTTGTTTCTCACCAAAATCCAAATTCGCCCACAACTCAAGTAACCATGCACCTCCTTGTGCTAACTCATCTGCTTCATACACTATTAAGCTGGAAAGACAAGTCTATCCCATCCAACACAAATCCCAACTACTATCAACAAGAGATTAAGGGTGATCAGTTCCTCAATTTGTCAATAGATTTTCGACAATCATGATGGTGACATAAACCATCTTTACCAAACTACAACAACGTCTTCAAACTTACACTTCAAGTTACCAAAGCGTAACACTACTTGAGGATCCATCTTAAGCCACAAGCGCCACCAAGAAGTAAAACTTTTCCCCTACTTGTTTCACACTCATCTCTGCAGACAAACAGTTAGAAACAAGCAAGTAACAACAGTGTTTCACACACATGTCGCATACAACAGGGTTACACACATTAATAACCTGGCCGACAGACCGACCTGCTTTGATACCACTAATGTAACACCCCAATATTACCCAAGGTTTTATAAGTAAAATCAGAGTAATTTAAAATTTCATAAATTCAATACTGAGGCGTCACACCTTCAAAACCAAATCACTTTAAACAGTTTGCTTTAAAGTATAAATCTCGAATACATAGCATCCTCAGAAATCATAAATTGAATCTTAGAAATCAAAACACCTTCTTTATTAAACCTCCTCATCAAATCATATTTTCATAAAGTATGATTTTTATTCACAAAAGGAATAACAACAAAAGAACTACAACAAGACAACATAAATATTCCCCCCGAGTGCTACGTATCAGAGCGACACCGACTCGACCAATAGCAACTATAATCTCCGTCTTCATAACCCTGCGTTACGGTATAAAGGTAACAGAAACAAGTAAAGGGTGAGATACTCCAAAACATATAATTAAAGGCATGATAACATATATATATATATATATATATATATATATATATATATATATATAGTTTTGGAATCATAAAACATATAGGTTAATAAGTGCATTCCAACACATATCCAAATCTCACTCACTTTAATTGTCATTCTAATGTGTATAATCAACACTTTATCGCCATAACCTCATCGACATAAATCATCACAACAACACATAAACTTTCATCACCACGAAATCATCACAAGTCAATACGTCACTAATTAACACGACAATCGTAAACAACAACATCAAACAACAACATCAAACAATGCTAATAACATAAGCAACAAAACTTTGGAGTATAACTCCCATCATGGTTGCCATCAAGGCCGTCATGGTTGCCATAGTTTTCAGGCCAATCAAATATAACAACATAACATAAACAACATCATCACAAATTCGCTAAAGCCCATCGTCGCTTTTGGCATAAAAGCTCATCGTCGCTTTGGCATAAAAGCCCATCGTCACAAACATCATTACATCATATTTGCATTAAGCATTTCATCAAAATCAAATCATCGCAAAACTCATCATTTATATTCATCGCATAGTTATCATGAAATTATCACGTCATATTTATTTCATGTTCATCATAAAGATCATCACCAAATAAAGCATCATATATCATCGCAATTCCACATAAACCATGACATAAAACTCAACATCAAACGAATCGACAACATAACCGACTCCATGAGACACGACTATGTTATGCATGTGGTACCCGTCGCTTCGTCCGTAATTAGGGACATTGGCATAAAGCCCATCGTCGCTTTTGCATGAAAGCCCTCGTCGCTTGGCATAAAAGCCCTCGTCGCCAATGCAATGTATGTGACTCGACAACACGACATCACAAACACGACACAACAATAACATCATCATCGCACATCAAAATTGGCATAAAGCCCACGTCGCCATAATTTATCCACATCAAGATAAATATATCATCGCATCACACATCATCAAGTATTCGTTATAAGTAAGCCGTCGCAAACATCATGTTCAATCACATCACATCATTATCAATTTAATTCACTAAATTCCAAATACAAAAAAATAGTCAAACATCAAAAATCATCGCGAAAGCCATTCCTAATAACCAGCATTAATCATAATCGTCAACATCGCAATCGGATTGTCCATATGTGTCTTAAATCGACTAAAACGCAATCCGATTCAATTTAACCGTAGTTTAACCTATTTCGGGTCATTTTGTAAAAACTCGTACTTTTGAAAAACTAACCTCACCACTACGTTCTACACGTCGAAATTAGCTAGTACGTCAATTTTCGTTGAATTCAGAGCAACTTGCTCCGTCGTCGAAATTACCAAAATCGGGAAATTGGAACATAATCGGGTTCTAAATTTAATCGGCTAACTTATGTCCTAATTATATTTTATTAATACTAACTAGTATTATAAGTATTTTGGAAAATTGACAGAAACAGAAACTAAATTGAATTATGCAGGAAGTGAAAATTATGCAGAAACAGGAATACAGAAAACAGCCAAAACACGTTCCTCCTTCCTGCCTAGAAGGGACGAACGTCCCATGCATACAAATGAAGGGAGGCGGGCGCCTAGGGGGCCTGGGACGGTCGCCCTCCATGCTGGGGTGGGCGCCTCCCGTGCTCCAAGCCAACCACTTCATCTTCTTCCACGGCTTGTGTTATACAGTCTGTGTTTTTCTGGTTTTTTTCACAGTTTCTTCATTTCCATTAATACTTCTAGTTCCTACAAGCTTGGCAATAAAATACCCACAATCCATACTCCTAACTCAACCTTTCTAAGTTATTTCAACAATCACCCAACCAAAACTCATGAATCAAAATACCAATTTTTCCTAAATCCACAACATATCCATCAAACCCTAACTATATAGAATGGAAAATCAAACCCCTTACCTCAAGTGCTTGGATGATTGCAAGATGCTCCAACCAATTCAAACTCCTAGCTTGCTCTTGCTCTTCTTCTTCCTCCAACACTTTCTCTAGTTTTTCTCTAAGTATGGTTTTTGTGTTGTAATGAAAGAAAAGAGGAAAATGGTGGTTTTATGGTGGTTTCTTAGTACTAGCCAAGGGTGTACACCCAATTCTCAACAATTAGTCCTCACACCCCTAACTTGTCTTATTAATTAACACATTAATAATATCCAATAATATTATTAACCCAATTAATTAAAATAACTCTGGGAAATTAAATATCGGTCTGAATAATATTTTACCGAATCGAACGGAATAAAAACCGGACCAAATGAAACGTCGCCAAATATATTAACAGATATATCAATTAAAATAAATATTCTTGTCGCAAAATAAATATCGATCGGTAACTCGAAAATATTAATATAATATAATATTAATTAAAACGGGGCGTTACAATAGTCCCTTCGATATAAAGATCATAGTCCCTCGATGGCCCTCGATGTTGCCTACGAATATTTGATCTCGTCCCTCGGTTGCTGCCTACGAATAAGTGATGATCGTCCCTTCGAATTGCTAAGGTATCACTACAATGTTTCCTTCAATGACCATACGATGACCCTACGTTTGTCCCTTCACATCCAACAGATATAGTTACCTACCAACTAATAGTATGGATAACGTTATCCTAAAGGGGAAGGAAAATAACAAGAACGATCTTCCTGAGTAGGTAATAAGACTCTAAATTGCTTGCTCAATCAATCAAAAATACTTTTAACACCTCACAGTCTTTTCAAAAATACTTTCAAACCAACATTTTGTATACATTCATACGAGAATCATTACAAAGTTAAACTTTCAATATACTTTCAAACACTTCGTATACATTCTTGAGGACTGATACAAGAATCATTACGAAGTCAAAGCAAAATACTTTTCAAATCAAACATACACAGAAAGCAAGTTTTTAAAAAGTGAGCTAAAGCAATTAAGAGCCCGTAGATAACTACGGATGGAAAAGGTTAGTTCTCCCACCGTGTTACATTCGACAACTTAGATTATGGAGATGTGTTGAAATATTAAATTAGATTTGTTAAAATATTGGATTATATTAAACTTGATTAGATTTAATATTTAAATATAATTCAAGATGTGTTGACCCAAACCCAATTAAGATTGTATATAAATAGTCCTAATTTGTATTATTATTTGTACAATTTAATAATACAAATCCATACTTCCTTTATTATTTTCTCTTTCTCTCTTCATTAAAAGTGTCTCACGCACTAACAAATTGGTATCCAGAGTTTCCGGTTATTGTTCAAATCTTTATTTCTTTTATTATTTAATTAAACAATGATTGAATATTTATCTTTAACTATTTTTTTTCTTATTTAAATTTCAAAATTAAACTGATGACTAAATATTATTATGCATAATCTTTCCAATCTTCTTAAAACATTCATTATTGGATTATATTAAACTTGATTAGATTTAATCTTCTTAAAATATTGGATTATATTAAACTTGATTAGATTTAATATTTAAATATAATTCAAGATGTGTTGACCCAAACCCAATTAAGATTGTATATAAATAGTCCTAATTTGTATTATTATTTGTACAATTTAATAATACAAATCCATATTTCCTTTATTATTCTCTTTCTTCATTGTCTCGCACTAACAAATTGGTATCCAGAGTTTCCGGTTATTGTTCAAATCTTTGTTTCTTTTATTATTTAATTAAACAATGATTGAATATTTATCTTTAACTATTTTTTTTCTTATTTAAATTTCAAAATTAAACTGATGACTAAATATTATTATGCATAATCTTTCCAATCTTCTTAAAACATTCATTATTTTTGGTATTATAAAATTAATAGTGTCAAAAATAAATTAAGAATTTTTATTTAGCAAAAGAAGAAGACAAAGGTGATGATTGAAAATTTGAAAAAATAAATTAAGAATTTTTCAGTTAATTTGAGGTGTAATAATAAGAACATAGGAATGGGTTTGATGAAACTAGATAGATTTTGAATCTAAACTCACTGCTTCATTATTGCATTATTATGACAGGTAGAACTCCAACATCGAGTTTGTGGAGTCATTCCAAAAAGGTAGCATTCATCTGGTCTGTCTCTGCCTTATGCTTCTTCATTTTGTTCCAAATGGCCCTTCATAACTCTTCAAACACCCTTTCATCACCTTCTTCAGGTAATTCATTCTTTGTTTTTTCCTTAGATTTTGTAATAATTGATGTTAGTTACTAGATTTAGGTTTTGTTCCTTAGATTTAGTAACAAGTAATTTTTTTTTTTGTTTTTTTGTTACCTGATGTATGAGATATTTAATAAGTAAAAATGTTTCCTTTGATGTGGGTTTTATTCAAAATTTGATTTTGGGTAAAGATATAAGAGAATTTGGTACTAAGATGAAAAGGGTTTATCTCAGATTCTTCAAATTTAAGTTCAGAGAGAAGATCCAAATTATATGATAAGATGGCAAGGGATCTTGATGAACATGGAGCTGCTTTTCTGAAACATGGTGAAACCTCTCAGTCACTTTCTATTTCAGATATCTTCACCTTGAATGCTGGATCTGTAACACCTGTATTAAAGGTAATAAATGACAATTTAAGCATTTATTTGTTTTGTTCCATGAGGTTGTTTGTGGTAGCAGCTGATGATAATTTTTCTATATGCAGCCTGCAAATCCTCCGGTGCGAGCTAATGTGTTGTATTTGAACACTGAATTCTCGGTCCCCGTTGCGTAAGTATAAGGATTAGTTTTCTCGTCATATTTTTTATTGATGATCATTTAATGTATGTATCTATGCTTAATTAAAGATCTATGTTTTCCAAATCCGGTTATGGTTTTGAATTGGATAGTCATAATTGTATACTCATAAGAATATTGCTTTTTCCTTAATTAGAAATAAGTTGCATCATTATTAAATTTTGGTTGAGAGTAACGCAACCCTACGTGACTGGTTTGTAAGGTAAAAATGCTTGTCACTTATAAACACAAGCTTGGGTCATTTCTCATCAAATGTGGGATTTCAATACACACCCCTCATGCTCATGCCTGAATATCTGGAGTGTGATCCGTGGCCTGATAGCAGATGGTGAACGGATTTTGGATAGAATTTAATACTATACTAAAATTTGGACCGAGTTTAATTCTACCCCACCAAAGAGCCTTGTTAGGTGAGGGATGTCTCTCACTTATAAACACATATTCAACCTATTTGTGCGATTTCAACAATCATCTAATTGTATCTGTTAAATTCTTCTGTTGTGATCTATCGAAAACTTGAATATCTAAGACAAATCACTCACATGATTCAATTCCAGTAAGCATAAAGGAAATGGGTATCTGAAATAAATTAATATAAAATTATCGAATAAATTTTCTGTGTCGATGCAGGCTAAATGATACAACATATGTTAATATCCTCATGTATAGCCTCATGTAGAGCTTCTCCTACTTCTTTTCTCTCTTCAAATTCTTAACAAAAAAAACTATTTGTTCTACAAGTACAGAATACATCATCTTGATGAATAAAGCTATTTTAAGTGGGGGAAATGGCTCACTTGCTGTGTTTTCAAATATTTGAAGGAATATAATGTATAATTTTAAAACTGGATGGGAGTAAATTATTCGACTTAACAAGATAACTCTTTAAAATGATTTAGAAAAAACCTTACAAGGGGATAAAATTTGATCATACCTGTTTTCTTTTTGTTTCCTGGTAAAATATCATACCACTTTTGTAAAATATCATGACAATTATTATATCTCTACCTTCTTTGTTGAAATTTAACAATTATTACTATATCACTGTTATAGCTGTTATTTGACAGTACTTTGAACTAAATAGTGTATCGCTTAACAATAACTATTTGCTTAAATTCCGCTACCCCGTATGCCTTTGATATTTTTGTTATTGTTAGTTAAGAAGTTGTTACCCGTTAGTTATGTAGTTGGTTATAGTTATGTTATTAGTTAATGGGCAGTTAATGAGCCTGTTGAGAGATAGTTAGGCCAAATAATGCATGCTGCCTATAAATGGAGAGGACAATTAGAGATGGAATGATTTTGTCATTTGAGAGGAATAGAGCCGTTTGGCATTGGGAGGTAGGCACACCCTTGAAATACTGCCATTGTAATAATCAAAGGGAATTCTTCCCCATTTTCATTAGTAATATACCAGTTGGATCTATCACGCTATAACCAATAGTTGACAACATTGCTAGCCACTAGTTAACATTAATTGATATGTTATTACTTTACATTAATTGATTTGATATTCACATAGAGATGCATGGTTTGCATGATCCAGGGAGGCTGTCAAAAATATTTTCAATCCATACTTTGATAAAGGTAAGTCCTGGTTGGATCTACCTCTTATTTATCTTTTTTATTTTATTTTATTTTGTTCACATGCTTACATGTGTGTAAATTAGCAATCTGGTTTCAGAACTCTAGCATGTACCATTTTAGCATGTTCCATGCCTCTCACCATATTGTACCTGTACCTGCCACTAAAGAAGAGGTATACTTCAAGCATTGATTTCTTCAACTCATGTTGGAAGTTTGTTCACGTAGTTCATGAGAGTCATTGTTTTTTCAGATAGAAGCTGAAGCATCTTCAGTGGAAACTGTTGCTGCAAGGCTCTGCCCTTTGAATATTGTTTTGGATCGAGTGGTTTTA
This sequence comes from Vicia sativa, assembly GCA_021764765.1. Classification (NCBI taxonomy): domain Eukaryota; kingdom Viridiplantae; phylum Streptophyta; class Magnoliopsida; order Fabales; family Fabaceae; genus Vicia; species Vicia sativa. The sequence goes on from CM038794.1 coordinate 32,867,423, forward strand.
ACTTCAACAGGAGTGCTCCTTGGTTGCTGGCAGGTTGTTTGTACTCTGAATGATTCTTCTCGTTATCCTTCACCCATGTATTATAGATGGAGTTGCACCCCATAACAAGCCTAGGCTAATGATTTTATGTTCATTTTGTAGGTAATCTCGGGTACAGATCCCATAGCCATTCGTGGTAGATTGAAGAATGTACTTCCACGTGCGCCAGAGAAGCAACTTGTAAGTTTCATTTGATTACTCAATTTTGGTGCAATGTCACTGCAACAAAGTTGCAACCTCCTGTACTGCGGTTTTATGACAGGACTAGTGAATTTCAAGATGCAATTAGAACTTTAAGAAATCTCGTTAATTTGATATGTCCTATGTTTTTCCTGAAGTGAATTATTGTTTTGATATGCATCTAGAATTACATTGCATTGTGATGCCTTTTGATCTTCCATTATTTAATCTGCAGTACGATGCTGCAATTCTTCACACTACATTTGCAAGGCTTTTGGGTCCACCTAGAGCAGCGTCTATGGTACTGCTATCCATCTATGTTATTTCTTGGTGTTATTTTTTTCTGCATATTTCTTGGAATTGATTAGAGTTAGCATTGTCACTCATTTTAGCATTGCATTTGGTCCAAACATGAACATTGGCACGATTGCCAATTACCTGTGATATGCAGGAACATCTTACAACGTCAGATGAACTCAATTTTTTTCATGAGTTAGTGAATCAACTTAATAGACAGATTCGCGGATTCAAGGTTTGTTGTTATTTGCTTGTTTTTTTAAGATAGCAGAATCAAAATTACAATTAAGGCATGAGAAATTTGAGTATTATAAGATAGGAAGAGCCTAACCTATATTTTTCCTGCTGAGTTTCGTCCAAACATATGCATCCAGGCAGTGGTGTCCGAACTGTGGTACGTGGAGGAATATGATGTGCTTGCCCTTGCATTAAATGGAAAAATGAACTGTCACAAATTCAAACTTGGTTGCTCATCAAGAGATTGAAGCTTTAGATACATGAATATTTTATGTACTATATCAGATTGCAACGTCAATTTTTATTGTCATTCTGCAGAAACCAGAACGAATTTCAGCATAGACAAATCTTCTAGTTATTTGTCATTTGGTTCTAATCAAAGAAAATGTTTTCTTGTATTGGTTTCCTCGAACATAGCGCAGTTAAGTTTTGTTATTTGGTTAAATGTTTTCTTGTATTGGTTTCCCAAAGGAGTGGTGTATAAAGAAATAATACAAAGTTGAAATGTAATGATACAAGGCTGAAGAAATGTGATTGTCTATTAAGGTTAGAGCAATACTTCCTTGGTCATAAACACAAATCAAACTATTTAGGCGCACACTCATAAATAGAATAAAATAAAAAAATTTAAAAAAGAAAAAATTTAAAATTTAATGTAGTATATTTAGTGAGTGTGCCCAAATGATTTGTGTTTGTGCCCAATCACTCACAAATCAAACTATCTCACTCGAATATTTAAATATATATTAATTTTAATTATTATTATATTAAATTTGCACTTATAAATATTTTCATTACTTTAAACTTATTAATATACATTATTTTTAATTTTTTAATGTATTATTGAAATAAGATACCACAAATAAAGTTGTCGTATAAAAAGTCATCATAAATATGAACATTTAAATGTTGACCTATCATATTGTTGGTATATTTAAAAACCTATTAATTTACTTAATTACAGAAGTTAACATAACATATCCAATTTTCTAAAATGTCATATTCAAGTTCAAAGTTTGATTACCGGATCGGACCGGCCAGTTTAACTGATTAGCCCAGGAACCAGGCTTATGTCCGGTCTCTTAAACTCTTAACCGGCCTGCCAAGAAACCAGACAAAACCCCTTCAAACGGGAATCCAGATGAAGGGACGTAATTATTTAAAAGCAGCTGTTAATTTGAAACTACAGAGCCAGCCTGATCCATCTGAAATACAATCGACTATTTTCAGTAGAACTTTTTTTCAGAAACAGACCATGAAATAAACTTCTGTTTATTGAAAGATTATCTAATATCCACTGATTATCCATCCAAGTTTACAACAATGAAAAAACAGTTAAATCTATGTGTTTAAATGACACTTTCTGGCCATTGGATGGGAAGGATTCCCAGTCTCACATCGCAGGTGGCACTAAACTTGTTCAACAAAGTTCCTGAAAATCTCTTATGAATACCAGTCAGGAATGAAAGATCATGTTTCAGCTTCAGGTTCGTCTTCAACAGCATCCAATGTTTCATTAATGTAAGCCTGAGCTTCATCTAATGCTGACTCTTTTGCATCAGCAGCATACAAAATCTTCTTAATTGCTACCGATATCTGCAAAATATAACAGGTTGCATGAGCATTGATTTACTCAAATTATTTTAAATTAGTCCCATATGTCCAAAATTCGAATTCAAATGATAATGATCCAACCAATTGGATTATTAACTTAAATCTAGACATAAATTCTTCACATATTTGTAAATACATAAGGTTGTAAGCATTTTCAATACCAATGCATAACACATTATCAAGCAGGATCACAGAAGTAGAAAACAAAAGCTATATTCCAAACCATTCGAAGAGTCATTTCTCTTTGACTCAAGTAATATCAAAATTACAACTCAAGGTAGACTACAACTTACCCTATACACTAAACCTAACCCGTGATCAATATAAAGCAACTAAAAATATACATGTCGTGGGCAGAACCATATAGAATATGATATATTTGATGAACTCCGAAGCATATAGAAGTAGACATGACCACAAGCACATTAGAAAGGAAAAGACCTCACAGTTTTGAAAAGTAAAATCAACTAAACTGATGCCAGAATTCTTACAGGTTCATTCTCCAGTTCTGATGCCTGGCAAAGAATTTCTATATCCCGTAGTTTTGAAAAGTAAAAGTCTCTTTCTTTTTCCAAAAGATCCATCGAGAGTTTGAGATCAGTAACCTGTAAAACAAAAAACAAAGAATAAAGTGAGCACTGAACAAAACAGAGGTAATAATGTTTTCATTAAACTATCAAGTGAAAAACTTAAAACATGGATATCAATACAAGAACTAATAGACTGGTAGATAATTGCCACATCGAAAGCACATTCATGTATATGCTAGTGCTACCTTCAGGAAAATAAGGCCAACATAATACATACATTTACCAATTTCTTAACTACAGAATTATATCTATGTCCATGAGCTTCTTTACCTATGTACTATGTTTACAGTTGGACATTTCGATAATGGTAGCAGTCGCAGCAAGCCTAATTTTCATTGTCATACCTGCTTGGACAATGCCTGAATCTCTGCTGACGAATTTGCCCCATCTGATCCGCCACTTGACCTTGAATGCTTAGGCCCTGCAATCAAATGTACATTAACCAAAAAGGGAAAACAATACATAACAGTTTAGGATCAAAGATACCAGATACCAATAAGCCAACCTGAGGTTCTATTTAGACCGAGTGCGTCGCCTGAACCAGAATTATTCGTAGTGTATGATTGAAGTGACTTTGAGCTCCTTAAACCCTTATGATTTCGGTCCTTTCCACCCTTAACCCTGCGCTCCACAGGATTATAGTTCCTACAGGAAAAATAAAAAAGACCGAGATAAAACAGATATACAGCATGAGAAGATATGTGCATGGCATAGAACTGCATATGTAAATATTAGAGAGAAAATGCATTGGATATATACCATTCAAAGCAATTACATCAAAATTGCACAGCGATAATAAAGTATTCCTTCAAATATTATCATAGCAACGGTAATCACTTACAAAAAAAATAAGAGCAACGTAATCAAAGTTGTTTAAAGGATATGAGGGAACTTATAGCAAGTAACATACTCATTCATAATGCCACCATTGACAGAATCACAGTAACGTTTCAGCCATTGAAGGAACTCCAAGTTGTCCAAAGGTCGGCCTTTAATAAGCCTGCTAACTTCAATATGCTGCAACACGGTAATCAAATTAGCTCAACAAATGCAAGAATCAACTATTGATGGTGCCAAAGTATTTTCTTATACCAGTGTTCATTCTCAAGTAAAGTTATAACCCGGAGATAAATTAATTTTATTCAACGAAGCAAGGATAACATGACCCCAAAAAAAAATTTAACTAGTATTGAGCATCAAACCAAGACCACACCCCAACCTTGCACACCATCAAATCTCTTACGCAAACTTAACCACCCTACCTAAAGAAACACTAAAATATTGCAGTCAAGCAGCAATGAAAGCATAAGGATATAATTGGGGAAGAGTTAAAAGGAAAACAACAACAAGAACAACTAAGGTTTAGCGGTATCCAACTAAGTGGAGGCGGCTACATGGATCAACTTTCGCCGTAATGTTCTATTAAAGACCATGCTTCTACCCCAAATCATTTATCTCGAGATTTTTCTTAATAGCTTCTCCTATAGTCTTTCTAAGTCTTCCCCTTCCTCTAATTGTTTGCCTTCTCTCCATCTGGTCAACCCTCCTTACTACAGAATCTACCGGTCTTCTCACTACATGCCCAAACCACCTAAGTCTCTTTTCCACCATCTTCTCCACTATAGGCGCTACCCCGACACTCTAATATTTTCAATAAACTTTTATCAAGCAAGAGCTGATATATAAGTTGTCCATAATCCAAGAGTTAATGGAGCAAGTACTTAATCATCATACATTGTGAGGGTATGGACAACTTAGGGAGCTTCTCATTGTGAGGGAAGAAACAAATACCTTCTCAATTTTCAACTTATTGAACACTTCCTGTAGAACTTTATAATTTTGAATCATATCATACTCTGACTTGGCATCAAAATTCACCTAAAATGAACCACAAAATTATAATTTATTGTAATAGATATGAAATATCATAAGAGAAAGAAATGAAATTTAAAGCAAAATCATCTTGCCACCTTGTGCATTGGCACTACCCCAGGATACGTCATGTCCATCATCTGGCATTGCACAGCACCAGATGCAGCCTAACAATGAATGAACACAGGGCATAAGCATGGTGAGAGCAAGAAAATATACTTTCATTACTGATCAGCTTTCAAATCATTATTGTGCCCCTTTTAAATAATAAATAAACCTAGAAATATATGCAAAAACTTTGGTATCTGCACTTTCTGTCCATGCTCAAAAATAAAGACACAACCATTGACAGTAGCAATTGGAAACATAGTATCCATACTCAAACATGAAAACGAAACCATTAACAGTAGCAATTGGAAACATAATATCCATACTCAAACATGAAAACAAAACCATTAACAGTAACAATTGGAAACATAATAATCTGACATCCGTAACTTTATAAACTTTCTCAAAAACCATATGTTTGTTCAACATACTTTCAATTACCATCAGAGAAATAATGATTTCCAATACAATTTTTCCCGAAAGAGTTGGTTTACTTAAAAAATTATCAAAAGAGAGGCCAGAAATCAGTCACAAGCAGCCTAAGAAATGCAGTCAGCAAAAAATTGTACTTGTAATAACTGGCAGAGAAAAAAAAACTTTGTTGCTTAACTGTGTTCGTGGTTAACTTAATAACAGGAAAACCACTATTTGATCATTTTAAGGTTAAGGGGTGATTTCAGATTTTTAGAGGGAAAGGACAGAGGAGAGGTACCCTGTATTTTTACCCTATAGCAGCCGGCCTCTGCTCCGGTCTGCTAAGGGTAGCAGGGATTGACTACTCCGGAATCAGTAGGATTGAATAATTTCTCCAAAAGTCCACAATGTGATCAAATAATTCCTACAGTGTCGCTTTGATTTCGCCAAACTCAATATGAATCAAACATTCACAGTTTCTAATTCCATGAAAACCATTAAAAAACGAAACGCGCAATTCAAAATAAATTTCAATAGAAAACCAAAGCATTATTTCATTATTCCACGGAACCCTTGTGCATGAAAATAGGGTAAGAAAATGCAGCAAACACAAGAACAATGTGGTATTAAAATTGAATGATATGAGAATGTTTATTACCTCCTCAATGCGAGAGAGATTAAGTTGAAGACGATTATTGATCCAAGTCAGAATCTCATTTCTACCGACAAAATAAGCGCTATCCATTATCCCTATACTCGTCGCCATTTTTTCTCAGCACAAACCAAAAACAAACAACAATACAAGAATATAATAAAAAACAAGAAAGAATTTTTTTCTTTCTCCTAATTTATATTAATAGCAAAATGGGTGAAGATTTTTCTATGGGCGAAATCTCGGGGGAGGGGTTTTTGTTTTTGTTTCTGTGTCTGTGTGTGAAGTTTAAAACAAAAAAAGCATTTGTTTTTTTTTTTTTTTGTTATTTATTTTTGGGAATATGGAAACGGAAGGAAATTAAATGGACGGTGGAGGATTGAATAAATGCTAACGGAAGGGGAAACGGAAACCCAAAAAAGGAGAGAAGAGAACCGTACTAGAAGAGAGGGAGCTGAGAGAGAGAGGAAGAAAAGTAATGGTGAAATGAAATTGAATGTGGGTGGGTACTCTCACTTCCGACAGCTGTATAAATATATAACGCTTGCTTATGCTGCTTCCAATGGGAGGTGGGAAACCACTTTTTAAATTATTTTTTTAATATCAAGACTTAATCATGTAATTCGGGTAAATTCATTTTCAAAATTATATTTTCATTAAATTTGAAAATGTTGAAAAAAAATCTTAATTTGAAAACAATATTTTAAATCAATTTAGGTGAACTCATAAAGATTATTTAGATGATGTGGTGGATCTCTTTGAGGTTAATAAAACATTTTGAGTTTGAATCGAATTCTAGATGTAATAGAGCGTTTGTCGTCTAATATAATTTTATAAAATTTGAAGGATATTCATATAAAAAAATCAACTTAATTGATAATTTAATTGTAGGTTTGTAAGTTTGAATTTTCAACGTAATTTATTCACCTTTAAGATGTGAATTTTTCGTCATTAGTCTAGTAGAACAATTTTTAAAAAAAAAATGTTAATTAACTTTATTTAATGTGTAATATCCAAATATTTTCTAAGCGTTTTCTTTTAAAATAAAATATGTTTTAAATTAGAATTAGATTGTCTTCAAATGAGTGTAAGGTTAATTATTTTATAAAATTTAAAATTTTACACATGTAAAGTGTGATTAAAAATAACTCTATATTAGAGCCGTTTTTGAGAGCGTACAAGATTTACTGCACAGAGCTTTGAAATTTTGAAGGTTAAATTATGATTAATTGGGATCTCATAATATATATATATTAGGTTGTAATTATATAGAACCTCTATTTATTTTATTCTTGCCAAATTGTTATTAATTTACACATGACCTCCAAATAACTTGAGACGGATCTGTTCCATACCACATTATCATAATAAAACATAATTTTTATTTAATTTGTCACACTTAAATCATAATTAATTGATATAAAATTTTTGAAAAATTTGAAACGACTCTACTATAACCTAAATAAGATCAAGAGCTCAACTTACATAAGCTTTTAATGAAAAAAATAGTTTATATTTGTGGAAAAACTTTATCCATGTTATAAAAACTAGTAATACAGTAGTGTACCGATTAGGGAAAAATGTGGTTGAGGAAATGGGATTATTTGGATGTGGTGGAGTTGTCTTATTCTAGATGAGGTAAAACAAGTAGCGGACATCTAAGTGATAAAATCCTCATTTGGATTATTGTTTAACGTAAGGGGCAAGTGGAGGAGGGATAATTAGTTAGCTAAGACATTAGTTGGGTACGATGTTATTATTTAAGTTAATAAACTAATGTCTAAAAAACGAAACAGAACATCAAATGCGTTAACTATGCTTATATCAAATGATTAATTAAAGCCTATTTTTGGCGAAAAGGGTGTGGGGAGAAATGGATTGATTCAATCTGTCATAGTTCAACTTATATATAAGAACCAACAATTTCTTTCTATGTAAATAACGCTTAGAAAAAGAAGCTGATTAAATTTAGCAATTTATTGTAAACAATTCTTTTAGTTTTGATTATATGACACGATGTCATTATAATTTTCTAATACATCAAAGTTGAAAACAATTCATACAAAAAATTAGAAGTCATTCTAGTTATTCAAATATTCAATTATGTTTTTTAATTTTTCTTTTGTCAATTTATTTTCTTAACCAAAAAAAAAACATTAAAGATGTATTTATAATTTTAATAGTTTTGAATAAATCAAATGCTCAATAAAATAAAGTCTCACATTTATTCTAGATCGTAGATTTCTAACCAGAAATCATCAAACAATCTTTCGCATTCCAAGCAATGAAGCATGACACCTAAACTGATTTTTACATATAAGGTATCATGCATGAAGAAAAAGGTATATTCAACTCGAATATCACTCATATTTTACTCTTCAATTTTTTCATTGATTTAAGTGTTGGAGTTTTAATCTTGCAGGTCAACTTCCTCTTCGCTACATTGAAATTTGTTGCCCCGATCCAAGATCTCATCTCATTTTTTCATTAACCACTTATGGCTCTCAAACAGAATAGTGGCATCGTCTGAGAAAAATCGACTTCTGATTCCTATGAATTTCCGCAACCACATCTATTTGATTTAACTCATGATCGATGTAGTAGTTACGCTAAGATGGAGAAAATAATTCTTGATGTTATTTTTTAAAGCACATTGGATGGGACACTTTTAGGGTTTCAATACCACGAGAAGGTGGATGGAGCTCCTGACGCGACACTTCCACTAGTCTTAATTTCCACCGTAGCTAATTATTTAGTATCAAGGATCTTCACTAATGATGGAGGTCCGTGTGACCTAATGTATCTTACCATCTTCATGAAATTAGGGTTACACGTGCATGATTTAAATATGTGTGAAGACAGAAGCCTCTTAGCGTCAATGATTCTTTAACTAGACCGTATGGAGTAGTAAATGTAACACCCTAATGTTGTACACCGAAATTTACACTCTTCATTTGGAAGTTTCTGGCTTATAATTGCGTTATCATAAACATTCATGCATATTCATGCATAGCATTGATCATGAGGTTACTTTGTTCAAGGTATCTCAAAATTGTGGAAGAAACGGTGCGTTTCGGCTATCTCAGATCATTTTGAGCCAAAAATCGATATTTCTCGGTTTTGATGGCTATCGCAAGATTTTCTGGTCAGAAGGCTATTTTGGTTTGGATCCATAAGCATTGGGATTGTATTAATATATTCTCCAGTTTATCTGTTCAGATCGGAGGTTGTTTCGTCAAGAAAAAAAATAATTTGCTTGTTTCTTAATAAAGTGAATTTTGGGTTTTTAGTACGTTTCAGGCGCTCCGTAAGGCGTATCTCTCAGATCGTAAGGTATTTTCTAACAATTTTTAATGAGCAAGTCTGTCTCACTATTATATATAAATTTTGTTCACGAGCCGAAAGCAAATTATGTGAAGAAGGTCCCCAAAAAAATTGATCTTTCAAGTGGATTAAACTGAATTTTAGTGTTGTACCGTGCGCTCAGTGCACTAAAACCTTCGTAATTCCTAGATGGAAAATCTAAACTGAGCGGGGCCGGTGTCTAAAATTCCGTATCGAAGTTTTCTTCGACTTTAATTTGCAAGAACAGAGCAAATTCCTTACCATTTAAGAGCAGTGTTTTTATTCTTCAGAGTTGTTTTCGAGTTGAACCGAGCAATTTTCATCTAATACGTGAACTTCAAAAAATCATATCTCGCTCGATTTTTATCGAAACAAGGTGGAACCAGTGCCAAAAGTTCAAAAATTCCATTGGTTTCAATTGTCTCAGAGATATTCAAGGTCAAATTTTGATCAGAAGACCCTCGTTCGAGGCAATTTCTCATAAGAGCGCAAGGAAAATTCTCCATGTGTCAGACGCCCGAAAAGTGTGTTGAAACTTCAAAAATTCATATCGCCTGGACCGTTCGTCCGATTAAGTCAAAATTTTGGATCTCGCCAGCAAAATCGCGTTTCGGACATTTTTCGTTGACATTCCGACTTCAAATTCTGCACCAATTTGGCTGTTTTGAATTAAATACGAAAATTATTTGGATAATCGCGATTTGGGCTTAATTATGGATACAAGGCACTCTAAGGCCCAAACGTTCACACTATAAATAAATTTTTGCCTTCACAATTCAAGGACAGACAACCATTTGCAAAATTTCACTACAAACACACTCTTCTATTCTCTCTCAACTCTCAAAGATCAAAGCAAGTTTTCCATCAAGTTTCCTCAAGAATATTGAAGTACATTCAAGGTGTCGAAGTGGAGAATTTCTCCTCTTCCTCTCTCAAACTCGCGCCCTCTCTCTCTCTTATTATCTCCTCTCCGATCTTCAATTCGACATCGGCGATCTGTTATCCTCGTTCTCCTCTTCATTTCGACGGTAAGATCTCTTGATTTAAGCACTTTTGCATATTTGATTCTTGAGAAAAGCACTTTTCTAGAATTGAAAATTAATCAAGGTTTTGATTGAGGAATTGAACGTAGATCACGGATTAGGTTGAGAAATTTCAATTCAAGGTGATTATCATCATGAAATCTAGAATTGGATGAAACAAGCACTTATTTGATTAATTGATTTTCTTGAGAAAAGTGCTTATTCAAGCTATGGATTGTTGATGCTATCAATTTGTGGATTCAAAACCTTGAATTTCATGTGATTAGCCTTAAGTTTGAACCTTCATTAATGTACCAGATCTACGCATGAATCGACGCCTTCTAAGTGTTTGTACTAATGCTTGAGTTAGGAATTGCATGTTCATGTATTGAATAATCCTCACGTTGATTAATTGGATTCATTTCATATGCTAATGGCTTGATTTGTGAACTCGAAAACATGTCAAAATGTGTAGTTGAATGCATATCCATGAGTCAATTTGCATGCATGCTAGGTGTTTGTGCTAATGGTTGAATTAGAAGCAACATGTTTATGCATTGATATTCATTGACATTGAATTAAGTTTTACATGTTTGTAGCTTGATTTTCAAACTTGAAATGTGTCGAAGCATGGTCTAATTCATGTTCATGAATCATTTTGCATGTGAATAATTTATTTGATGCCATGCTATGAATTCCTCACATGCTCATGAATCCTCTTGCATTTTGATTTGATTTGATGTCATGCTATGCATTCCTCACATGTTCATAAATCACTTTGCATGTGAATAATTTATTTGATGCCATGCTATGCATTCCTCACATGTTCATGAATCCTCTTGCATTTTGATTTGACGTGATGCCTCGTTGTACATTCTTCACATGTTCATGAATCATCTTGCATATAAACAATTGATTTGATGTCTTGTTGTGCATTCCTCACATGTTAGGATTTGATTTGCATGTTTTGGATTGAATTGATGCATTTCTCATGTGTTTCATTCTCATGCATTTGCTTATAAATGATTGCCTTTTGAGTTTTATTGCTTCCAATACGCACTTTCCTTTGTTATTTGATTGTTTGGAATGGCTCTTGGCATGAAAATGTCATGAAAAGAAGATTTGGTTCGCAGCAGAAAAATTCTGAAGTTGCAAGTCGCACTTAGCGTCATCAAGGGCCCTCTAAGCGCGAAATTATCTGAATTTTGGGGTTTCATGACTCAGAAATTGCGCTCACCGCGATATATTAGGCTCAATGCGGTCTAGGCTCAGCACTGTATACCGGGCTCATCACGGTCTGGAACTGAAAATTTTATTTTTTTGATCGTTTGACTTGAAATCTCATATGCTCTCATCTTGTGGAGTATTGTATGAGAAGTATTTTGTGCAGGTACTTGTGTTATAAAGGTGCGCGAAAGCATATTCTAATGCTTGTATACATACGAATGCGCATACCATTTGTATATTGCTTGGATTTACACCTTGCTTGCAGGTTATCCTATCTTGAATGCGTACGAATGCGCATTCTAACACTTGTATGCGTACGGGCGCACATTACTTGTATGATATTTGGATTGACACCTTTCTTGCAGGTTATCTGATTACTTGAATACGTACGAACGCGTATTCCATCACTTGTGCGCATATGTGTACATTCTATTGTCTGGTTATTATGGATTGACACCTTTCTTGCAGGTTATCCGATTACTTTAATACATACGAACGCGTATTCCATCGTTTGTGCGCATACATGTACATTATATTGTCTGCTTATTTGGTTTTACTCTTTTCTTGCAGGTGCTTTTGATTTGAATGTGTATGAACGCGTATTCCGATCTTTGTTTGTGTACAAACGTGCATCCTATTGTCTGCTTATTTGGTTTTACTTCTTTCTTGCAGGTGCTTGTTTGGTCTTACTCCTTTTTTGCAGGTGTATGTGTATCAAATGTGTACGAACGCACAATTGATACTTGTTTTGCGTACGAACGTGCAATACTTTGGCTGCTTTGTCTGGATCATTATCTTTTGCAGGTTTATTGTTTCAAATGCGTACGAACGCGCACTCCGCTTATGCCTTGATACCTCTGAGCATTTCTCACAAGTTTACTCTTAATGCTTGGCTGCAGTACTTGAAGTTTTCCGGATTATTGCTTGCTTGCAGTGCTTTACGGATTTATTATCCGTTTGGTATTTTCTACATCATTTTATTGCATTCTCTTACATCTTTTCTAGATATCATGAGAAGTAGGGCTTTACAGCTTTCTTTTGCCATGATAAGTAGGAATAGAGATGCATGTTCAGAAACCCTCTGGTTTATTTAAAGACCCGTTTAGGGAAATTTTGTTTGCTACCTGTGTTTGGATTGTTTAACGTCCTCTTCCATGCATAAGGAGGCGCTTCGAGTCTTGTGTGTTTACATTTGTGCTTGCATATATCAAGAGTGGTTAGGAAAACTTCTAAGCAGCACCACCAAGCAAAGTCCCGCTTTGATACTTATTGATATATATGATGATGATATGATGGGCACGAGGAAAGGGTTCACAATCAACCCCCACACAGTTCTAGTTCGTGTCAGCTCAGCACACGCAAATTGTGTTCCTTCCTTTATCGAGTCAATAATAATAAAGTGGCAAGAGTTCCATATTATGACTCTTCACGCTTTCTTGAGGTTCGCATTTACTTCTGGACTCGCATCATTTTCTCTTCACACTTGACAATTCATGTCATGTTGTGATACCCTTCACGAGAATCAAAATATGTTGGCTCCTGGTTGCTTCTGGCCCTCGGCTTGCTGTTATAGGCTATGAGACTTCCTCCTTTTCCTGAGCTTCTATGACATTTGTTTATGCATTTCATTGCTTGCGTGCTTCTGCCAAAGCACTTGATTGCTTTATCCATTTGCATCCCTTGGTTCTACAACCAAGACGGATATATGATAGCTTTACCTTAAGACCACTCGGTTAGGATAGCTCTCGAGCCTAGACATTAGGACTTACATCCTTGACATGTCAACATAGGTAGAGATTCCCCTTAATCCTCAACCTTAGGTCCAATATTTGGATGATAACATCAGGGCCAGTACTAGTTAGTCTCCATTTTGTTTTGTTTGTTTCTTTTGCATCCTTTCATATAATAAAACTAAAACTTGCTTTCTTTTTTCTTTTGAAAACTAAAACACTTAATAATGGTTCAAAACTCCTTTCTCAAAGGTAAAACCAACCAACCAATGAAAACCTTTTTTGCCTATGGGCGCACTTTATTTTGTGTTTAAAACCTTTTTCATAAGTAAAAAACACAAAACTCACCAAAATAAGTTAGCCGAACTACGACACTCTGACTTTCCCATTGCACGAGGCAATACGTAGGCATCTTGTCATGGTGCTCTACTGAGCAAAAATTTGTAAATACTTCATTCTTTTCCCTGTTTTTTTCTTTATTTTCCTTTTCTTTTCCCATGCATTGTAGCGATTAAGTGATAGATAGATATAACACACCCCTTAGCTAGAAAATAGAAGTGGATACCTTAGAGTACTACGGATGTGTGGGGTGCTAATTCCTTACCCTCACGTAATAGACTCCCTTACCCCGATCTCTCGGTCACAAGACCGTGATTTCTCCCCTTTCAGGTTTACTCGATGTTTTCCTTTCCTCTCGCGGGATAAAAAACATTTGATGGCGATTTCATTTATATATCCTATCAATCGATGTTCAACCAGGTAGTTTCAGCTGGCGACTTCATTGGAGATCGTCTAGACCTCTTACTGGTACGATCAGGAGTCAATCCTGGATTTTATTTTCTTGTCTATTTGGTGTTTATCTATTTACTTGCTTTATCACACCATCCTTTGTATGCTTGCATTGCATCTTATATGACATTTTATCGCTTTCATATATCCTGTACATTGTCTGCTGCTGTGTTGTGATATTTGGGGTGGAAGTTTCAAAAGGTAAAAGGCCCATTAGCCAGGCCAGAGACATATAGGATAGACGGGTGTTCATGTGAAATACCGCATTCCTTTGACGCGTGTGAGGACACATTGTGATACGGTGAACTGACTTTGTAGGATTTTTTGTATCCAAATGTGCGGATAGCAAGAGTCGCCACCGAATTTTATTTTTATCCAATTAAGGGAAGGTAAAAGTAACAGAAAAAGACCTTCGTTAGATTCTGAGTTCGGGATAATGGTTATGAAAAGGGAAGGTATTAACACCCCTTTTCATCCGTAGTTATCTACGGGCTCTTAGTTGCTCTAGATCACTTTTTAAAATTGCTTTCTGTGTGTTTGACAAAAAATGTTTTGAAAAGGCATTTCGCTTTGACTTTGTAATGACTTATGTAGGAGTGTATACAAAGTGTTCGGAAATGTTTTTGTTTTGAAAAGAATTTGAACTTCGAAAAAAAAAGAGTGTGTGGTGTGAAAAGCATTTGATAGAGCGAGCAACTAAAAGACTTATTTACCCACTCAGAATTGGTCGTTTTCATACTTCTACGTTCCTCTAGAATAACACTAGCCTTACCATTAGTTAGTAGGTAGCTCCATTCGTTGGATGTAAGCGGGACATTCGAAGGGACATCGGATGGTCATAGAAGGCAACTTGTAGGAAGTATCCTAGCACATTCGAAGGGACTATCATCATTTTTCGTAGGCGACAATCGAGGGTCAAGATCATGTATTCGGAGGCGACATCGTGGGTCTTATGATCTTTGTATCGAAGGGACTATGATGATTTCTTTGGAAGGCAACGGTGCTAGAATACCTCTACGTTCGAGGGACATGACCATTTTGAATTCGCAAAGGCAACGAGAGAGAATTACCCTAAAGTGCGTGTGTGAAAGAAGTGTGTTGATTTGAATATGTTATCTTGGAAATTAGTGGGCTATGTTCAATTTTAGTCTTGCCATACACGCCTAATTACTAGCAATTTATAGGGTGCGAAATTAAAATGCGGAATGTAAAATGCGGAAAGGTAAATGTCCTACGCTATTACAAGGCTTTGGCGGATACATAATTTAAAATGCGGAAAATAAAATCCTAATTTAAACTATTACATCCCATGAACAGTTACATTATTGAAAAATAAACTGAAAACGGTAAAGAATTGCCTGAATCAGATCAACCTGTAAAGGAATGAGAAATCGGAAAATACGATATGAATCGAACAAGAGAAAAAATGTTAGAAAAATGCAAATTTTAAATTGGAAAAAATATGACATGCTGGAAATAATGTAAATATACTAAGATAATTTTTTTGGGATTTTTTAGATGCAATTTAATAATTAAAAACTAATTAACAATGATTTAAATGCAAAATTACAAATAAAAATAAATATGCATGCAAAAATATGTTTTTAATTTTTAAATTAAATAAAGATTTTTAGAAAATAAATGCAAAAGGAAAATTATTTTTGACAATTTTTTAATGCATAAATAAAATGTGGAAATTAATTAAAATATAATGCAAAATATGAAAATAAAATAGAAAAATAGAAAATATGAGGTTTTGCAAACTTGTAAAAATAAGTGTCGAGGCAGGATCGAGCGAGGACACGACAAACCTTGAAAACCCACTCCTTGCCATACGAACCAACGCGCTCTTGTTTGGAAAGCGGATTGAATGGAATTTACACGCGTCGCTCTCTGGCTTCATCCCGCTCGCGCCAAGCTTCGTCTTCAACCTTTTGAATTTTTGAAAGATAGCGTCGGCTTTTGCTCGGCTTCTGAGCCCCGCAAAATCAAAAACACAGCATACATAATATAAATGACATCCAAGACCATGGTTCGATTCCTTGAAGCATTCCGAACACGATGGCATAGGTCTTATTGTCCAATTTTTCCTATTAAGGGAAACCCTAATTCGTTCACAGAAACCCTAATCATGGTGTAACACGATTCAGGCCATGGAAATTCAATTGGCTTGCCCAGAAAGTTTGCAAACACATCACTAAATACAAAAACAACATCAAATCGAGTTAATAATGCATGAATGAATGAATTCGAAATTTGAAAATTCAAGAACAAACCAATTTCAGTTTTCACGATTCTGGATGTTTTTTGGCAAAGTAAAGGTCTGAATTGATTCTGGAGATGTCAAGGAATGTGTTGGACACCTCAAAATCGATTGAAAACGGCTGGAAGTAGGATTGCCAATAGCTTGCTTGCCACGGTTTTTTCAGTTTGAGAATAGGGTTTCTAGGGCAATTTTTTCGTTCTCTTTCTTGTGGTATGCATCAGGTATAAGTACTGGATGGATTTGGGATCATTATTGGCAAGAATCAATCACCATTCAATGATAATCAAATTTGATTTTTTTCATAAAATCAAATTTTCAAAACAATCAATTCAATCCAATCTTGCCATTTTGATCCAATTTCGAAATGGCTGGCTTTTAATGAATTGCTTGGGTCTTAAGGAAAGAATAAAATCAATCTTTCAATTAATTTTGATTTTATAATTTATTTTTAAATTTAATTTGCATTTAAATGAATAAATTACCAATTAAATAGAAAAATAAATCAAAAATTCGTGGCATTGGGCTTGGATATTCCTAATTGTATGAGGAATAAGTTAGGATGAAGAAAAAAGCAAGCCCATTTGCAAAAGATTTGATTTTTGGAAGTATCTCTCTTTGTGCATTCTTTCAAAATTGCCCAACTTGTGAATGGTGTAACTTGCTCAATTTTCCACATTTTTGAGTGTTCTTGGACTTTTTGGAAAGCTCTAAGAGTCCTCTAACCAACTTTTTTGGTCTCATCTCAATTGGAGTTACCATGCTCAATATATCTTCAAAGAAAAAAGTTGACTTTTTGTTGACTTTGAAAATGACCTGTAATGTTTTGAGCTATACCTCTCAAATGAAGCATTTTTTGGACATTCTTGTGAGACATGAAGTTGTAGAGAATTGAATTTCCTTCAAAACAAGAGGTGGTGGAAAAATTTACGAGAAAGTATGAGAAAGTTATGATCGATCAAAGTTCGATTGACTTTTACCTAGAAACCCTAATTTAGAAAGTTTGACTTTTGAGCAAATCTTGAGTTTTCTTGATGAATCATGATCAACCCTTGATCAAATGATGAATATAACTTCAAAATGAGGATGTTGACCAAAAATTATGAAGTTTGATGTATGTTGACCACAGATTGACTTTTGTCCAATCTGGTGATTTGCAACCATCGAGCAATTATGCGAGGAAACTTGACTTGTGAGGCTTGAAACTTGACATGGAGAATCTTTGAAGCATATGAGGAGGCATGAAGGTCATTGGAGATGTTGGAAGTTCATTTTGACTTGAGATATACCAAACCCTAGTTTGGGTTGATTGTCTAAGAGAGAGTTTGTCTGATCAACTCTTGAGGAATCCTTGAGCATAGATGTATGAAATCTCTTGAGTAGATGGAGGGCAAATTTTGGGGTATGATGCTGCCCTGTTCAATCTTCTTGTACTGGAGGGTTAGATTGACACGCTTGTCTTTTGTGACCTGGAGGTAGAAGATGATTGAACACTCGAGTACACCTGAAAATTTGCACTCGCTGTTGGTGGATGATGCGGGAATGGGCTTACAGATGCCATTTGGATACTTATTTGGGGATGAGTCGTCGCTAGACTCGAGAATGTTGATAGGAGAATTGACGGAGATGGGCTTAAGATGCCATCTGGAAAGATCGATGCTGGGGAGTGAGCCGTACGCTAGGCTCTGTAGTCGTTTCTGGAAGGATCATAGAGATGGGCTTAAGATGCCATCTGGAGGTAGTCCTACGTTAGACTTCGTGCTCATTTTTTGAATGAAGTTATTGGTTTGCATTGATTTTTAACCATATATGCAGCATTCTGAAAGTGAAGCACTGTTGATAAGTAGTCGGAGATGGGCTTAAGATGCCATCCAAGGCAACTGAGTCGTACACTAGACTCTGTAGTTGCTGTTGACAATCGGGAATCAGAATAAATCTTTGTGTTGATTACTCTGAGGGAGGTTGTAGTTGGCAAAAATGTGGATAGCTTCCCTGTTGTGCATCGGGTGTTGATCCATTGCCTGTTATCGGAGGATAACCAGAGGCGGTCTCGAGATAGTTTTCCGTCGATTCGGGGCTTAATCTGGACCGTCGTCGGAGGACAACCAAGGGCGGTCTTTCGGATAGTTTTCCGTCGATTCGGGCTTAATCTGGACTGTTTGCGTCGGTGGTATTACTGTTTTGGAGAAAACAAGAGGAACTTTGATAGAATATTGGTTAGTTTTATGCAAAGTATGATGCATGATGTGTATATGAATGATAGATGTTGTGGTATTTCAAAACATATCCATCTTGAAGAAGATGCGGATGCTCTTTGAAGATTTCGACTCTGTTTGGGGATTGAGTAGGTGAGAACCCGCTTTTGAAGGAGAAGAAAGATATCTGGATTCCTCCGATGCACTATCGACCAAGTCTTGGGCCTAGATATTGTTGAGGAAGGAGATTTGAGAGGCTCGTTGTTGGAGATCTCATATAGACCTAAGGAGAATGGGAGGCGATCCGTTGGGGACCTTGTATATAGATCCCTGAGGAAATTTAGGAGGTGCTCTCTGGGGAGTGTAGATCTCATTGAGAGCGATTGATAGTTCGGGAGACCGAGTGGGAGAGTCGGGATCCCGTTGTGATCTTTGGCTAGGAGATGAAGATGTAGTTTCCTCCGATCTCGACCAAGTCTCGAGTCCGGATACCCGGGGAAAAAGAAGGATGAGATGTGGGATTAATAAGGATGAAATGTTACTTCTTGAGACCGATGTAATCCTTAGTTGGGATCACGGCTCGGGGACCAACATATACTCACTGGGAGGTTTGTGGCGAGTGACACCTTTGTGGGGATCATGCTGGGGAATGCTTTGGTGACTTTCGTCCCAATTAGTAAGTACTTTTGTATGTTCACTTTTCGTATGTTTGTGATTAGATTCTTATTGTCAAATCGTATAGTCATTCAAAGCAAACGTTGGGCTTATTGCAAACAACAACATGAAAATTGTAAAGAGAAAGAACTTGCATTCATTTGAAATGTGGCGTATGGCCAAGTAGTTTGTACAAAAGGTAAAAGCTATGGAAACAATCTCGTTAAGTTCCAACTATGCTAGTACTCATACATTTCGACTATCTCATCTCATCGAAAGTGAGTAGATCTTCGCCATTTGAACCTTGAATCGATGTAGTCTCAAGTGATCTGGAAGAGACATAGTTATGCGCTTAAATCCCTAACTTTTGCCTAGACCGTTTTTTCAGGGATACCCTTTTTGCCCAAGCCGCCTTTTCGGTTTTTGCGGTGTACATGTTTTATATATATATTTTTGCCCGAACCCGAGATATTTGCCTCGACCGACCTAATCGTAGTATTTTTGACTACGCGTTGTGTGGGAAGTCTTCACCATCCATGGTGCTCATATCCATAACTGGTCCCTCTACCATGGTCCCCTCCATCACCAGAATGATGCTTGACTACTAGATCACCGACTTGGTAGACTCGGTGCTTGACCCTCTTGTTAAATGCTTTGATCATTCGTTTACGATAGATCATCCATGGCGGATGAATCATCATTCTCATCAATCAAGTTAATCTCGATCCAATCGTCTTCGCCTAACTACCTCCTCGGAGGACTCGGTTGAGGAATCAACATCGATGGGTAAGCGGCTTCCATACCGTATCGAGAGAAGGAGTTGCCCCGTGGATGTGTCTTTGTAGTCGATAACCATGAAGAGCAAATGGTAACATCTCATGCCAATCCTTGTAAGTCACCGTCATTTCTATAATCTTCTTAATGTTCTTGTTGGCGGCTTCCCGCCTGCTCATCTTAGGCCGATATGGAGAAGAATTGTGATGCTTGATCTTGAATTGTGTGTGATCATCTTGTTGTTAAGATTGGAGCCGTTATGATAATCCTTTCGAATGCCATATCGGATAAGGTTATGTTTGATGAATCGAGCCACTACATTCTTGGTAACAGAAACGAGGCGCTTCTACCCACTTGGTAAAGTAATCAATTGCCACAAGGATGAAACGATGTCCATTGGAAGTGGGCTTGATTTCTCCAATCATGTCAATGCCCACATTGCAAAAGGCCAAGGAGAAAAAACACCGGAGGTACGTGTACTTTATCGGCATCGCATTTGTGACAAGATCGCGTGACAATCATCTTCCATGGTAGACCAATAGTAACCTGTTCTCAAAATCTTCTTAGCCATGGTGTGTCCTTGGAGTGGGTACCATCGCCGTGTAACTCTTCCATGATACGCATTCTTTGTAAGCACAAGTCGTGGTTGCGCTTGTATAAGATGTCGTTCTTTGAGAAAGAATTTGGAAGCAAATCTTCTCATGAACTTCTTATCATTAACGATGCCCTGCGGGATATTCACGAGTCTCAAGATACCTCTTCACGTCATAGTACCAAGGTCTCTTCTGCGTCAAGCTCATAACAATCTGTTGGTTCGTCGAACTTCTCAATGATGATCCGGGAGCCTCGTTGTCCCATCGACCTTGAACATAGATGACATAATAATAGCGCGTCATGGTGATTCTCTTCTCGTGGAATATGATCAAAAGTGATTTCTTGAGTAGGAATCAAACTCGAACATGCTCGATCACGGAATGAGATTCGGATGCTTCGTATCCCACTCGCTTTTATCGATTGATCACTAAAGTGAGTCTCCATACACTTGTAAGAACTTGATTCTTAAGTCAATAGCGACTTTAAGACCCATGATGCAACCGTACTCGGCCATGTTGTTCGTGCAATGAAACATAATCTGGCGGTGAAATCGTGTGTCCTGCGGGATGTAATGATGGCGCCAATGCCATTGCCAAGTGCGTTTGAGGCTCCATCAAAAACCATAGTCCATCGGGATCCTTGTTCAGGTCCTTCGTCTGGGCTTGGTTCTTCGCAATCGGTAACTAGTAAAACATCTTCGTCTGGAAATTCGAACTGCATAGACTGATAGTCATCTACGGCTTGATGAGCCAAATGATCGGCTACTACACTTCCTTTGATCGCTTTCTGAGAAGTGTACTTGATGTCATATTCGGTCAAGATCATTTGCCATCTTGCTATTCTTCCCGAGAGAGCTGGTTTCTCAAATATGTATTTTATCGGATCCATCTTGGAAATCAAAAAGGTAGTGTGAGTCAACATATCTTGTCTTAGTGAGCATGAGCCAAAGTGTTGCAAGTTTTCTCAAGTGTGAGTATCTTGTTTCACGATCGGTAAACTTTTGCTAAGGTAGTATATTGCATGCTCTTTTCGACCGGACTCGTCATGTTGCCCCAATACACACCCATTGAGTTCTCTAGTCGGTACATGATGAGAGGTCTTCCTGCGGCATCGGGATAGGAGGATTGTAGGTACTCCTTGATTTTGTCAAAAGCGATCGGCAATCGTCGTTCCATTCCACTACTTGATCTTTCTTAAGTAACTTGAAGATTGGCTCACAAGTAGCGTTAGGTGTGCAATGAATCGGCAATGTAATTTAATCGCCCAAGAAACCTCGACTTCCTTCTCGGTGGAGGCTGGCATCTCTTGAATAGCTTTAACTTTGGCGGGATCAACTTCAATACCTTTACCACTGACAACAAACCCTAGGAGTTTTCCGGATCTGACTCCAAAGGTGCACTTGTTAGGATTCGATCTCAATCATGCTTCTTCAACTGTCAAATAGTTTACGCAAATGATCAAGATGTTCTTCTTGACGTGATCGAGCTATCATGTCGTCGACGTAGACCTCTATCTCGTGATGAATCATGTCATGAAACAATGTCACCATAGCGCGCTGATAAGTGGCGCCTGCGTTCTTTAGTCCGAACGACATAACCTTGTAGCAGAAAGTGCCCCATTGTGTAACAAAAGTAGTCTTCTCCATGTCTTCGGGAGCCATTTTGATCTGATTGTAACCGGAGAAACCATCCATGGAGGAAAACCTTATCTTGGCGGTGTTGTCAATCGAACATCAATATGAGGAAGTGGGAAATCGTCTTTCGGACTCGCTTTGTTCAGATCTCTGTAATCCACACACATTCGTACTTTGCCATCCTTCTTGGGTACGGGTACCACATTTGCAACCCACTGGGGATAAGAGGTGACAGCTAAGAAACCGGCGTTGAATTGTTTCATAACTTGACTTTGATTTTCTCGACATCTCGGGCGCATCTGACAACCTACATTTCAGGAGAAAACTTCTTTTGTCGGCAATCGGTGTACCACGATATCAATGTCCAACCGGCATGTCTTCGTATGACCAAGCAAAAACCTCAATATAGTCTCGTAGCATCTGAACCAACCTTTCTTTAACACTGTTCTCAAGACCCGCTCCTATCTTAATCTCTTTTCTGTCTTCGTCAGTACCCAAATTCACAACCTCAACTATCTCTTCGTGTGGCTGTATAACTCGCTCTTCTTCTTGTGTGATCGGCAAGTTCTCCGGCACTTCACAATCTTCCTCACTTTCGTCTTCGGCTTGGTAGATCGGATTATCAAAGTCATATTTAGCACTAGCATAGCTGTTATTAACGAGATTCGGAGTGATTCTGTAGTGTATCACGTGGGTGTGTGTAAGAAACACATAGCCTTTTGAAGGGGTGATAAAGTAAAAGAAAGAAAACAAACAATTGAATGCAAAAGTCCAACGAATTTATTGAATGAAACGCAAACAAGATAATAACCCTCAAAGCGAGCCATGATGCCGGGCAAGGCACTAGGGTTTCAAAGTTTATTGTTCAAAACATAAAGAAATACGAAAAGCAAAACAAAACAAGAGCAATTACTCCTGACTAAAGGAGATTGGTATGACGTCTTCAGTCTTCCAATTGCTGAGTCCATGATCTGGAGTTGGGAAGATCCACTTGCTGATGTTGAAGCCGTTGTCGTCGTCTTCTATAGCATGGATTCCACTTTGGCTGATGCGGAAAGGAAGTTGGCCGGCACGTTCGCGGCGTATCATCTTCTGACCCTCGATGGTGAAGCCTAAACCGGTCTTGTCAAATTTGAAAGGAAGATCAGGGAGCTGACCCCAAACAGTGCTACCTCCTTCTTCAACAGCAGCTTGAGCATCTTTCAGCGAGGCCATCCTAGGCGGAACTTTAGCAACTTTAGGAGTGACAGGAGAGTCAACAGGCATGACTCTGGGGATTGTTTCAAAAGCTTGACAGGGAGTCTCGAAGAATTCACCCTCCATCTCAAGGTATCGGAATGACTGGAGATGACTGACCATATACTCTTCTTCACCACATACTGTGACAACCTTCCCTTTCACCGGGTACTTCAGTTTCTGATGTAAGGTAGAAGTAACAGCGCCTGCCCCATGTATCCAAGGGCGTCCAAGTAGGCAAGAGTAGGCTGGACGGATGTCCATGACAAAGAAAGTAGAGTCAAAAGTCTGGGAACCGACTTTAGAGAGTGAGCTCTCCTGCGCTTAGAACCATCAAAAGCTCTCACAATAATGTCACTGGGTCTCAGAACCAACCCTTCGACATCAAGCCGATCAAAAGAAGTCTTCGGAAGGATATTCAGAGCAGAACCGGTATCCACCAAAACATGAGATAACGTAGTGCCCTTGCATTCGACAGAGATGTGCAAGGCTTTGTTGTGTTTCTTTCCGGCAGGAGTCAAATCAGCATCAGAGAAGCCTAGGCCGTTGTTGGCAGCCAGGCTAGCAATACAAACTTCGAATTGATCAGTGGTAGTGTCTTGCGGTACATGAGCATTCTTCAGAAACTTCACCAAGGCGTTAGCATGAGCCTCGGAGCACAAGAGCAGAGCAAGCATGGAGATTTTGGATGGAGTCTGTCCCAATTGTTCCACAACATTGTAGTCACTCTTCTTGATAATCTTCAGAATTTCCTCCATTTCTTGTTTGGAGGTGTCTTCAGTAACTTCCTTTGGTACTTCTGGTTGAGCAGGATGAGCCACGGTTCTTTCCTCTAGCTTGGGAATGGATTGAATATGGAATGCGGTGGAGTCGCGGTGTCTTTGGAGGAGAGATAGAGAGAATACCCTTCCGGTTCGGGTTACCTTACTTGATCCGGTGGAGTTGTCAATGTCAGGAATGGTAGCTTCAACTGTAAGATCTTCAATGGTCAGAGGGTCTTGCTTGACGCTATGATAGTAGACATCAGCTCCATAGTTCCAAGGGATAGCCTTGTTAGAGGAATATGGGCTGGTCTTGGAGAAGTAATGATGAGAGGTGCCACTCTAGGCACGAGAATCAGAGGAAATTCTTATTGTGTTAACATCGGCATAGTCTTGAAATCGTCACCCCATCCGGTCGCCTTAACATCTTCAATAGGAATCTTGTAACTATCAGGGACAGTGTACTTCACCATGTAATCATACTTTCCACTTGGCTGCCCCAAGGTATCCCACACAGATGGTACTATTTCATTCGCATTGTCAATCTTCAACTTAGACATTTCTTCACACGCAGGTGGTTTCGAAATAGTATCTCACGGTTGTCCATCATGCTGAACACGTCTTCTTAACAAGCACAACCATCGGTGCGGATGGGCACCAACGACAATTCTCTGGGCATCACAGGTTGACACGGTTTGTAGCAAATTCTTCTTACGATCATCGGAGGAATGGTCAAGTCATCTATGTTGAAAACGTAAGTATCTTCACCAACATTGGAACTCTTGTCATGATTAGGCATAGGCGCGTTGATCACATTTGGAGTCTCAGGGAGGATCAAATTCAATGCTTAGCTTCAATCATATCTTGAATCTTGTTCTTGAGCCCAACAATCATCGATATTATGTCACAGGCTATTGGAATGGTAAGCACACTTAGCATTAGGATTGTACCGGAGAGGAAGTGTTGACATTCGAGGAGGATCCTCAAAGCAATCGCTCTGCTTTCAACATGTGTTGCAAGGCTTGCGACAAAGGCATGTTGATCTTCGTAAACTGTCTTGGCGCGTTAAGCTCTGCGTTGTCTCGCGAGGTTGTCTTGATGTAGGATTGGAGATCCTTGCCCCACAGATTGAGCACGGTCGGTCTTGGCTCGGTTTTCGACCATACCATTGGCTTCTTTCTTACCACCAAAAGATTTCTTGCGTTTGAAGATGTCTCTATTTGAATCTTCCACTCTTGATACCACCTCAATACGCTCTTTGTCAATATCATTTCGGTGAATCCGGTGAAGAGTTTCAATCGGATGATTGAAGAATGGGCTGGTCAGTGTCCCCATAAACATATCAACCAACTCCCTATTGGACAAGGGTGGTTGAACTCAGCCTGCTAAATCTCTCCACTTCTGAGCATACTCCTTGAACTTCTCGTCACGACCCATAGACATGCTTTGTAGTTGCATGCGAGTGGGTGTCAATTGACATTGTACTCATGCGTAGAAAGCATCACTAAATCACTCCAAGTACGGATACGGTCATTCTCTGGTGATAGTACCATTCCAACTGGGTTCCGGACAAACTTTCTTGAAAATAGTGCATCCACAACTTTCTGTCATCAGTGTGGGATTGATCTTACGGACATAGGACTTCAAATGCGCTTTGGGCAAGACACGCCATCATACTTAGCAAAAGGGAACTTTGAACTTGGGAGGAATCACAACGCCGAACGAGACTCAGATCATCAAAATTCAGCCCGGACATCTTCAGGTTTTCCATAGCATTCAGACGATCTTCAAGTTGCTTGTACTTGTCATCTTCATTAGAGTATTGGCCATCATCATAGTTCTTATCAAGCTCAGGCTGACTGCCTTCACCATCACCCTTGTTACTTTCCTCGGTATGGACACTTCCTTGAGAGAGCTCAATACGGTGACCACCTTAGGACCACCTTTGTAGCGTCCCCATGTTGAGAGACCAACAACCTTCTTCTTCTTGTTGATGAGCTTCTTCAAATCTTCTTGGCCTTGGACCAAACGGTGAACATCTGATGAAAGAGCATTACGAGCTTGGAGATCTTTGTGATCTGTTCAAGAGCCATTTCTGCTAAAATAAATAGCGAGCAAATGAGAAAACCAATCTCCAATGTACTTGTGATGCAATGTTATGCTATGCTATGTAATGTTTATGCGAATGCAATGCAATGTTTTCAAGGACCTTAGAGATTTAAATTTGTTAAACAAGTAATGAACAAACATTTATTAGTACTCTTTTCATTATTCTTTTTCTTTTTAAGTACAAGAGATAGTTCAAAACAATAAAAGAAAACATAAACATCCTAAAGCTCTAAGTCTCCCATGGGCGCTTCCTCTTGGTGCCGATGTAAGCGTTGATGTTTCTCTCCTCGTGAAGTAGCTTGGTCAACTCTAGCACTTTCTTCTCGCTTGCATAGCATTGAGCTTCAAAGGTATCCCTTTCTTCTTTAAGCTGAATCCAGGATCTCTTCAAGTCTTCAAAATCAGTAGGCATGTCAGGATGGAGAACAGCATAGGGTACGTCACCTATAGCAACAGGTTCCATAATTACTGGTAAAACAGGCGTGAACGGCATCATGAGGTTTTGAGCTCGAGCTCGCACCCATTTGAGGTAAGGTTCCCAAGGAATGGAGTTCGGGTGCCCCAAAGTCTTGGTATCAGTCTTCTTTACCATGCCCCAAGCATGTTTGAACCTTCGTCGGTAATTCTGGAGATCGTGGTTGTAGTCGAACACAATATCTTGGAGAAGCATATCATGTGGACCATCTCTTCGGGAAAAACCAAACTGACGTAGAGCTAAGGAAGGGTTGTAAGTAATACCTCCCCTTATACCAAGTAGTGGTACATTAGGGAATTCTCCACAACGCTCAATGAATGTGAAGTCCTTTTGAGAGAAAAGATTCCAACGGATTTCAGAATGAGAGAGTGACATCAATCTTTGAGACCATCTCAACCTTTGTTCATTCTTCAAAACTGATGAAGGAAGGTGCGAAATAAACCACCTTGAAAGTAACGGTATGCAACACATGAGAGTTCCTTGTCTTTTGATAGTACGAGTGTGGAGAGAATGTAGGATGTCTCCAAGTAAAGTAGGCACTGGATTGCGGGTCAGGAACAACTTGATGGCATTGATATCGATGAACTGATCCGAGTTAGGAAATAGAACCAAACCATAAATTAGAAAGGCCACAATATTTTCAAATGCATGGAAACTCATAACTTTGAGGAATTCTCGGGCTTTCTTAATTAGAAACTTGGAAAGTAAACCCTTAACTCTGCTTCTTGTTTCCCAATTGGCTTCGATATCTGAACGCTTAAGATGTAAGGCTGATGCCATGTCTTCGTACTTAGGAACCTTTTCTAGGCCGGTGAATGGCATTTGGTCAAGAATAGGTACCCCAAGTAGCTTAGAGAACTCTTCTAAGGTAGGAACCAACTGATAATCTGGGAATGTAAAGCAATGGTGTTTCAGATCGAAGAACTGGAATAGGACATGCATCATATCTTCTTCAAAACCGGAGATAACCAAATCAAGTAGATAACCATGTCTTTTGGTGAACTGAGCATGGTCGGGAATTTCTGAAACCAATTCTTTGAGTTGAGAAGGGATACCCATGAAGTTGATTCAGATAGTCTTTCTAGAAGCCATGATTCCTACAAAACAGAGCAAAGATAAATCCCTAGGTCCTTGAAATAGTTAGAAATGATATGCAATGCAAATGATGTCATGATGTCATGTTTAGCACACACAAACAATTCACACAATGGGCCTAGGGTTAAGGCTTGCAAGAGGTATAGGTGATTACCCTACCAAAAGTTTGAGTTGGTTCATCCTGTCCTATAATAGTAACCGGGTTCTAGGAATCTCATATCACAGATCTTTCTCGTAGGCGCTTATTTCAATACGACGGCCAAGTGGTCGATCGAAAATGTCCCAAAAGTCTGATCTCAATGAGCGTAGCATCGAGTATCAACCAACCTCGGTCTACACCAAAGCCGGCCATCTCACTACCTTCTAATGGCCAAGATGGGTCAATTAAGGTTCTAAAAGTTTAGTTAGCGCTTGATGACACCACGCAGAAGCCAAATACTATCTTCAACTTGGGAATGAAGAGTATCGGGACAACCAAAGTGTCACGCTAAAGTAGCCATCATGTTGACCGTTTAGTTATACGTCTAGCGGTCGCAATGATCTAATGCTACTTACCTAAAAGGAAACCCGGATCTGGGTGTAGGATCCCCCAACAATATAATACCCAAGCAACCCTTAAAGATAAAGCATACAAGTCAAACAGAAAACAGTAAAGATGATCTAAAAATCCCTAAGGCATTCTCTCAACACAATTTCCCCAGCAGAGTCGCCAGTTCTGTGATACGGTGAACTGACTTTGTAGGATTTTTTGTATCCAAATGTGCGGATAGCAAGAGTCGCCACCGAATTTTATTTTTATCCAATTAAGGGAAGGTAAAAGTAACAGAAAAAGACCTTCGTTAGATTCTGAGTTCGGGATAATGGTTATGAAAAGGGAAGGTATTAACACCCCTTTTCATCCGTAGTTATCTACGGGCTCTTAGTTGCTCTAGATCACTTTTTAAAATTGCTTTCTGTGTGTTTGACAAAAAATGTTTTGAAAAGGCATTTCGCTTTGACTTTGTAATGACTTATGTAGGAGTGTATACAAAGTGTTCGGAAATGTTTTTGTTTTGAAAAGAATTTGAACTTCGAAAAAAAAAGAGTGTGTGGTGTGAAAAGCATTTGATAGAGCGAGCAACTAAAAGACTTATTTACCCACTCAGAGTTGGTCGTTTTCATACTTCTACGTTCCTCTAGAATAGTGCTAGCCTTACCATTAGTTAGTAGGTAGCTCCATTCGTTGGATGTAAGCGGGACATTCGAAGGGACATCGGATGGTCATAGAAGGCAACTTGTAGGAAGTATCCTAGCACATTCGAAGGGACTATCATCA
Organism: Vicia sativa; assembly: GCA_021764765.1. NCBI lineage: Eukaryota > Viridiplantae > Streptophyta > Magnoliopsida > Fabales > Fabaceae > Vicia > Vicia sativa. The sequence goes on from CM038794.1 coordinate 32,896,643, forward strand.
TTTTTCGTAGGCGACAATCGAGGGTCAAGATCATGTATTCGGAGGCGACATCGTGGGTCTTATGATCTTTGTATCGAAGGGACTATGATGATTTGTTTGGAAGGCAACGGTGCTAGAATACCTCTACGTTCGAGGGACATGACCATTTTGAATTCGCAAAGGCAACGAGAGAGAATTACCCTAAGGGGTGCGTGTGTGAAAGAAGTGTGTTGATTTCAGAATATGTTATCTTGGAAATTAGTGGGCTATGTTCAATTTTAGTCTTGCCATACACGCCTAATTACTAGCAATTTATAGGGTGCGGAAATTAAAATGCGGAATGTAAAATGCGGAAAGGTAAATGTCCTACGCTATTACAAGGCTTTGGGGCAGATACATAATTTAAAATGCGGAAAATAAAATCCTAATTTAAACTATTACATCCCATGAACAGTTACATTATTGAAAAATAAACTGAAAACGGTAAAGAATTGTCTGAATCAGATCAACCTGTAAAGGAATGAGAAATCGGAAAATACGATATGAATCGAACAAGAGAAAAAATGTTAGAAAAATACAAATTTTAAATTGGAAAAAATATGACATGCTGAAAATAATGTAAATATACTAAGATAATTTTTTTGGGATTTTTTAGATGCAATTTAATAATTAAAAACTAATTAACAATGATTTAAATGCAAAATTACAAATAAAAATAAATATGCATGCAAAAATATGTTTTTTAATTTATTAAATTAAATAAAGATTTTTAGAAAATAAATGCAAAAGGAAAATTATTTTTGACAATTTTTTAATGCATAAATAAAATGTGGAAATTAATTAAAATATAATGCAAAATATGAAAATAAAATAGAAAAATAGAAAATATGAGGTTTTGCAAACTTGTAAAAATAAGTGTCTGAGCCAGGGATCGAACTGAGGACACCAGCTTCAAACCTTGAAAACCCACTCCCTTGCCATCTGAACCAACGCGCGCTACTGTTTGGAAACGGATTGAATGGAATTTACACGCGTCGCTCTCTGGCTTCATCCCGCTCGCGCCAAGCTTCGTCTTCAACCTTTTGAATTTTTGAAAGATAGCGTCGGCTTTTGCTCGACGCTTCTGAGCCCCAACAAAATCAAAAACCACATACATAATATAAATGACATCCAAGACCATGGTTCGATTCCTTGAAGCATTCGAACACGATGGCATAGGTCTTATTGTCCAATTTTCCTATTAAGGAAACCCTAATTGTTCACGAAACCCTAATCATGGTGTAACACGATTCAGGCCATGGAAATTCAATTGGCTTGCCGGAAAGTTTGCAAACACATCACTAAATACAAAACAACATCAAATCGAGTTAATAATGCATGAATGAATGAATTGAAATTTGAAAATTCAAGAACAAACCAATTTCGTTTTCACGATTACGGATGTTTTTTTGGCAAAGTAAAGGTCTGAATTGATTCTGGAGATGTCAAGGAATGTGTTGGACACCTCAAAATCGATTGAAAACGGCTGGAAGTAGGATTGCCAATAGCTTGCTTGCCACGATTTTTTCAGTTTGAGAATAGGGTTTCTAGGGCAATTTTTTCGTTCTCTTTCTTGTGGTATGCATCAGGTATAAGTACTGGATGGATTTGGGATCATTATTAGCAAGAATCAATCACCATTCAATGATAATCAAATTTGATTTTTTCATAAAAATCAAATTTTCAAAACTTGATCAATTCCAATCCAATCTTGCCATTTTTGATCCAATTTCGAAATTGCTGGCTTTTAATGAATTGCTTGGGTCTTAAGGAAAGAATAAAATCAATCTTTCAATTAATTTTGATTTTATAATTTATTTTTAAATTTAATTTGCATTTAAATGAATAAATTACAAATTAAATAGAAAAATAAATCAAAAATTCGTGGCATTGGGCTTGGATATTCCTAATTGTATGAGGAATAAGTTAGGATGAAGAAAAAAGCAAGCCCATTTGCAAAAGATTTGATTTTTGGAAGTATCTCTCTTTGTGCATTCTTTCAAAATTGCCCAACTTGTGAATGGTGTAACTTGCTCAATTTTCCACATTTTTGAGTGTTCTTGGACTTTTTGGAAAGCTCTAAGAGTCCTCTAACCAACCTTTTGGTCTCATCTCAATTGGAGTTACCATGCTCAATATATCTTCAAAGCAAAAGTTGACTTTTGTTGACTTTGAAAATGACACTAATGTTTTGAGCTATACCTCTCAAATGAAGCATTTTTTGGACATTCTTGTGAGACATGAAGTTGTAGAGAATTGAATTTCCTTCAAAACAAGAGGTGGTGGAAAAATTTCTGAGAAAGTATGAGAAAGTTATGATCAGTCAAAGTTCAGTTGACTTTTCACCTAGAAACCCTAATTTAGAAAGTTTGACTTTTGAGCAAATCTTGAGTTTTCTTGATGAATCATGATCAACCCTTGATCAAATGATGAATATAACTTCAAAATGAGGATGTTGACCAAAAATTATGAAGTTTGACTGTATGTTGACCACAGTTGACTTTTTGTCCAATACAACTGATTTTCAACCATCTGAGCAATTGTCTGAGGAAACTTGACTTGTGAGGCTTGAAACTTGACATGGAGAATCTTTGAAGCATATGAGGAGGCATGAAGGTCATTGGAGATGTTGGAAGTTCATTTTGACTTGAGAGATACCAAACCCTAGTTTGGGTTGATTGTCTAGGAGAGAGTTTGTCTGATCAACTCTTGAGGAATCCTTGAGCATAGATGTATGAAATCTCTTGAGTAGATGGAGGGCAAATTTTGGGGTATGACACACATGAAGTACCATATTCAATCGAGGTTCTCCCGATACTTCCATTACTATGCATCCCTTATGCATGGATTGTCGACTCTGGATGCCACTTAGGGACCACCTGTTCTATTTAGAATTACCCGTGAGGTGGGGATGGGAAATATCATTAATATAGGTACTGATGTTGATTTCGTGATACTTGGTTCCATGTTCCGTGACCTTCAGTATTTTCTGGATGCATGGTATTTTCTGGTGTTACCCGTGATATTCAGATTTGGGCCGAAACTTTGACCGTGTTACATGTGACTTGGTTCTGTTATCCGCACATCAGTGGTTCAATATATAGGATACATGACCTATGTGCATTGCATTCATGTTTTCTTTTTATTTCATTTTCTTAACATGCATATTTGTTTCATTTCCAGGATTGTCTAGCCTTTGAGTCTAGTTGTGGGTCATTTCTTGGAAGATGGATACTGAAAGAAAGACCAATCATCGTCACAACGTGGTTTACAAGTTCCATATGTCAAATCTTGACGATATTTTTCTGTTGGCCAAGAGATCTACTCCAGAGAGCCTTGATATGTTTGCAAAAGACTATGGAAGAATTATATCCTGTTTGAAATCTCCTCTTACAGAGTATTAGAAAGATGTACTTTTTGCTTTGCTTCAATTCTATGACCATGAGTTGAGGTGTTTTATGTTCCCATATTATCTTTTAGCGCTGAATTTGGAAGAATACTCCGCTATTCTGAATATTCCGATACTATATCAAGTGCCTTTTCATCCTGCTATAGAAAAACCTAATGACTCTCAGATGGCCGCTGCCCTTTATTTGGGAGAATCTGTTGTGAAAGCTTATGGTGCTAGTAAAGCGATGGTATATGGTTTTTGTTATACCCCAAAATTTTCCCTCTCACTTCTCAAGATAATTCGCAACTCCATACTCAAGGATTTCACAAGGGTTGACCAGACAAACACTCTTCTAAGCAATCAATCCAAACTAGGGTTTTGCTCATATCAAGCCAAAATGGATTTCCAATGCTTCAAATGGTCATCATACCTCATCATATGTTTCAAGGGATCACTATGTCAAGTTTCAAGCCTTACAAGTCAAAATTGCTCATCCAATTGCTCAAATGGTTGAAAATCAACTGTATTGGACAAAAAGTCAACTATAGTCAACATATAGTCAAACTTCATAATTTTTGGTCAACATCAATATTTTGAAGTAATATTCATCATTTGATCAAGGGTTGATCATGATTCATCAAGAAAAGTCAAGATCTGATCAAAAGTCAAAGTTTCTAAATTAGGGTTTTTTAGATAAAAGTCAACAGAACTTTGACTCGGCATAACTTTCACATACTTTATCAGACTTTTTCCACCAAAGAACATTTTGAATGGAATTAAACTCTCTACAACTTCATGTCTCACAAGATTTGGCCACAAATGCTTCATTTGGAAGTTATGGATCAAAACATTACAGGTCCTTTTAAAAGTCAACAAAAAGCCATCTTTTTGAAAAGAAGTGTTCATGAGCATGGAAACTTAAATAGAGATGAAACCAAAAGGGTTGTTTAGGGGACATCTTGAGCTTTCTAAAAAGTCCAAGAACACCCCAAAATGTTGAAAATTGAGCAAGATACAAATTGTACAAGTTGAGCATTTTTGAGGAGGTGCATAAAGAAAAATACTTAGCAAATGCAAATATTTTTCAAATGGGCCTAAGATTTTATGATCCAAACTTGATCTTGACATGATCCATGACATCCATACTCCTTTTCACGCCTTTTACCTTTTTTATTTATTTATTTTTGAATTAAATGACTTAAATTCAAATTTAATTAAATAAAATACAAAGGTAATTGATAATACAAGTTGGGCTTGGTTTTTACTTGTCTTGAGGACCAAGGAAGCCCATAAAAGGCTGTCAAATTCGTGCATGAATAGAAAAGGCAAGAAAAGGCTATTTTGAGAAAGATTTGATAAAATTCTCAAGGAAATATTTTGGCATTCAAAGCAATATATCCCCTTATTATTTCTGATAAAATCTCTTGCTCTCTATATATACTACAACATCAGAAGCACAAGAAACAAAACCCTAGCCCCAAGAGCCAACCCTAAATCTCTCAAAAAATTCAAGAAACTTGCAAAATTCGAAATCCTATTTCCAGCCACTTTCAGTCACTTCCAAGCACTCCATCGTGCTCCTGAGGTAACATAGGGTAAGTATGGATCCATAACCATGGTTAAAACTCCCTGAATTACATACATCATGAGCTCCGTTTGCTTTAAACTTTTGATTTTCGTATTTTAAATATTGTCGTGCTTTTGATTGAACTAATGCTATTGATGTTTTCCTGAGATGCTATGGAAGAGTTTAGAACGATCGCATGAGGGTTTTAATGGCTAGAACACAACCTGCCATTACTAGGGCATAAACATTTTGTAGCTCCGAATCACAAAATCCATAAACTTTCAAGCCAAACTGATGGCACCACTGAGTTCGCAGACCCCGATTTAGGGGGGTAGCCTTAACCCCGTGTTTCGATTTTCAGTTTTTTACAGGTTTCAAAAATTGAGTCACCGGAGAAGAAGACCGGAGCTAGGGTAGTGTGGTGCCTCCGTCCGTGGACCCTTTGACTGCAGGCGTGGCGTTTTCTCCTATTCTGATTGGTTCACTCAATACAACAGGGGTCCCACGCGTGTGCTTTTTAATTGTTCTGATTTTCATAACACATATATATTTATGATTCCAGCAATATGAATGGATGTATCACCGCCCCAGCTGTTCAACATGCGCGTGCTATTCCCTTGCCCTCTCTAAGGTCGCGGGTTCGAACCCCACCTTTTGCTCCTTTTTTTTATACAATTTCTAGTTTTTCACAGGATACCACATAAAAACATATGGAGGTGTGTTATTGACAACACATGCAACATGGCTGAGTGGTAAAGTTTTGAACCAACGACCTCCAGGTCACAGGTTCAAACCTTGCAGGGACCAAATCCTCTTTTTATCACTTTTCCTCTTCAATATTTCCTAACCATTTTCTTTTTCTATTTTACTTAATTTCCTTGCAAAATTAATTCAAACCTTTTCAAAAATCACAAAAATATTTTAATTTCAGATTTAGGTTAATTAAACATTTAATTAATTTTTGACATAAAAATAATTTATTTTTCTCACAATTTAAATTATTTTTCATAATTAATTAATAATTAACTTAAAATTAGGTTTTATATATTAAAATCAATCCAAAAAATATTTTTCCTTTACAATTAGGGTTTAGATATTTTCTCTTATCATTAGACATTCTCTTTGCAATTTATTTCTTTTATTTCACATTTAAATATTAGAAATCGATGTATAGGTCGCAAGGATATTTTTGTAATAGCGTAGGATTTTATTTTCTGCGTTTACTTTATGCACCTCCTATTATGTATCTGCCCCAAAGCCATGTAATAGCGTAGGAACTTTTATTTTCCGCACTTTACATTTCTGCAATTTACTTTCTGCACATATTAACTGCTAGTAATTAGGCGTGTATGGCAAGATTAACTCAATCAATCTAGATCACTAATAATTCAAGATTAAAATATCTGAACATAACCCACTTTTCACACATGCACCCATCTTAGGGTATCCTCTCTCGTTGCCTTTCGAATACATGGTCATGTCCCTCGAACATAGGTATATCTTAGCTAAGACGCTTATAAACATATCATCATAGTCCCTTCGAATCAAAGATCATAGTCCCTCGATGACCCTCGATTGTTGCCTACGAATATATGATCTAGTCCCTCGATTGTTGCCTACGAAAAGTGATGATCGTCCCTACGAATATGCTAAGGTATCCCTACAAGTTTCCTTCTATGACCATCTGATGTCCCTTTACATCCAACGAATAAGGTTACCTATCAACCAATGGTATGGATAGCCTTATTTCTAAAGGAAAGAAAAATAACATGGAAACGACCATTCTGAGTAGGTATAAGTCTCTTTTGCTTGCTCAAATCTATCAAAATACTTTTTACACCTCACACTTTTCAAAATATTTTCAAACACTTTATATACATTCCAGCGTGAATCATTACAAAGTTAAATACTTTTCCAAAAACATTTCCAAACACTTCGTATACATTCCAACGAGAATCATTACGAAGTCAAAGCGAAATGCCTTTTCAAAAACATTTTCAAACACACACACACATAAAGCAATTTGTAAAGTGAGCTAAGCAATTAAGAGCCCATAGATAACTACGGATGGAAAGGGTGCTAACACCTTCCCTTTTCATAACTGCCTCCCGTACTCAAAATCTAACGAAGGTCTTTTTCTGTTCTTTTCGCCTTCCCTTAATTGGATAAAAGAAAAGTCGGTGGCGACTCTTGCTATCCGCAACATTTGCGATAAAACGCAAAACAAACAAGTCAGTTCTCCCACCGTATTACAATTTTCATTTGAGTTTCCTGCTGAAAGAAGCTCATGCTAAAGCTAATAAGAAGGAATAGAAAGCGTTGGTATCTTGGCCTGTTGTATGTACGGATTGGTTTTGTTCCCAAATGAGATCAATTTTGTTGACAAAAATGCCATTTCTCTGTTCATTCCAAAGAACCTTGTGCCGACACTCTTGGGAAATGTTTATCACTCTATTCACTCAAGAATCTATAAAGGTGAGGGAGAGGTTGTTCACGTTTGTGCGCCATTGTTGTCCCGTTGGTTTAGAGGTCTTCTTCCTTAAACCGGTGGATTTGTCGACACTCAGAACACTTCAAGGTGGCTACCAAGATTGATGGGTCTTTCTGCTAGAGATCTTGATTGGTATAAGGATGCTTTATCCAGACCAGAGTATAAGGAAGTGATTACCCGATGCAGATATTTCCCTAATGCGCCTCTTATCAGCATAAGGGGGTGTTAACTATAATCCAACTCTTTCGAGAAGACAATTGGGGTATGCTTTGAAAGAGCCACCTGAAGAAAGACGTGTAAAATAGACTTTGTACTTTGATGCGCCTGATGATACCGAGGCAATGGTTAAAGCTATCCAAGCTTAGGGAAGTATCCATACCGAAGGAGTGTAATACTTTGGTAGAAGAGATCCAATTGCATATGCGCCTTACATGCAATGGATTATGAAGGAGAATGAAGACTGTTGTTGGTCCTTCGCTATACAAGCTTCATCGTATCCTCAAGAGTCGGAAGTGCTTGATGTCGTACCGAAAGGGGATTATGAGTGGCTACATGGTCAGAATCGACGTTTGCTTAAAGAAAATGAAACTCTGAAAAAGTGAAACATCACATGGTTACTCAAGAGAAGAATCAACTGGTTCATGAACTTAAGTACTTCAAAGGTGAAGCCTCTGATGCTGCAAGGAAGAGATCAAGAGTTGAAGACCGTTCTATTCCTTTCGAAGACTTCAAGAAAGCCATTGTTGAAGCCAAAGAGAAGTACTGTAACACCCCAATTCTACCCTAAGTAATTAAACAGAAAATCAGAGTTTAAAATTTTCCAACATAATCAGGATATCACACTTTTCAACCTAAACACATAAGCCTTTCATTTTTTTTATTCAAAACAGATACATAACACTTAAAAGAAGCGAAACAAACACAACACATAAATATAGTCTTCATAACATAAACCAACTTTATTAATCACGCAACGGATTCATAATAATTTTCCACATAAGACATAACATCTTTTGAATCATAAAAAAACACCAACATAATAAACTCCTCAACCAACGACATAAAATTCAACATTAAAACAAAAAAATAAGACAAGTGTTCATTTTCCCCTGAGTGCTACGTATTAGAGCAATGACACCAAACTTGAACTAAAAGCGGTACCAACTCCTCCTCTTGGTTACCAGCATGTTACCAATATAAAGGCAACGATGAAACAAATGAAAGGGGGTGAGATATCAAACTATATAATTAAGATCATGATAAATAATATATAGTTTAGAATTATATAAAAATCGCTATTTTTTCAATCTCACAACCAATCAACAACAAACACAATTCAACCACACAACAACATAATTATGCGATATAGTAGGCAACTTAGACAAATGCAGATGCATATGGTACCAACGGAGTAAAACTCCCAACTTAGAAATATGCCAGTTTACCGAGGCATCAACAAGGCATAAGCCTTCAACTTTCAAATTTGCCAATCCAGGCCAACATGGGTGAGCATAGTTCCAACTTAATAAGAATGCAATGTATGCAACTATCATGTATGACATACAACAAGAACATCCACAACGAAACAACTTAGAACAACAAATCAACTCTCAACATTGGCTATGAAGCCTCCAACAAAACTTGCCCATAATTAGGACAACAACCAACTTTATTCAAGTGTACCTGCAATTCAATGCATTCGACACAAAATTTAACAAAACAAACATGCCACAATATTCTAATAGAGTATACGAACCATTCCCTCATTTCTTTCAAATTCTGGTTAATTGGCTATACCGTTTAAAACTACCAACACACTAATCGAAACTGTTTTTTTATTAATTCTGGTATCTTTAATTCCACTTTATTCCAAGTTCTTATTATGCCTATGATCAATTGCTATAACTCCACCATTGGATTCCATACTATCATTATTATGGCCCTACTAGTCTACTAATTTCTAATACGTTACTTCAATTATCGGGACTAATTTCTTTACTAATTCACAAGTATTATTTTACTCAATGCATCCTATCAGAATTAATTACAATAGCTAACCATTATGGACAGAATTTAAAAATCAGAAAATATATCCAAAATCGCACAGTACGCGTCGCGACCTCATCTTGGCGCCGCGACTTTAGCAGGATCTCAGTTTGCGCTGTGTCCACCTGTTGGTGCCGCGAACTAAACGAAACACAATGGGATTTTCTACGCTGCCAACATATTCCTCATGCCTTTATTCCCAATTTTTGGTACCCAAATCATTTACAAACCAAAATGATTCAGTACAATGTAATAGCAACATAAGTAATCAAACCAAGACAACATATACCAATTCATACAACCAATTTCATGGATTATCAAGCAACAATTTGGAATCAATTCGATAATAACGAGACACAAAACAAGTAAAATCTGTAAACCCCATCCCACATATCATCCCTCATGTTCCCAATTATAAAGAAAGAACCCCACCCTTACCTGGTGAATCGAAGGTTGATTTGCTCTACGATGGAAATTATGACCTAGCCTCAAGGTTGCAACTTCTACATATCTCTTGTTTTTTACCAATTCCTTTCTCTTCTACTCATAAACCAACAACCTAATTTCTATTCTATTTTCCTTAAAATATTATTATTATTATTATTATTATTCTCATTGGGCTAACTAGCTTATACCCCCACTTTGCTAATACCAACACAACAACTTAGCCCACTTACTAATAATTTTTACAATTCTAATATTATTAATATTATTCCTACAACTTAAATCAGTTAATCACCCTATAATCATATAATGACTTAAATTGACATTCTACAATATTACTAATTATTCAGAAAAATATACAAAAATATTAAATTAAATAAATAATTAAATAATTCGGGTGTTACAAGTACAAGCAAAAGAATCGAGATTTTGAGTTTCTTGAGAAATCCAAAGCTGATATGGAGAAGAAGCACAAGGCTCAAATCTACGGGTTAGAGAAGCAAATCCGTAAGCAAAAGTTGGTACATAAAGCCAAACTCAAGGAGAAAGAGGTTCGGTTATCTCTTGCTATATAGGAGATTGATCGTCTTAAGATTAAAATGGGAATTCAAGATGCCTAAGGGCTTCCTATGTCAGACATTTAGATCTATGCTTATTTGAATTTTGTTGAGAATCATCATCAGGCTTGTTGATGAGATTGCTCATTTCATTGTATTGAATCAAAAAACAAATGTTCAAGCTATTTGTAACCTCTTTATTTTGGTTTAATGATGATCAACGTTTTCAGTATCCATTATCTTGTTTATTGTCTCCGCCCTACAACTTGAATCAAAGTGTTAGAGTCATGGAAATGTTCAAATATGTCATTGCATGCATCACATTCATACATGTATATATCATGCATAACAGGTTTGCTCAGGATTCTTATCAGTGGATTATATTCTTATTAATCAGAAAATTGCAAATTCAACCTTCCACCGTTACTTAACTCGAAGCAACAAACACCGTCAAATGGAGCAACTCCAAGCAGATATGGCAGCGATGAAGGCGCAAATGGAGGCGTAAATGGCTCAATTTATGGAAGTGATCACTACCATGAATCGTGGTCAGTAGGAATTAAGAGCTCTTGTGGAAAGACCCCTGTTGAGGTTGAGCATCGTGAGAATCCGTTTGATGATTTCTCTATGGGGAAGCCACATGTTCAGAACAATAATGGGTTGGGTGTTAATGATCACGATCGTGATCAGGGTCTTCATCTCAACGGGCGATTCCCACCTCCACCACCTTCTCCGCTGAGGCATTACTTTTATGATGATGAAATATAGGGGCATCCTGGAAGAGGTTGCCCCCTCTCTCAGGGTCATGACTTTGATTGCAACGAATAAGTATATTCTGTTAATGGCAGTGAGGCCAGTTTCCCAGCTGAGGACCAAAAATACCGTTTGCTTGAAGAGACACTCAGGTCCTTTGAAGGACAAAAGATGTCGGGTTTGGATCTTTCTGACTTGGGTTTGGCGCCTAGGGTGAGGCTCCCTCCAAAATTCAAAGTTCCAACTTTTGATAATACAATGGTGCTACTTGCCCGAAAACTCATATCACAGCTTATTTCCGCAAGATGGCGGTCTATACTAAAGATGAAAGGCTTCTTATTCACTTCTTCCAAGAAAGTTTAACTGGAGCTTCTTTAGAATGATATATGCACCTCGAAAGAAATCATGTCAGAACATGGCGTGATCTAGTTGATGCCTTTATTCAGCAATACCAATTTAATATTGATATGGCTACAAATCGCACCCAATTGCTGAATTTATCTCAGAAGTTTGGTGAAACCTTTAAGGAGTATGCCCAAAAGTGGCGTGAGCTTGCTGCTAGAGTTCAACCACATATGATGGAGCGAGAAATGATAGACATGTTTACTAGCACTCTTTCAGGGCATTACTATGTTTCCTATAGTACCTCTGTCAGCTTTGTTGAAATGGTTCGGTATAGAGAGATGATTGAAAGTGGTTTGAAATCCGGTAAGATCCAGTACACTGAAGGTGGATGTTCTTACGGTACAAAGAAGACATTTAGTGGTCATCCTAAGAAGGAAAAAGGAGAAACCAACGTTGTTTATGGAAACAGGGGCAAGGCCCAAGTCAATGTTGTGACTATTTCTACTTCTCAACCTCAGGTCCAACAAGCGCCTCGCCAGCAATATCAAGGACATCAGAATAACCGCACACCAAGAAGATTTGACGTGGTTCCAATGACTCATGCTGAGATGTTGACACGGTTGATTAATCTGAAACTGGTGGTCCCAAGGGCTGCATTACCTCCACCACCTCCTAACAAGCGTCTAAGGAATTATGATGCTAATGCTAACTGTGAATTCTATTCCGGTATAGTCGGACACACTATTGAGAACTGTTATGCTTTTAAGTGTAAAGTACATGATCTGATTGATTCTAAAGCCATTAAGTTTGATGCCTAGCAACAACAACCCGAGCCTAATGTGATTCAAAACCCAATGCCGCAACATGCCAGTGGGGTAGTCCAAGTTATCATGGAGGACGGAGAGGTCCTAAACTTGATCATGGATGTTAATTTGGTGAAAACACTATTTCCTTTTGTTAAGAAGAATCTGATCAAGAGAGGCGTCTTTGCAGGCTGTGAATCTGATTGTGTTGAATGTGAAAACTGTTCAAATGGCTGTGAAAGTTTGAAGAATGGTATTCAGAGTTTGATCACCAGTGGTGAGTTACAATTTAATTGAATTAAAAAGGGTAAGAAGGATGAAGCACGAGATGTGTCTGTGGTTTCTATTCCCTATACTCCTATGGTCATTTATGCACCTACAAAGCCTGTTACATTGTTGATCATGAAACCTGGTCCTATCCTGTATGTGGGTGACAAAGTTGTGCCATGGAACTACGGATCAAATGTCTATTATCACGAAGTCAAACAGGAAGATGGTCCCTCTTCTGTAAATAAGGATGATGAATCTGATGTTGCTAACACCGATAATTTCGTCTGCAGTGTTGGAGTAACCAGAAGTGGTCAAATTTTTGCTGCTCCAATTGCACCGCCTAATGCAGATGCTTAAGCGAAAGCTAAAGGCAAGCAGGCAGCAAAGGAACCTGAGTTGTAGGTCACTAATCCTGACTTGGAGAAAGATGTTGAGGAAATAATGCGATACATCCGCAAAAGTGATTTATGTGTGATTGATCAACTTGCTCAAACCCCTGCTAAAATTTCCATTCTCTCTTTGCTACGTGATTCTGAGGTACACAATAATGCCTTGATGAAGTTGTTGGGTACTTCTTTTGTGCCACAGGAGATATCTGCCAGTCAGTTTGAAAATGTTTGTGCTAGCATCTCTTCCAACTATGGCCTGGGATTTACTGACTTTGATCTTCTTCCAGAGGGTCAGAACCATAACTGTGCTTTACACATTTTTATAGAGTGCAAGGGAACTACCCTCTCTCGTGTCTTGGTGGACATTGGTTCGTCCCTGAATGTGATTTCTAAGTCAGCATTGCTGAAAATTGATTATGGTGGTCTTGAGCTACGATTTAGTGATTTGATAGTGAAAGCTTTTGAGGGGTCAAGAAGTTCTGTCTTTGGAGAGTTTGACCTTCCAATCAAGATTGATCCCAACAGTTTACTACTACTTTCTTCATCATGGACATTCAACCTGCTTATTGTTGCCTTCTTGGCCGTCCATAGATCCATAAAGCTGGAGCAGTTACATCCACTCTCCATCAAAAGCTCAAGTACCCTGTCAACGGGAAGACCAATACGGTTTGTGCTGAAGAAGAGTACATTGTGAGTCACCTCACCTCGTTCCTATATGTTGAAGTTAATGGCGAAGTGCATGAAATCCCTTTTCAGGGATTTGAAATTGTCCATATGTTGAAGACTTCTCAGCAGAAGGAGAAGAAAAGAGACAAGCCTGAGTCTTCAATGTCCTCCCTGAAAGATGCAAGGGCCGTGGTTGAAGCAGGATACCCTGAAGGACGGGGAAGTGTAGTGGAGGTGACACCTAAGTACAACAAGTTTGGGCTGGGCTTTGACCCTGTTTTGCATTGTCAAATCCTCAAGGCGCCTAATCTGGCCACGCCTATCAAGTTCTCAAGCGCCGACATCAGTTATGGATAAGTGAATGCCGTTGACGATTCTGATAATGAGTTTGACATTGACAAGTGGATCCGCCCTAGTGTCCCTGACATGGAATTGAATAATTGGATCTCTGAAGACTGTGTCCCAGTCACAATAGTCAAAGAGTAATTTTCTTTTGTTTTCTCTTATCATGCAATAATTCATGTGCTCTGCCCAAGGCACAGTGAATCATATGAAGGTCCACCTTGTTTGTGTGACACCCCAAATAATTTAATTATTAAATAATTGGAATTTTAATTATTAATTTAATTAAAAGTTTGATTATTAGTATTTTTGGATTATTGGATTTAATTAATTAATTAAATAAAATGAAGTGTTGGGGGTGTGAGGTTGAATTGGAGGGTGTGTGGAGTAAAACACTCTAATTACTCTAATTATTTTAATTTTTATTATTTGGAATAATAAAAGGAATAAATAAAGGAAAAGGGAAAAAAGAGAAGGAATATTGAAGGTTTTCATTCTACGTACTTTTGAGAAGAGAAGAGAAAGAGGAAAAGTCAAGGCGTCAGAAATTCGAAGAATCATCGCAAGGTAAGGGGTGATTTGGTCTGACTAATATGCCTTATAGGTTTTGATAATCAATAGGATGAATTGATGCGCTAGAAATCTCGAATTAGAATTTCTAGGTTGTGCCCTAATGATATGATCCGACGTAAAAACCTCAATTGGAATTAATAAGAATGGTGAATATGAGTAGGTTAATTGTGGATTAATTAGGAAGTGTAATTCTGTTGTTAATTAGATGTGAAAACACATAACAATTATTGTTCCTGTTGTACTATGGCTGTTGGTGATGAATGGGATCAATTGGAATTGTAAACAGTGAAAACAAAACTGATTTTTAGTGAAAAAATGCAGCATGGATCGACACATGCTATTATGCAGCGATACAAGTAGTCAAACGTGTGAAAAACAAAAGCTGGAATAAGGCTTGCATTGATACAAAACCCTATGCATCGATTCATGTGGTGAATTTTGGAGTTATGCATCGACACATGTGTGTTATGCATCGATACATACTGAAGGAAAATGGAAAAAAATAAATTTTGAAAACATATGCATCGACGCATACGATGCTTGTGTCTACGCAAGCTAGTTTTGCATTGATGCATGAGCTTATGCATCGACCCAAGCTGGATAGAATTAAACCTATACTTTTGAAAAATTGTTTTGGTCATATCTTTGTGACCGTAATTCCAAATTAGGCGTAGTTGGATCCGTTGGAAAGCTGGGAGCATGTACTTTCTTATAAGAACATTCTTAACACTTAATAATCGAATCTTGATGGATTGATATGGCTTTCTATATGAGGAATTTATGTAATTCGTGATTGTGCGTCATTGACGTTGTGTATGTTTGATAGATGTTAATACCATGTGTTGTGATTAACATTGTATATGCGTGATTATGCTATGCTGTTGATGGTGTTAACCATGTATGGAATTATGTTATGATATCATGTTCCTTATTTGAATGTTGCATGCTTTTGATGTGCATGCATATACCTTCCCATTTTGGTGGAAGGTTAATAATAAATCGATTAAAGTGGTGACGATTCGTTGGTTTGAGTCGCATATGGAATTATAACATGTTAGATGACTTGGTTATAATTTCATTGATTGTATGCATATTGATGTGTGAATTGTATTTGTGAATTGGAATTATACTAATGAGGGTGAAATAATGTATTGATTAAAGAAACATATAATGCATTTTAATTGTTGATGATAATTTGAATTTGATTAAGATTGAAGATTAGTGGTGAGGATAGCCTTGAGTTGTGCTATTTAGATTGTCCGCGTGTTAGTGTCATGCTCTGGTAGTTGTAACACTGGGGAACAATTGTTTTGGGATCATCGAATTGACTTATTTCTTTGTATGTTGGAATGATCATGATTGAATTTATTCTGGATTTTTATGTTATTTCTGCTGTGTACAACATAATTATTGGTTTTGAATTATATTTAATAAAGTTCTTCAGTAAAAGCATGACATGTTAATGAGATTTTCTGGTTTTCTATTTTTAAATTAATTGTGACGCCCTTTCGTTTATGTTAACTCTAATTTAAATAATTGAATTCGTGGGGTATTTTAGAAAGGGTGTTACAATAGTGGTATCAGAGCATAGTCGGTCGTTGTGACCAGTGTCTTAATGTCATTATCCCTTTGTACGCGACAAGTGTGTACAACACTGTCGGTACTTATTGCTTTTCTGATTGCTTATTGTAGGAGTGATGTGAAGCTAAGTGGGGGAGGAGAGATGCTTCCCGAATATGTTTCGTTTGTAAGTCATTGGTACGAGGTACTACTTGAGAAGACAGTGCAAGAGTGGTTAGAGTTGTTGGAATCGTTTGGACCGTGAGTCATAGTTGGAAGTGCAAAAAGGAGAGTATGATTCTGAGAACAGAGAGTGTTGGTAATGATGGTTTATACTCCAGTATGATTATCGGATGTCTATTGACAAATTGAGGACTTGATCACCCTTAATCTCTTGTTGATAGTAGACAGAATCGTATTGGATGGTATACAATTGTCTTGCTATCCAAATAGGGCATAAAGTGATGAATATGAATGAAGTTTGGTAGAAGCTTATGAACCATATGAGTTGACGAAGACTCTAATAAGGATAATGAATTGAGATGGATGATAAGATTTGTGCAGCTGTTAATGATGGTGAGGTAGTGTTTATGTGGTATTCTTCAATGGAAGTGAAGGGAAAAGACTAACAGTAGTGAATTACCTGTTGTGAATGAATTTCTAAAAGTGTTTCCAGAAGATATTAGTGAATTTCCACCTGAGAGAGAAGTGGAATTTGCTATAGATTTGATTCCTGGAACTAGTCCGGTGTCGATGGCGCCTTATCGCATGTCGGCATCTGAATTATCTGAGTTGAAGAAGCAGTTAGAAGAGTTACTTGAGAAGAAGTTTATTCGTCCTAGTGTTTCATCGTGGGGTGCTCCTGTGTTGTTGGTTAAAAAGAAAGAGGGTTCGATGAGACTGTGTGTTGATTACAGGCAGTTGAACAAAGTTACAATCAAGAATCGGTATTCATTGCCGAGGATTGATGATTTGATGGATCAACTGGTTGAAGCTTGTGTATTCAGTAAAATTGATTTGAGATCTGGATATCACCAGATTCGTGTGAAGACGGAAGATATTCATAAAACTGCATTTAGAATGATGTATGGACATTATGAGTATTCTGTTATTCCGTTTGGAGTTACTAATGCACCTGGTGTTTTCATGGAGTATATGAACAGGATATTTCATCAGTATCTTGATAATTTTGTGGTAGTCTTTATTGATGACATTTTGATCTATTCGAAGAATGATGAAGAGCATGCAGAACATCTTAGAGTTGTGTTGGAGTTGTTGAAAGAGAAGAAGCTTTATGCGAAGTTGTCTAAGTGTGAGTTCTGGTTAAGTGAAGTAAGCTTTCTTGGTCATGTGATTTCCAAGAATGGCATTGTTGTTGCTCCTACGAAGGTAGAAGCGGTATCTCAGTGGAAAACGCCGAAGAATGCTTCTGAAATCCGTAGTTTTCTTGGTCTTGCAGGTTACTACAGAAAGTTCATTGAGGGATTTTTGAAGTTAGCTTTGTCGTTGACTAAGTTGACAAGAAAGGATCAAGTGTTTGTTTGGGATGTTGAATATGAGAAAGGATTCCAAGAGTTGAATAAGAGGTTGACTAGTGCTCCGATTCTGATTTTGTCGAATCTGGCGGAATGTTTTTTTGTGTACTGTGATGCTTCATTAATGGGATTAGGTGGTGTTTTGATGCAAGATAAACAGGTTGTGGCTTATGCTTTGAGACAATTGAAGGTTCATGAAAAGAATTATCTGAGTCATGATTTAGAGCTGGCAGCAGTGGTATTTGTTTTGAAATTGTGGAGGCATTATTTGTATGGTTCTCGATTCGAGGTATTCAGCGATCATAAGAGTCTAAAGTATCTCTTTGATCAGAAAGAGCTCAACATGAGGCAGAAAAGGTGGTTAGAGTTTCTGAAAGATTATGATTTTGGTTTGAATTACTATCCTGGTAAGGCAAACATTGTTGCAGATGCATTGAGTAGGAAGTCGTTGCATATGTCTATGTTGATGGTGCGTGAATTCGATTTAGTTGAGCAATTCAGAGATTTGAGTTTGGTATGTGAGACTACTTCTGATAGTGTTAGGCTTTGTGGTAAGCGAAAGAGGCATCGAGGTTGATCCTGTTAAAGTAAAAGTGATCATGCATAAAATCCTCAGCCGAGATGGATGCCTGGAGGGAAGGTTGTAGGGATCCGAGATAGGTCTCGGATCATATAGGAGGATCTCCGACGTCCGGGAAAAAATGATCGGGAGAATCTGGTATAGCTCGGCGGTACTCCAAAGAACGATTGAATATACGTTATGAAGATGAAGAGTTCCTAAAGTCTTTATGAGACGTTACTAGTGAATGATTACAAGACATTTGGTTCCTGCCTTAAAGCCATGGTTAATGTGCTAAAGCGATTCGGAAGGAAGGAAATAACCTCATGGGCATTGATATAAATAGGGCTCCGTAGGCGGGAAACAAGACAATGACAAGCTTGGAACTTGAGTTACGACACTTGAGTCTCAAATCCTAAGCAGTATCTTTAATCAGGTTTTCCTGCAAGAACATTGGCGCCCGTGGGGCCTCGGTGAAATCAATCCCGGGCCGCACAAATATACTAACAACCACGACAATGTCTCAACCTCACCACCAGCGGATCCTCCGGATCTAACCCTGCTGGCTATGATTGATGACCTCGCAGCATAACGAAACTTTACAAGACAATGTTCAAGCTCTTGGTGAAGAGTTTGGGCGCCTTGAAAAAGCGGAAGGAGAACTTTTGGAGCCACACCTTTGTCCCGGGCAATGCGGGAGGATGCCGTGCTGATAACTTCAAACCCCACGGCATCGTATGATGGCAAGCGGATCCACAAAGCATATTATAGCGGTCAACAACACAATGGCACTCATCAGACAGCAGATTCCCTTAAGTGCATGGCGATGGCGGCACCTTTAGAGAATCGACCTGTTGGTATATGGGGCTGCCTCGGGCGTCCATAGTAAGCTATCAAGATTTCAACCGAAAGATTATCGTGATTTTCAGCTAATCGACACAGGGTGCAACACCTCCTTTTCAGCGTAAAGCAGCCGCCGAGACACTCCAAGTTTCATGGCGGTTGAGGAGACTATCAGGTCTCGCACCCTAATCGGAGATATTTGTTCGGCACGGCCTAAAAGCTTTCAAGTCTTTGGCCCAAAGCCAAGAGCATGGGCGAGATCATTACTCGGGCGAATGCTACGTAAAGGAGAGAAAGTAACATGGAGAAGCGTCGCGGGATTCTAAAGACAAAGGATCGGGAGCGACGAGCCGCCCGAGATGCACCGCTCGGGATCGGCCTCGGGACCGTCGCCACCACCATCGCCCCGGTTGGCTTCGGCTCAAGGCGTTCACACCTCTGCGCGAGAAGGAGGATATCCTCGGGACATCCATCACTTGCTCACCTCACCAGTGGGTGGCTTTCAATCTTGATCCGGAAGCATGGTGTGAGTTCCATCGTGCGAAGGGCACACCACGAGCTTGTATCTGATTGCGAAGAGATTGAATTAATTGAGGAGGCATTAACATCGTAAAGGAAGATCACAGGAGATCCCAGCGAGACTCATCCCCAAACTCGGGATTCGGTCTCCAAGGTGGAAGAAGTGGAAGCAAACACCACTCTCTGGGGCTTCACGAGGTGGCTCCACTCATTCGGGAAAAGGTATGCTCGTGGCTCGCTCGGTGCTTCGCCGGAACCTCAAAATTCGATTCCGGAGTGATAACCGTCGGAAGATGCTAAGGAAGTCACCACATGAGAATGATCCCATGGTGATTGAAGTACAAATCCGGGATTGGGGTGTCAGCGTGTTTTGATCGATCGGGAAGCTCGGCGGATGTCCTTTATTGGGAGGCCTTCAAAGGAATGGGGTTCGAGCCAAATGAATTGCTTCCCTTTAGCGGGACACTTGTCGGTTTCTCCGGACGGTACAAGTCTGGGTACCTCCCCTTGACTACCTTTGGAGAGGAAGAAAATTCAAAACATTCGGGTTAGGTATCCGGTGGTTAATCGTCGTCACCCTACAACATCATCATTGGGAGACCTTCGTTCAATGCACTTGAGGCGATATTGTCGACCTTTGTTCCTAACTATGAAGTACCCACAGGTAGCGGACGAGTCGGGGTTGTCAGTGGGGACCGGCTGGCTCGAAATGCTATAAAGATAGTTTGAAAGCCAAGAAAAGTCGGGACCGTCGAGGCTTCTCCAAAGCACGAAGTCGGTATGGTCGACATCGATCGAGGCGGAGCGGGTGAGGAAGGACTTACCCCTCGGGAAGAGGTCAAAGAAGTCGGATCGGGCCGTTGCCTTCACAAATTACCCATCTCGGAACTCAATTGTGAAGGAGGAGAGGCGAAATAGTCGGGTGTTGAGGCAAAACACGGATCTCTTTGCACTGGAAGCCATCGGATATCGGGTATTGACCCGAGATCATGTGCCATCATTTATCCATCGACCCGGGATCAAACCCGTGTCAGGAAGCGGAAGATGGGAGAAGAAGAGGACGCTGTCTCGGAGGAAGTGGGAAAATTGTTAAAGGCCGGTTTTGTTAAAGAGGTGCAATACCCAACTTGGCTGTCGAACGTTGTTATGGTAAAGAAGAAGAATGGCAAATGGAGGATGTGTGTAGACTTCACCGACCTAAATAAAGCATGCCGAAGGATCCCTATCCTCTTCCTCACATTGATCGGTGATTGATAGTTCCTCGGCTTCCGCCTCCTGAGTTTTGGATGCATATTCGAGGTACAACCGGATCCGAATGAACCCGATTGATGCGTCCAAAACCGCCTTCATGACAGAAAGGAAGAATTTCTATTACAGGGTTATGCCATTTGGATTGAAGAATGCGACCTACCAAAGGCGATGGATATGGTGTTTGCCCTCGGATCGGTAGGAATATTGAGGTGTACGTGGCGACATGGTGATCAAAAGGACGAGACGGATCATGTCATTGACATCGGGGAGACATTTTGGCGAAAGAAAGTTCAATATCGCTTGAACCCGGACAAATGTCGTTCGTTTGGAAAGTTCTGGGTTTCATGCTCACAAATCGCGGCATTGAGGCCAATCCGGACAAATGCCAGGCGATCATTGACATCGGCCCGACCTCGATCCAAAATGACAACTAACGCCGTTTGGCGCGTTGTCTCGTTCTTGTCTTGTGCGGTGACAAATCTATTCACTTCTTCTCGGCAATTAAAAGAGCTCTGTTTGAATGGGCGGAAGCATGCGAAGAAGCATTCAAGGGATAAAGCGATTACTATCGTCACCTCCGTGTTAGTCGAAAGAAGGCTCCGGTTGATCTGTACAGCAATATCGAGGCGATCAGCGTTGGTCGAGGATCTGAAAGGAGGCGTCCGGTGTACTTTGTAAGCAAGGTGTTGAAAGGAAAGCGAGATATCGGAAGATAGAAATTGGCGTTGGCGCTGCGAAAACTCCGACACTATTTCCGTCCGGTAAAGACTAATTATCCTTTAAAACAAGTGTTCAAGCGGTTGGCGGGGAGGATGGTGTCTTGGGCGTGGAGCTATCGAGTGAAATCGGTTTGGTCCTCGTACGATATCAAATCCAGTCTTTAGCCGACTTCATGATCGAACTAACCTCCCGCGGAAAGGATTCTCAACTGGGTTTATCGCGGCTCCTAACCTCAAGGCGGTGCGGGGGTAGTGTTGGAAGGTCCGAGAGATAGTTCTTGAATACTCTTTGCGTTTGGATTCTCCACAAGTAACAACGAATCTGAAGCTCATTGGCGGTCGAGGCTGACTCGGAGGTCGGGTGACACATTTGCTAGTCGCACCGATTCACATTAGTGGTCGGACAAGTGGACGGATCATTTCGGGTAAAGCTACTCGGAGATATTTGAAACAAGCCCTTGTGTTGAGTCGGCGATTTGAGGCGTTTGAGATCGTCATGTGGCGGGAAGAAAATAGGTGACCTTCTATCGGTTGGCCAGCTCTAGGGATTACAGGATAAACAAATCGGTCATCCGTGAAATACTTCCGTGCCTAGTATCGAGAAAGAAGAATCCTTGGTGGTTTGTGGGGACAACGGCGGGTGGATGAGCCCGATCATCCGTTTTCTACAACAAGACATATTGCTGCGGATGAAGAAAGCTAAGCATCAGGAAAATTTCATCCCGGTTCGTAATGGAGTCGAAACTATACGGTTGGGACGTGCAACACCCATCTTTGCGTGTCGGAAGGGATATGCGATTATGAAGGAAGTGCATGAGGGGCTTGTGGAAATCATGGTGGAGGTAGAGCCTTAGCAAGCGGATCTTAAGGGCCGGGTACTCTTGCCTACTTTAACAAAATTGTTGAGTATGTGACTCGATGTACAAAATGCGGATGTTTGCCCACTATCCATACTCGGTGAGTTTTGCATACCGTTCGGTCCGTGGCCTTTTTATCGATGGGGGCTGACATCTTGGGGCCGTTCGGTGGCTCGGGACAATTGAAGTTTTGATCGTGGCGTAGATTATTTTACTAAATGGGTAGGCGGTATCTCGGATCTCGGAGATCGGGTTGGCGTTTTCTTGGAGAAGCATCATTTGCGGTTTGGGCTACCTCGGGTTATAGTTTCGGACAACGGAACACGGTTTGCGACACCTCGGTGGTAGAATTTTGTAAGGATCTCGGGATTCAAAACAGGTTTATATCCATCCACGTGCAGGCGAAATCGGCCAACAAGGTCATATTAAATGCAATTAAGAAGAAATTGGACTCGGCCAGGGTTGTGGGCACACTTATGGTCCTACCATACCACAGTTCACTCCACAACCAGGAGACTCCTTTCGGGATGGTCTTTGGGCTGATGCCATGATCCGGTAGGTAGTTTTACCCTCTTGGCGTCGGAAAGCTTTGAAGAAGGGCTAACAACCGGGCCTTGAGTGAGGAAGCATTCTTGGATGAAATAAGGGATGCGGCACATATCAAAGCGGCAGAAGAGAATGACCAGGCGTTTCAACTTCGAGAGGGTTCAAAGTCGGAGATCGGTACTCAAGAAGGTGACCGACCCCTCAAGAAAGGTAAGTGGATTCAGGAAGGACCGTTCGGGTCTCGGAAGAATTGCAAAGCAGACCTATAAATTAGAGACATTAGACGGATTAGGGCCAAGAACTTGGAATGTTGCCAACCTTAAATTTTATTTCGATTAAAAATGCTTATGTAAGAATAATTGGTGCACTCTTTTCCCTAGGCAAGGGCGAGGGTTTTAATGAGGCATCTATCTAATGAAATTATATTGCGCATCGATGCATGGCAGCAAATGGCAGCGTCTTCTTGAGCTCGGTCTAAAGATCTCTCGATCACGTAAAGGCTCTGTTCCCACGAGGAATACTCCTTGGTCAACCTCGGCAGGGCTCGAACCCTATGGCGGCGTCTTCTTGAGCTCGGTCTAAGATCGTCTCTCGGTCACGTAAAGGCTCTGTTCCACGAGGAATACTCCTTGGTCAACCTCGGCTTGGCTCTGAACCCTATGGCGGCGTCTTTCTTGAGCTCGGTCTAAAGATCGTCTCTCGATCACGTAAGGCTCTGTTCCCACGAGGAATACTCCTTGGTCAACCTCGGCAGGGCTCTGAACCCTATGGCGGCGTCTTGAGCTCGGTCTAAAGATCGTCTCTCGATCACGTAAAGGCTCCCAGAAATACTCCTTGGTCAACCTCGGCAGGGCTCTGAACCCTATGGCGACGTGCTGCTGAGCTCGGTCTAAAGATCGTCTCTCAGTCACGTAAAGGCTCTGTTCCCACGAGGAATGCTCCTTGGTCAACCTCGGCTTGAGGCTCTGAACCGTTGGCGGCATAATGCTAAAGCTCGGAGCAATCTTACAAACGTATGGAATAAAACAATTTTACTAAAGATGCATCTAGCGTTCCCTTAACACTTTCTCCAGTCTCGGCAAGACGCCAGGAGAAACAGGGGTTACGAACAAATGTTATCGTTTTCTCAAAACCACTAGGATTGCTTGTTGCATCCACGAGGTTTGGGGCAGTAAATACTACATAAAGTTCGCAGGCAAAAATTAATAGCGAAATTAGAAAGCAATTAAAGTAGCCGTGGGCAAATAAGTTAAAATACAAATGCAAAATGCAGATACAAAATGCACCGCCAAAAAAAGAACAAAAGAAGTTGGAATTGGCGGTCGGCATCCACCTTAGCATTCTCTTCGCCGGCATCCGTCTTAGCGTTTTCTTCGCTAATAGTGGTTTCGCTATCATCTTCATCAACTTCCACCAGCTTCCCATCTACAATGGTCTTGAAGTAATCAACCTCCGAGATGTCTATGTCGGGGTATAAGCAATTGACACGAGCTTTAGCGTTCAAGGCTAAATCCCCGGCATCCAGCATACCCATTTGGGATTTCTTCAGTGCTTCTTTCAGCTCGGAGCATGATTTTTCAGAATCCTGGAACTTGGCGGACATCTCGGCGAGCTCATCTTTCAAGGTCTTTATCTGTTTGCCGGCCTCTGAATTCTTCTTTTCAAGATTTGTGGCGTCATCGGCACTTAGAGTTTATTCTTGAACACATTGTTGGCATTGAGAAGGAGCGCTCGTTATCTAACCTTTTGACCTCTGTCTCGGATCGGTTTTCTCTTCTCCACACGGTCACGGACTCGAACAAACTTGGTGAGTCTGACACACCTCATCGGTATGAGCTCGGTGCTTAGTGATCTGCTGCGAACCTAGTTCGATCGGTTTGTTCACATCGGTTGTGGCATTGGATGGTCATCTGAAACTTGAGGCCGTCAAAATCGCCCAATCGATTCTCTAAGAGGCATGACCATAGCCACCCGGTGTCCTTTAGCAAATTGGAGATGGCCCGTCTGCGAGTTGGTTTCGTTCCCCATAACGGTCTTCAACTTTTTGGGGATGGGCTCGGGGGCTGATTCTGTCTCTGCAGGGCGCTTCAGAGGGGAAGTGGAGAGAATGATTGTTTGGAGGCGAGGGTCACGGGTCGTGCGTTTTCTTTTCTTTGGATTGCGCACTTCGGTCCGGCCAAATTGGATTTGGACTCGGAAGGTCCTGACATCCATCTGACGTGCAGCATGACCATCGACTTCTGTTCTTTCGACATATCGGTCATTTTATGCATGGAAAATGAAACAAGGACGAGGAAGAGTAAGCATTCAAATAAAGAAAAGTTGAATAAAGCTAAATGAAAAAGCTTACCTAGGAGTCGAGGACTTCCTCGGGAGATAAGGCAAGTAAATCTTTGACCGGATCGGTCGAAGGAGTCCGAATTTCTAGGAAAGGATCTCGGAATCGCTCGAGACTATCATAGTCAAAGCCGGAAATGGGAAGTGGATCACAAGTCCAATAAAGAGGAACTTATGATGCCCATCGTACCATAGATAACATAAGAACACGAGACCCACATCTAACTCGGATGAAGCGCTCTTTGTAACCTTTAAAATTGGAGGTGTAGGCTTGGAGGAAACTTCTTTTTGGGATGCAGTGATGGCACCCGGTTTCGAACTCCGTGCTTTTATTTGAAGAAGGAAAAGAACAAACCAATGGTGGGGGTTATAGACAGGGCCCGGCATATTATTTCGAAGGCCCGGATGAAACCCCAACTGTTGGGACGGAGTTGGGAGGGAGCAAGGTTAATGGTGCGAAGGATATCGGTCTCGAAGTCGGAGAGGGGGAATTGAATGTCAAACTCCTCGATCACTCCAGTATAAAAATAAAACCACTCTGGTTTGACCTCTTGAGGACGGATCATACAGACACTCTCCCCAGACTCACAAGACTCCAGAATCACGTCATCTTCGTCTCCTGTAGACGAGACATTCCTTAAAGAGCGTAGGGCAGCGATTTCTTCATCTTGTATTAGGCTCCGTTTAAAGCCTACAGCTTCTCCTTTGATCAGACGGTTGGTTTCCATTATAAGCTCCACCGAACCTGAAGAGTCAGGGTCAGAATCACTATCAGAAGTAAAAACTTCAGTGCAAACCCTATCGGTGACTCTCTTTAGGTCAGTTATTCTGTGAGCATTGCTCATCTCGCGCATGCATTCCTCAAACAGGGTTTTACGTTCTTCGTTTCCTAAGTGGATTTTGCGACCAAAATCATCGCATTCCCTAATGATGACCATGTTTAGAATGAAACAAAAAGCAATGTAGGGAAAAGAGGATACCTGAGTTTGATGATCGATCGACTGAAAGGATATGTTTTGAAATGGTGACAAAAGAGTGCAGTAGGATTTGAAAATTTGTAGAGAAAGATTTCCTGGAAAGCAATCAAGTGAAATATAATGAGTAAGAGGAAAGGGTGGCGTAAAATCAGGTTTTCCCTATTATAGGGCAAATATGTAAAAAAAAAAATAAAAATACAAGTGACCGTTGGGCTGGTGTCACGTGCTCACGTGTCACATTCTTTAGGAAAGTTTGGAAATATGGCACATCTCGCTAAGGGATTAAGGGTTTAAAATTGTTTGGTCGACACGGATTCAAGAGGCTTAAAGCAGAAGCGACAAGGGCTTATGATCATGCATAAAATCCTCGGTGAGATGGATGCACGGAGGGAAGGTTGTAGGGATCCGAGATAGGTCTCGGATCATATAGGAGGGATCTCGTCCGACATGTGTCTCGGGAAAAGACATGAGGGCGGTCTAGAGTATAGCTCGGCGGTACTCCGGCAAAACGATTGAATATCGTTATGAAGATGAAGAGTTCCTAAAGTCTTTATGAGGCGTTACTAGTGAATGATTACAAATGAAGCAATTTGGTTCCTATGTAAAGCCATGGTTAATGTGCTAAAGCGATTCTGGAAGGAAGGAAATAGCCTCATGGAGGCATTGATATAAATAGGGCTCCCGCCGGCGGGATAAGCAAGACAATGACAAGCTTGGAACTTGAGTTACGACACTTGAGTCTCCAAATCCCTAAACAGTATCTTTAATCAGGTTTTTCCTGCAAGAACAAAAAGCAATTCAAGAAATGCCTGAACCAAGAACTAAAAAAGAGGTTCGTGGCTGTTATACCCCAAAATTTTCCCTCCTATTTCTCAAAACAATCCACATATCCATACTCAAGAAATTCTCAAGGGTTGACCAGATGAACCCTCTCCTAAGCAGTCAACCCACAACTAGGGTTTTGATTCTCCCATATCAAAGACGAGTTCTCTCTATTTTTCTTCAAGAATGGATCTTTATATAGGCGTCAAAAACTTATCCATTGGAGACATATAACCTGTATATGGAATGATGATAACTGAACTTAATTTTTCTTTCTATAAAAGTGAGATCTTGTTGCAAAATCAACCGTCGCTTCAAATCTTTATTTAATGAATGGCAAAGCATCAGAACATTGTAGCTAGAACATGGGCATAATAGTCTCTAGAGCAGTCTCGTGCTTCCAAAAGTTTGGCTTGAATCCTTTATGTCTTGATTAGAAGATGATGTAGCAGAGCTTTAAGATTACTTAGATCAATTGACAAGGTTTACATCAGAGTTTGATGCAGCCTTTGGTACTTTTAGACGTTCATCAGAACTTTGCTTAGAGCGTTAATCTTATAATGTATCAGAACTTCTCTTAGATCGGAATCTTCTCCTGCTATCAGAACTTCTGTAGGTTCAGATCAAAATCTTCTTTTCTTCAGAACATTGCAGCCAGAACATGGATATCAGAGTTTGTAGAGCAGCCTGGTGCTTTCAGATGTTTGGCTTGAATCCTTGATGTCTTAATCAGAAGACGATGTAACAGAGCTTTAAGATTGCTTAGATTAGTTGACAAGGTTTACATCAGAGTTTGATGCAGCCTTTGGTACTTTTAGACGTTCATTAAAACTTCACTTAGAGCGTGAATCTTCTAACATATCAGAACTTCTCTTAGTGCGGAATCTTCTCCTGCTATCAGAACTTCTGTAGGTTCAGATCAAAATCTTCTTTTCTTTAGAACATTGTAGCCAGAACATGGATATCAAAGTTTGTAGAGCAGTCTGGTGCTTTCAGAAGTTTGGTTTGAGTCCTTGATGTCTTGATCAGAAGATGATGTAGCAGAGCTTTAAGATTTCTTAGATTAACTGACAAGGTTTACATTAGAGTTTGGTGCAGCCTTTGGTACTTTTAGACGTATAAGAACTTCTCTTAGAGAGGAATCTTCTTCTACTATCAGAACTTCTGTAGGTTCAGATCAAAATCTTATTTTCTTTTCAAGGTTGATCATGATTCATCAAGAAAAGTCAAGATCTTATCAAAGGTCAGAGTTGCCAAATTCGTGCAAGAAGCATTAAGGCAAGATTAAGCCAATTTTGGAAATATTTGATAAAATATTTCAATCAAATGCTTGACCTAATCTCTTTCTCTATAAATACACAACAACTCCACAAGCAAAGGACACGGTTGGCCTCCACAAAGAACCCTAAACTCACAAAAAATCTCAAGAAACTTGCACTTTCAAGTTTCGACCATCCACAGGTAATTCCAACAGGTATAATAGGGTAAGTGTGGATCAAAATCCATGGCAAAAACTCCCTGAATTGCATGCATTATAAACTCAGTTTGCATTATCTTTGTGAATTTCGTATTTTAAATTCTATCATGTTTTAATGTGAACTAACATTGCTAATGATTTCCACAGGAACGTATGGAAGTTTCAAGCTAACACGATCGCCATTTACCACAAGCACAAGCTTAGTATCCATGGTTCTGGCGGTTTAGAACAAACTAATCCCACCATCGTGTTCGCAAAGGTCTAATTAGTAGACCTGGGCATTTGGTTTCTGTTTTTCTGTTGAGTTTTGCAGGTTTTAAAAATCCTTCATCAGAGAGAGAAGTGGAAACCACCGTGCACATTGGTCAAGGGTTTCAGAAGGAAACTCAGACCTTCGCGTGGCAGATCCTGCCTTCTGATTGGCCAATTTAAATCCTCTGACCCCACTTACGCGCGTTTGGTTTTATTTGATTTTCAGGGAAAAACATCACACATATATTAATCCATCTAACATAATGAATGGATGTATCACCACCCCATCGGTCTTTCATGCGCGTGCTATGTCACTTTGTCCCTCAGGTCGCGAGTTCGAACCCCACCTTTTGCTATTCTTTTTCATAAACTCTGATTTTCTGCAGGTAACACATATATATTTCCAGGGCAAACATGAAAACAGCACAAGTAGTATGGTCCAGTGGTAAAGTTTTGAACCCATGACCACAAGGTCACGAGTTCAAACCTCAGCAAGACCATTCCTTTTTTTAACACTTATTTCCTTTGCATTTTTCTTATTTCTTTAGAATTTTCAAACTTATTTTAATTTCCTTTCAAGAATTAATTTAACTATTTTCTAAAATCCTAAAAAATGTTTTAATTTTAGATTTAGGTTTCAAAAACCTTTATTTAATTTTTAACACAAAAATATTTTCTTTTTCTTCATACTTAAATCATTTTTCTAATTAAACATTAATTAAGTAGAATTAGGTTTTACAAAAACTCCAAAAATAATTTCTCTTTTAGTAATTAGGGTTACTAACCTAAAAAGCATTTTCCTACTAATTTCCAAAACATTTTTACTAACATTTCCTTATTATTCTGACTATTTACACTATTATGCATTTACAATTCTAGAAAAGATGTATAGGTCGCAAAGTTTTATTCTGTAATAGCATAGATTTACATTTTCTGCCTTTACTTCCCGCACTCCTATTATGTATCTGCCCCAAAGCCATGTAATAGCGTAGGATTTACGTTTCCACACTTTTACTTTCCGCACCTTTACTTTCATGTACATATATCTAACTGCTAGTAATTAGGGTTTGCATGCTAAGACTAAAATCAACCCTAGATCACTTCTAATCTCAAGATTAACATATTTGAATACAACACACTCTTCAAAAAATGGTCATGTCCCTTGAACGTAGGAGTACCATTTGCAAAGACGATTATGAATAACATCATCATAGTCCCTTAGATACAAAGATCATAGTCCCTCGATGACCCTCGATGTTGTCTATGAATATATGATCTCGTCCCTCAATTGTTGCCTATGAAAAGTGATGATCGTCCCTACGAATTGCTAAGGTATCCTTACATGTTACCTTCTATGACCAAAAATGACCCTTCGATTGTCCCTTCACATCCAAACGAATAAAGTTACCTACCAACTAATGGTATGGATAGCCTTATTCTAAAGGAGAAGGAAAATAACATGGAAACGACCATTCTGAGTAGGTAATAGACTCCTAGTTGCTTGTTCCAATCAAAATACTTTTCACACCTCACGCTTTTCAAAAACGTTTCAAACACTTTATATACATTCCAGCGAGAATCATTACAAAGTTAAACATTTTCCAAACAAACATTTCCAAACACTTCATATACATTTCAACGAAAATCATTACGAAGTCAAAGAGAAATATTTTTTCAAAATACTTTTCAAACTACACAAACATAGAAAGCAAAATTTTCAAAGTGAGCTAAGCAACTAAGAGCCCGTAGATAACTACGGATTGAAAGGGTGCTAATACCTTCCCTTTTCATAACTGCCTCCCTTACTCAGAATCTAACGAAAGTCTTTTCCTGTTCTTTTCACCTTCCCTTTATTGGATAAAAGAAAAGTCGGTGGCGACTCTTGCTATTTGCAACATTTGCAATCAAACGCAAAACAAACAAGTCAGTTCTCCCACCGTGTTACAGTGGCTTTCAAGGGAGGTTAAAATACATCTCAAGATTCATCTCTCACATGATTTCCACATGTGAACCAATATTAAAATTGTTGCGAAAAGATCAAAAGGTCTGGTGGAACAACGATTGTTAAGGGTTCAAAATTCTACCACTACACCACTTGACCATGGTGATATATGCGCGCCTCTAAAAATATATGTGTGAATCCTGTGAAAAATCAGAAAACATTGAAAAATTGCAAAAGGCAGGGATCGAACCCACGCCTTGAGAGAGGAAGAGGACTACGCACGTAGGTTGAACCACTGGGTGTGATACATCCATTAGTTTTACTGAAAACATAAATATATAAGTGAAAATAAATTCCATAAATCAGTTTTCAACCAATACGTGTACTGGTGGGGTCCCTGTGTTTGAATGGACGAATCAAAATATGCCACGCCATGGTCAAAGGGTCGGATGCCGGTAGGACGCCAGAGCCCTAGCTCCGGTCGTCTTCTTCGGCGAGCTCGTTTCTGAAACCTGTAAAATAAAGAGAATCTAAGCAAGAGATTAAGGCTACCCCCCTAAATCAACCCCTGTGAATCGATTGGTGATGTTATTTCTCCCTAAAACTGTCTATAAATTGAGACTCGAAGCTACATAGTTCTAAAGCCCTAGCAATGGCACGATACAATTTAAGCCTTAAAGCTTGTATCTAAAACGTCAAACCTGTTCTAAACAACATCCTGTACATGAACAAACACATCAAATATGTTTAATATGCATAGAAATTGAAATCCATTCAAGATATTTTACCTAACTAGTGCTACTTCGTGAGGAAGATTCTGGGCACGGTTTTGCTTGCCTAAAGACTTGGATCAATTCCTGGAAGGCTTATGAGGATGAATGAATGTTTGGTTTTGCTTGAGAGCGGGTGGAGAATGGACTTTGATTTTTCCCTAAAAGCTTGAATTTTTGGACAATTTTTAGGGTTTGTATGAGCATGCAATTCGTGTCATTTTCACTTGGATCTGATCTGGTATTTATAGTGAATGCATTAGGTCAGAAACTTTGAGGAAAATATATTGCATTGATGGAGAGAATATTTGATTTGGAAATCACATGAAAAGTTTCCAATCTTGGACAATGTTGCATTGATACCTCTTGTTTTTTTTACAGCTTGCATGAACTATCTTGGACCTCAAGACAAGAAATAATCAAGCCCACACGCCCTTCCTTGTATTTTTTGCATTTTATTTAATTTAAATTGAATTTTAATGTTTTAATTAAAAAATAAATTAAATAAATAGAAGAGAGGCGTGCAAGTGGGCTTAGAAGTCGTGGACTATCATAGAAATAAGTCCAAACTATAAATATCATGGCCCATTTGGAAAAAATTTGAATTTGCTTAGTATTTCCCTTCATGCATTTCTTCAAAAATGCCAAACTTGCACAAGTTTTATCTTGCTCAATTTTTATCATTTTGAAGTGTTCTTGGACTTTTTAGAAATCTCAACATGTCCTATAAATGCTCCTTTTGGTTTCATCTTAATTGAAGCTTCCATATTCATTTACACTTCTTTTGAAAAATATGACTCTTTGTTGACTTTTAGAAGGACTTATAATGTCTTGATCCCTAACTCTCAAATGAAGCATTTTTGGCCAAAGCTTGTGAGACACAAAGTTGTAGAGAATTGAATTCCCTTCAAAATGATCTTTGGTGGAAAAATCTAAGAAACCCTAATTTAGAAACTTTGACTTTTGATCAATTCCTTGACTTGATGAATCATGATCAACCCTTGATTAAATGATGAATGTAACTTCAAAATCTTGATGTTTAACAAAAATGATGAAGTTTGACTGTATGTTTACCACAATTGACATTTTGCCTAATACAACTAACTTTCAACCATCTGAGTAGTTGATTGAGCAAACTTGAGCTCTGAGGATTGAAACTTGTCATGATGATACCTTGAGACATATGAGGAGGCATGATACTCACTTGAGGCATTAGAAATCCATTTTGACTTGAGAGAAGCAAAACCCTAGTGGTGGGTTGATTACTCTTGAGGAACTCTTGAGTATGGAGATGTGTATTGACTTGAAAATAGGAGGGAAAATTTTGGAGTATAACAGTTGCCCCTATTTAATCTTCTTGTACATGAGAGATAAGGTTGGTATGATTTCCTTTCGTGACCTGAAGGTAGAAGATGATTGAACACTCGAGTGCCCCTGAAATTTGCACTCACTAGTGTATGGAAAGAGACTGTCGACTAACGATGTATTGGAATGGGCTTATAGATACCATTTGGAGAAGCTGATGCTGGGGAGTGAGTCGTATGTTACACTCCATGATCGTCTTTGAATGAATTTATTAGCATGCATTAATTTTTAACCAGATATGTAGCATTCTGCAGGTGGAGAGATAACCATGCGTAGTCAAAAATAGGCTTAAAGATACCATCCAGAGAGATTGATGATAAAAGAGCGTCAGAGTAAACCTTCGTATTGGTTTTAACTGAGATAAGCATTAGTCAAGATGTAGATAATTTTCACGTCTTGTTTCAGGTATTAATTTGTATCCTGATGTCTATTGGTGAACCCGTCGGGTCGTTCAGATAGTTTTCCTGTCTTGTTTCGAGCATTAATGTATGACCTTTTGTCCGGGAATTTGTGAATAATTTTTGCCTGTTTGAGAATTTAACCTGAAAGAACGAGGTTAGTTTTATGCACATTATGATGCATGCGAGTATGTAATAATTCTCGAGAATGATATATGCACATGTTATGATTTTTTTATGAATGATGTATGAATGTAGATGTTGTGGTATTTACTAAACATATCCATCTTAAAGAAGATAGGAATGTTCTGTTGGAGATCTTCGACTTCTGCTTGGGGATGTAGTTGTTGGAGATCATGACTGAGGAATAAGATAGATGTGAATTCCTCCGATGCATTATCTGACCAAGTTTCAGGTCTGGATATTGATGTTGTTGGGGAATGATAATCCTTATGATACTTAGCTGGGGATGAATATGTTTAAACCTTGTTGGAGAATGATATGGTTTTGAATAACCTATTACTGCTCGGAGACTGACAAAATAAGTTGATTGATGATTTGTTACTGCTCGGGGACCCATGTAACAAAGTTGACGTTCACTGCGCGGGGATTGACATGACAATGTAGATGATCACAACTCGGTTACTAATGTAATGAGTTGAGAAGATCACAACTCGGGGACTAACATGATGGGTTGAGACAATCACTTCTCGGGGACTAATGTGATTGGTTGAGACGATCACTGCTTGGGGACTAATGTAATGAGTTAAGACGATCACTGCTCGGGGACTAATGTAATGAGTTGAGACAATCACTACTCGGGGACTAATGTGATGAGTTGATACGATCACTACTCGGGGACTAACGTGATGGGTTGAGACGATCATTGTTCGAGGACTAACGTAATGGGTTGAGACGATCACTACTCGAGACTAATGTGATGGGTTGAGACGTTCACTACTCGGGGACTAATGTGATGAGTTGAGACAACCACAGCGCGGGGACTAAAGTGATGGGTTGAGACGATCATTGATCGGGGACTAATGTGATGGGTTGAGACGATCACTGCTCGGGGACTAACGTGATGAGTTAAGACGATCACTGCTCGGGGACTAACGTGATGAGTTGATATGATCATTGCTTAGGGACTGTCGTGAGGAGTTGATATGATCACTGCTCGGGGACTGATGTGATGAGTTAATATGA
Source organism: Vicia sativa (assembly GCA_021764765.1). NCBI lineage: Eukaryota > Viridiplantae > Streptophyta > Magnoliopsida > Fabales > Fabaceae > Vicia > Vicia sativa. Next base: position 32,931,233 of record CM038794.1, read on the forward strand.
TCACTGCTCGAGGACTGACGTGATGAATTTATAGAACCACTGCTCGAGGACTAACGTGATGAATAGAAGTTTTGGACACTGGTGAAAGGAGATGATATAGTAGTAATTTTATTGGGGGAGTATGTCTTTATTGAGAGAGCGATGGCTCTATGGGGATTGTAGAGATTATTCTATGGCAATACTTCTGTGAAACTGACTCTGCGGGGATTTGTTGGTGACTTGGATTGTCATCTCAATTCCTAGAGCCTGTAGTAGTTGTTGTTTCTGTTCGATTTTCGTGTATCTGTGAACAGATATTTATTGTCAGATGCATATAATCATTCAAAGCAATCATTGGACTTATGTGAACAAAACAAATAAAAGTAAACCGTTTTAAACTGGAAAAGAGGAATTATATTAATTTTGAAAAATAGGCCTTTAGACAGGAAGTTTGTGTACAAAGAGACAAATATCCTAGTACGAGGAAATTGTCAGAAGAATTGGAAAAATAGTAAAAGCTATGTGGAAATAATCTCGTTGAGTTTCAACTCTGCTATTGCTCATATATTTTGACTATCTCATCTCCTTGCTGCCAAAAGAAAGTGATTGGATTGATCTACGCCATTTAAACTTGAAGTTGATAGTACTGTAGTAGATGATCTTGACGAGACATAGTCATACGCTTTAACACCTAACTTTTTCTTAGACCGCCTTTTAAGGTTTTTGGTCTACCGGGATACCCATTTTTGCCCAAGCTGCCTTTGTAGGTTTTTGACTTGCTGGGTGTACATTTTTTATTTATGTCCCTAACTTTTTCCCGAACCCTTTTGGTTCGCCAGGACGCCCTTATTTTTTCCTAGGACAGACGACCTAGCGGGTCTTGTTTATGTGTAGTATTTTTTAACTATGTCTGAGTTCACAGGATGCAGGAAGTCTTCTCCATCCATAGTGCTCAATATCATAGCTCCACCGAAAAACATTGTCTTGACTACAGATGGTCCCTCATAGGTGCGAGTCTATTTTCCCCTGGGATCACCTTGTAGTAGGATGATGCGCTTGACTACTAGATCGCCAACTTGGTACACTCGGTGCTTGACTTTCTTGTTGAAAGCTTTGATCATGCGTTTCTGATATATTTGGCCATGGCATATAGCTGCAAGTCATTTCTCATCGATCAAGTTTATTTGGTCAAGTCGAATTTGGAACCATTCGTCTTCGTCTAACTCTGCATCCTTCAATGCTCTAAGTGAGGGTATCTGGACCTCAATAGGTAGAACCGCTTCCATAGCGTACACGAGATAGAATGGGTTTTCCCCGGTAGATGTTCGTACTGAAGTGCGATAATCATGGAGAGCAAATGGCAACATTTCATGCCAGTCCTTATACGTCAGTGTCATCTTCTATATAATCTTCTTAAGGTTCTTATTGGCGGCTTCCACTGTGCCATTTATCTTTGGATGATATGGAGAAAAGTTGCGATGCTTTATCTTGAACTGCGTGCAAAGTTCGGTGATCATCTTGTTGTTGAGATTGGTACCATTGTCTGTGATAATCCTTTCGGGGATGCCGTATCGGAAGATGAGATTATGTTTGATGAGTAGAGCCACGACATTCTTGGTAACATATGCGTATGAGGCTGCTTCTACCCACTTTGTAAAGTAGTCGATAACGACAAGGATGAAATGATGCCCATTATAAGCGGTTGGCTTGATTTCTCCAATCATATCAATGCCCCACATCACGAAAGGCCACGGGGAATATATCTGGAATTGGTGACAAGATTGGGAATAACGATAACAATCAGCTTCCATAGTGGACCAGTAGTAACCTGCTCTTAGAATATTCTTAGCCATCGTATGTCCACTAGAAAGCGTACCAAAAGCGCCTTCATGTAATTCTTCCATAATTCGTTTAGCTGTCTTTTAATCTACACATCAGAGTAAGGCAAAGTCATGGTTGCGTTTATATAAGATGCCATTACTGTGAAAGAACTAGGCAGCGAATCTCCTTAGAAACTTCTTATCGTTGACAGATGCCCCCTCGGGGTATTCTTAAGCCTCGAGATACCTCTTCACTTCGTAGAACCAAGGTTTCTCTTCTACTCCTTCAGTATCAAATCCGCAATAGTATGCCGGTTTGTCTAGTCTTTCAATAGTAATTTGAGGAGCCTCGTTGTCCCATATGACTTTGAACATAGATGACATGGTAGCTAATGCTTCTGCCAACTGATTCTCTTCTCGCAGAATATGCTCAAAAGTGATTTCTTCGAAGTAGGGGATCAAATTCAACACATGTTCTCGATATGGAATGAGATTCGGATGTTTCGTGTCCCATTATCCCTTGATCTGACTAATCACCAAAGCTGAGTCTCCATATACTTGTAAAAATTTGATCCTCAAGTCACTAGCAGTTTTGATACCCATGATGCATGCTTCATATTCAGCCATATTATTGTTGCAGTCGAAACATAATCTGACAGTGAAAGGTGTATGGATGCCTTTAGGAGATGTAATCACAGCGCTAATACCGTTGCCAAGTGCGTTGGAAGCTCCATCAAAGACCATGGTCCATCGGGATCCTGGATCAGGTCCTTCATCCTGTCCAGGATCTTCGTAATCATTGGCTAACATAATATCCTCGTCTAGGAACCCGAAATGCATAAACTGGTAGTCATCTACGGATTGATGAGACTAATGATCCGCTACTACACTTTCTTTGATCTCTTTCTGAGTAGTGTACTGAATGTCATATTCGGTCAAGATTATTTTCCATCTTGCTATTCTTCCTGAGAGAGCATGCTTTTTGAATATGTATTTTATCGGATCCATCTTAAAGATCAACAAGGTATTGTGAGTCAACATATACTGTTTTAGTCAGCGATCAGCCCAAGCCAAAGCGCTACAAGTTTTCTCGAGCTGTGAATATCTTGCTTCACAGTCGGTAACCTTTTTGCTAAGGTAGTATATTGCATACTCTTTTCGACCAGACTCATCATTTTTCCCCAACACACACCCCCATTGAATTCTCTAATACTGTTAAGTACATGATGAGAGGTCTTCCTTCAACTGGTCGGATCAACATAGGAGGTTATTGTAGGTACTCCTTGATTTTGTTAAAAGTTGTCTGGAAATCTTCGTTCCATTCTACTACTTGATCTTTCTTCAGCATTGTGAAGATTGGCTCACAAGTAGCAGTTAGATGTGCAATGAATCTGGAAATGTAATTCAGTCATCCTAAGAAAACTCTGACTTTCTTCTTGATACTGGGAGCTAGCATTTCTTGAATAGCTTTAACCTAAGCAGGGTCAACTTCGATACCTTTACCACTGACAATAAATCCCAAGAGTTTGCCTGATCTGATTACAAATATGCATTTGCTCGGATTCAGTTTCAATTTGTATTTCTCCAATCTGTCAAATAATTTACACAAATGATCAAGATGTTCTTCTTCAGTTTGTGATCGAGCTATCATGTTATCGACGTAGACCTTTATCTTATGATGAATCATATCATGTAATAAAGCTACCATAGCATGCTGATATGTTGTGCCAACATTCTTTAACCCAAAAGGTATAACCTTGTAATAGAAAGTGCCCCACTATGTAACGAAAGTGGTCCTCTCCATGTCTTCGGGCGCCATTTTTATTTGGTTGTAACCAGAGAAACCATCCATAAAAGAGAATACTTTGTGCTGAGCGGTATTGTCAACCAGAACATCAATATGTGGAAGTGGGAAATCATCTTTCGGGATTGCCTTATTCAGATCTCGATAGTCCACACACATACAAACTTTCCCATCCTTCTTAGGTACGGGTACCACGTTCGCAACCCACTGTGGATAAGAAGTAACGACTAAGAAACTGGAATTGAACTACTTCATAACTTCAGCTTTAATTTTCTCGGACATCTCAGGACGCATACGACGAACTTTCTGCTTCACAGGGAGAAAACCTTCTTTCGTTGGTAGATGGTGTACCATAATGTCGATATCTAAACCTGGTATGTCTTCGTAAGACCAAGCAAAAATCTCAATGTAATCTCGCAGCATCTAGACTAATCTTTCCTTAACACTTTCTTAAGACCCGCTCCTATCTTGATTTCTTTTATGTTTTCGTCGGTGCCTAGATTCACAACTTCGACCAACTCTTCGTGTGGCTATATAGCCCTTTCCTCTTGCTGTAGTAATCTGGAAAGTTCTCCTGGCACTTCATAATCTTCCTCACCTTCGTCTTCAGCTTGGTAGATCGGATTATCGAAGTCATATTTAGTAATAGCAGAGTCGTTATCGACGGGATCCGGAGTGCATGTGGATTTGCAGGTTATTACGTGGGTGTGTGTAAGAACACATAGCTTTTGAAAAGGTGATAAAGTAAAAGGAAAGATAAAGAGCACAATATTTGAATAAAAAAGTCCAATGATTTATTGAACGAAAATATGAGAATGAAAAATAATAACCCTCACAAATGAGCCATTGTTCTTCGGGCACGACACTAGGCTTAAAGCCTTATTGTTCAAAGTGTAAAAGCATAAAACAGAAAAACAATTACTCATGTCTAAAGGATATTGGCATAACATCCTTAGCCGTCCAATTGTTGAGTCCATCGCCAGGAGTTGGGAAGATCCAATTATTGATGTCGAAGTCACCATCATTTTCTTCTATAAAATGAATTTCATTCTTATTGATGCGGAACGGGGGTCCACAGGCACGTTCGCGGTGTATCATTTTCTGGCCTTTGGAAGCGAAGTCTAAACCAGTCTTGTCAGATTTGAATGAGAAATAGGGTAGCTGACCCAAAATAGTTCAACCTCCTTCTTCAACCACAACTTTGGCGTCCTTTAGCGAGGCCATCTTCGGTGGAACTCTAGTAATCTTAGGAGTGACAGGAGCGTTAACATATACTCTTCTTCTTTGCATACTGCAACAATCTTCCCCTTCACTGGGTACTTCAACTTCTAATGCAGGGTAGAGGTAACAACGCCTTCCCCATGTATCCAAGGGTGTCCAAGCAGGAAAAAATAAGCTGAATGAATGTCCATCACAAAGAAAGTAGAATAAAAAGTACTGTTATCTTCGAACCATCAAAATCTTTTACGATTATGTCACTAGGTTTCATGACCACTTCTTTAGCATCAAGTCGTTCGAGATCACTCTTCGGAAGGATATTTAGAGCAGAGCCAGTATCCATCAACACATGAGATAATATGGTGCCCTTAAACCCTATAGATATGTGTAAAGCTTTGTTGTGTTTCCTCCCGGCAGGAGTTAAATCAGCATCATAAAATCCCAAACCATTGTCTGCGGTTAGGCTAGCAATACAACTTTCAAATTGGTCAGCAGAAGTATCTTGCGGTATATGAGCATTCTTCAAAAACTTCACCAAGGCTTTAGCATGAGCCTCAGAGCACAACAATAGAGCTAGCATGGAAATCTTGGATGGGGTTTGTCCTAACTGCTCACAACATTGTAATCGCTTTTCTTAATGATCTTCAGAACTTCCTCTATTTCTTGCTTGGAGGTATCTTCAGCAACTTCCTTTGGTACTTCCGTATGAGAAGGTTGAGTCACTTTCTCTTTCCCGCAAGCCTTGGGAGTTGGTTCAATAGCAGGAATGTGAATTGGTGCAGTAGTATCTTTTGGAGGAGAGATATTTGGAGAAAACACTCTTTCGGTTCTGGTTACTTTGCTTGATCCGGTGATATTGTCAACATCAGGATTAGAAGCTTCAATTGTACTATCTTTGATGGTTAACGGTTCTTTATTGATGCCATATTAATAAACTTTGGCTCCATAATTCCAAGGTATAGCTTTGTCAGAGGAATATGGAACTAGTTTGGGTAATGTAATAATGAGAGGTGCCACTCTGGGTGCAGGATCGGCAGAGGTGATCCTTATTATGTTCACATCAGTATATTCTTCGGAATAGTCGTCATCTCCCTATCTGGTTTCCTTGATGTCTTCAATTGCAATTTTGTAGCTTTCAGGGGTAGTATACTTCACCATGAAATCAAATTTCGCACTTGGTTGCCCCAAGGTATCCCAAACTTCTAGTACGACTTTGCTTACGTCTTCGATCTTTAGGATTTTGGAAACATCTTTGCACAAACTCTCTACGGACGGAGTTTTCATGAATAACACTTCTCGGTTGTCTATCAAGCGTTGAACACCTCTCTTCAACTAGGCACATCCATTGGGCTCGGATGTGCAATAACGACAATTTTCAAAACATCCTGGAAACAAACCATCTTGTAGAAGATTCTTTTTAACAGTCATCAAAGGAGTGGTTAACTCATTCACAACAAAGACATATGAGTCATTATCAATGGCATTGGCATTATTACCATGATCAGGCATTGGTGCCTTGATCACATTCGGGGTTTCGACAAGAGGGTTGAATTCAATTTCCTGAGCTTCAATCATGTCTTGGATCTTGTTCTTCAAGGCCCAACAGTTGTTGGTGTTGTGCCCTGGGCTATTGGAGTGGTATGCACACCTTGAATTAGGATTGTACTTCGGAGAGGATGTGTTGACATGCTGAGGAGGCTCTCTCAAAGTAATCAGCTCTGCTTTCAACATGTGTTGTAATGCTTGAGACAATGGCATGTTAATCTTTGTAAACTATCTTCTTGGTACGTTCTGTCTACGTGTATTGTCTTGTTGAGGTTGCACTATTGTGGGATTGGAGATTAGAACTGCCCCCACGGATTGATGGAGATCACCTTTGTCATGGTTCTTATGACCATACACAACATTTGAATCTTTCTTCCCACCAAAAGATCTCTTTGCAGCATTTGAAGATGTCTCGACTTGAATTTTTCCACTCTTGATTCCATCTTCAATACATTCTCCTGTCAGTATCAGCTTAGTGAAACCGGCTGAGGAATTTCCAATCAGATGATTGAAGAATGGACCTGTCAACTTTCCCATGAATATGTCAACCAATTCCCTATTAGACAAGGGTGGCTGGACTCTGCATGCTAGATCTCTCCATTTCTGAGCGTACTCTTTGAACTTCCCATCACGGCCTGTAACACGGTGAACTGACTTGTTAGTGTTTTTGTATCGCAAATGTGCGGATAGCAAGAGTCGCCACCGACTTTTATTTTTATCCAATTAAGGGAAGGTAAAAGTACAGAAAAAGACCTTCGTTAGATTCTGAGTAAGGGAGAAGGTTATGAAAAGGGAAGGTATTAGCACCCCTTTCCATCCGTAGTTATCTACGGGCTCTTAGTTGCTCTAGATCACTTTAAAATTGTGCTTTCTGTGTGTTTGACAAAAATGTTTTTGAAAAGGCATTTCGCTTTGACTTTGTAATGATTCATGTAGGAATGTATACAAAGTGTTCGGAAATGTTTCGTTTTGAAAAGAGTTTGAACTTTGACAAAAGTGTGAGGTGTGAAAAGCATTTGATTTGAGCAAGCAACTAAAAGTCTTATTACCTACTAAGAATTGGTCGTTTTCGTGTTGTTTTACGTTCCTTTAGAATAGCGCTATCCATACCATTAGTTGGTAGGTAACCCTATTCGTTGGATGTAGAAGGGACATTCGAAGGGACATCGGATGGTCATAGAAAGCAACTTGTAGGAAGTATCCTAGCACATTCGAAGGGACTATCATCATTTTCGTGGCGACAATCGAGGGTCAAGATCATGTATTCGTAGGCGACATCATGGGTCTATGATCTTTGTATCGAAGGGACTATGATGATTTGTTTTGAAGGCAACGGTGCTAGAATACCTCTACGTTCGAGGGACTTGACCATTTGAATTCGTAAGGCAACGAGAGAATTACCTAAGGGTGCGGTGTGAAAAGAGTGTGTTGATTCAGATATTTTATCTTGAAAATTAGTGAGCTATGTTGATTATTATCTTGCCATACACGCCTAGTTACTAGCAATTTATAGGGTGCGGAAATTAAAATGCGGAATGTAAAGATGCGGAAAGATAAATGTCCTACGCTATTACATGGCTTTGGGGCAGATACATAATTTAAACTTGCGGAAAATAAAAACCTAATTTAAACTATTACATCCCATGAACAGTTACGTAATTGGAAAAAAATGAAAACAGTAAAAGAAACCGTCTGAAACGGAATAACCTGTGAAAAGATAAGAAAATCGGAAAATACGATGAAATTGAATAAGAGAAAAATATTAGTAAAAATGCAAATTATTGAATGAGAAAAATATGACATGCTGGAAACAACATTAATATGCTAAAATAAGTTTTTGGGATTTTTTGGATGCAATTTAATAATTTAAAACTAATTAAAACTGATTTAAATGCTAAATTATGAATAAAAATAAATATGCATGCAAAATTGTATTTTTTAATTTTATAAATTAAATAAGTATTTTCTGAAAATAAATGCAAAAGGAAAAAATGTTTTGATGATTTTTAATGCATAAAATAAAAATATGAAAAGAATTAAAATTGCATGAAAATATTAAATAAATAAGAAAATATGAAAATAGCTTGAGTTTGGAAAAAAGAAAACAAAACCAGGTTCCGAGGTTCACAGAGGACATGGAGCATCTTTCAACATATGCGCCTTTTAGGACAAGTAGGGGTGTTCGTGATGCGCGGGGGGGCGGGTGGCGGGCACCCACGCCATCGCCGGAGTATGCCGTTCTCGACCATGCCAAGTGACCGCAAAACACGGAATCGCAAAAGAAAGATATCCCGAAACTGATGGTGATATCCGCCCTAAAAGCGCCGCCAAAAGAGCATGGCAAAAATGTGGCGCGATGAATCATAATCATCCCGAAAAACATATATTGCATGAAACATGGAACATCGAAAAATAAGTAAATTCCAAACCTAGATAACGCGCGAGTGGATTTCAAGGGGTTTGCACTCTTGGGAACCCCCACTGGATTGTTGGCTTTTGAGTAAAAATTCAATTTTCAAAAGTTTATGAAATTTTTGGCAAAGTGAGGGCTGTGTATGGGGCTAGGGTTTCGTCCCTTGTGCTTGGCAATAGGCTGAGTATTTATAGAGGGATTTGAGAGAGAAAAAAGAGTGAAAAAGATTGGTTAATCAATGTGCAATATTTTCATTCAAATAAAATCAAATTTCCTTAAAATTTGATTTTTCTTTCCATATGCATGCTATCACGAAATTGGCATGCTTGGTGGGCTATCTTGGACCTCAAGTAAGATATAAATCCAATCCATTTGAAAAAACATCTTATTTTCATATTTTATATGATTTAATTTTGAATTAAATGTTTTAAAATTCAAAGATAAATCATAAAAATAGAAAATTACCATGGCCAAGCATTTATGGGTCAAAAATAATGTCATGAACAAGTTTGGACCAAAAGATTTTAGGCCCATTTGGAAAATTTTGCATTTTGACCAAAATGTCCTTTTGTGCAATTGTCCAAAATTGCCCAACTTCTGAATGGTGTATCTTGCTCAATTTTCCACATTTTTGAGTGTTCTTGGACTTTTTGGAAAGCTCTAAGAGTCCTCTAACCAACCTTTTTGGTCTCATATCAATTGGAGTTTCCATGCTCAATATATCCTTAAAACAAAATGTTGACTTTTTGTTGACTTTGAAAATGACCTGTAATGTTTTTGGCCATACCTCTCAAATGAAGCATTTTTTGGACATTCTTGTGAGACATGAAGTTGTAGAGAATTGAATTTCCTTCAAAACAAGAGGTGGTGGGAAATTTCGATAAAGTATGAAGAAGTTATGATCACCAAAGTTCGATTGACTTTTCACCTAGAAACCCTAATTTAGAAAGTTTGACTTTTGAGCAAATCTTGAGTTTTCTTGATGAATCATGATCAACCCTTGATCAAATGATGAATGTAACTTCAAAATGAGGATGTTGACCAAAAATATGAAGTTTGTTGTATGTTGACCACATTGACTTTTGTCCAATACAACTGATGTTCAACCATTTGAGCAATTGTCTGAGCAATCTTGACTTGTAAGGCTTGAAACTTGACATGGAGGATCTTTGAAGCATATGAGGAGGCATGATGAACATTGGAGATGTTGGAAGTCCATCTGGAGCTGAGAATTGCCAAACCCTAGTTTGGGTTGATTGTCTAGGAGAGAGTTTTGTCTGATCAACTCTTGAGGAATCTTTGAGCATGGATGTATGAGATATCTTGAGAAGATAGAGGGCAAATTTTGGGGTATGACAGCTGCCCCTGTTCAATCTTCTTGTACTGGAAGGTTAGATTGACATACTTGTCTTTCGTGACCTGAAGGTAGAAGATGATTGAACACTCGAGTACACCTGAAAATTTGCACTCGCTATTGGCGGATGATACGGGAATGGGCTTACAGATGCCATTTGGTGAAGGTGGAGACTTCGCTGGGGGATGAGTCGTACGCTAGACTCGAGAATGTCATTTGATGGGGATGGGCTTAAGATGCCATCTGGAAAGATCGATGCTGGGGAGTGAGCCGTATGCTAGGCTCTGTAGTCGTTTCTGGAAGGAGCATGGAGATGGGCTTAAGATGCCATCCGGAGGGAGTCGTACGTTAGACTTCGTGCTCATCTTTGAATGAAGTTATTGATTTGTATTGATTTTTAACCAAATATGCAGCATTCTGAAAGCGGAGAAATGTTGATAAGTAGTCGGAGATGGGCTTAAGATGCCATCCAGGGCAACTGAGTCGTACGCCAGACTCTGTAGTTGCTGTTGATAATAGGAAGGATTCAGAATAGATCTTCGTGCTGATTACTCTGAGGGGATAGTAATTTGGCAAAGTGTGGATATCGTCCCTGTTGTGCATCGGGTATTGATCCACTGCCTGTTATCGGAGGATAACTTGTGATCGTTCGGATAGGGTTTCCCGTCTGGCTTCGGGTCTTAATCCTGGATCCGTTGTCGGAGGACAACGAGGGCGGTCGTTCAGATAGTTTTCCCGTCGAGATTCGGGGCTCAATCCTGGACCAGCTGTCGGAGGACAACTAGGGGCGGTCTTTCAGATAGTTTTCCCGTCGAGATTCGGGGCTTAATCCTGGACCTGTTTGCGTCAGAAGTGATTTCCACCTGTTTTGGAGAAAACAAGAGAAACTTTGATAGAATATTTGTTAGTCTTATGCAAAGTATGATGCATGATAATGCGTATGAATGACATATGCACAAATTATGACTTTTATGAGTAATGTATGAATGATAGATGTTGTGGTATTTCAAAACATATCCATCTTGAAGAAGATGCGGATGTTCTGCTTGAGGATTTCTGACTTCTGTTTGAGGATGAAGATCCTGAGAAGAAAGAACTTCGATCCCTCCGATGCACTATCTGACCAAGTCTTGGGCCTAGATATTGTTGAGGAATGTAGAGATTGAGAAACTCTTTGTTGGAGATCTCATACATAGACCCTGCTGGGGAGAGTCTGGGAGGAAATCTGTTGGGGATCTTGTATGTAGATCCTGTCGGGACAAATTAGGAGACGCTCTACTGGGGATTTTGAGTGTAGATCTCGCTGGAGAGCGCTTGATGGTTGCTGGGAGACCGGGTTGGAGCCTGTTGAAGTCTCTGACTGGGGAATAAGAGGTGTAGGTTTCCTCCGGTGCACTATCTGACCAAGTCTCAAGTCTGGATACCGCTGGAGAAAAGGGAATTGTTGGGAGATATTCTATCGATGACAAATACCTCGGTGAGGATGAAGTGTTCTGCTTGAGACGATGTAACATTGCTCGGTGAGTGGAATCACTATTCGGGACTAACGTATACTCATTGGGAAGACTTGTGGTAGCGACACCTGTGGGGATCTGCTCTGGGGAAATGCACTGGTGACTTTCGTCGTCATCTCGATTCCTAGAGCCTGTAATAATTACTTTTGTATGTCCACTTTTCGCATGTTTGTGAAGAGATTCTTATTGTCAAATGCATATAATCATTCAAAGCAAACGTTGGACTTATTGCAAACGACAATAGTGAAAAATGTAAAGAGAAAGAATTTGTATTCATTTGAAATGTGGCGTATGGCCAAGGAGTTTGTACACAAGAAAGGTAAAAAGCTATGCGGAAACAATCTCGTTAAGTTCCAACCATGCTAGTACTCATATATTTCAACTATCTCATCTCCTTGCTGTCAGTAGAAAGTGAGTGAATTGATCTTCGCCATTTGAATCTTGAATGCTGATAGTAGTCTAAAAGTAGGTGATCTGGATGAGACATAGTCGTACGCTTAAATCCCTAACTTTTGCCTAGACCGCCCTCTCGGGGTTTTCAGTCTACCGGGATACCCTTTTTTGCCCAAGCCGCCTTTTCAGGTTTTCGACTTGCCGGGTGTACATGTTTTGTATATATCCTTAACTTTTGCCCGAACCCTTTTGGTTCGCCAGGATGCCCTATTTTTTGCCTAGGTCAGTCGACCTAGCGGGTCTCGTTCATGCGTAGTATTTTTTGACTATGTTTGCGTTCACAGGGTGTGGGAAGTCTTCACCATCCATGGTGCTAAGTATCATAGCTCCGCCAGAAAATACTGTCTTGACTACAAACGGTCCCTCGTAGGTGGGAGTCCATTTGCCCCTGGGATCACCTTGTGGCAGAATGATGCGCTTGACTACTAGATCACCGACTTGGTAGACTCGGTGCTTAACCTTCTTGTTAAATGCTCTGATCATTCGTTTCTGATAGATCTGTCCATGGCAGATGAATGCGAGTCGTTTCTCATCAATCAAATTAATCTGGTCAAGGCGAGTCTGGATCCAATCGTCTTCGTCTAACTCTGCGTCCAGGAGGACTCTGGTTGATGGTATCTGAACCTCGATTGGCAGGACGGCTTCCATACCGTATACTAGAGAGAAGGGGGTTGCCCCTGTTGATGTCCGTACTGTAGTGCGGTAACCATGAAGAGCAAATGCGGAACATCTCATGCCAATCTTTGTAAGTCACTGTCATCTTCTGTATAATCTTCTTAATGTTCTTGTTGGAGGCTTCCACTGCGCCATTCATCTTAGGCTGATAAGGAGAAGAGTTGTGATGCTTGATCTTGAACTGCGCGCAGAGTTCAGTGATCATCTTGTTGTTGAGATTGGAACCGTTATCTGTGATAATCCTTTCGGGAATGCCATATCGACAGATAAGATTATGCTTGATGAATTAAGCCACAACATTCTTGGTAACAGATGCGAACGAGGCTGCTTCTACCCACTTGGTAAAGTAATCGATTTCCACAAGGATGAAACGATGTCCATTGGAAGATGTGGGCTTGATTTCTCCAATCATGTCAATGCCCCACATTGCAAAAGGCCCCGGAGCGGTTAAAACATTCAGAGGTACCGGAGGTACATGTACTTTGTCTGCATAAATCTGGCATTTGTGACAAGATCGAGCGTAACGGTGACAATCAGCTTCCATGGTGGACCAATAGTAACCCGTTCTCAGAATCTTCTTAGCCATCGTATGTCCACTGGAGTGGGTACCAAATGCGCCTTCGTGTAACTCTTCCATGATGCGTATTGCTGTTTTCTGGTCTACACAGCGGAGTAAGCACAAGTCGTGGTTGTGCTTGTATAAGATGCCGTTGCTGAGGAAGAATTTGGATGCAAATCTTCTCATGAATTTCTTATCATTGACAGATGCCCCTGCGGGATATTCCTGGGTCTCAAGATACCTCTTCACGTCATAGTACCAAGGTTTCTCTTCTGCGTCAAACTCATAACAATACGTTGGTTCGTCAAATTTCTCAAAGATGATCTGGGGAGCCTCGTTGTCCCATCTAACCTTGAACATAGATGACATAGTAGCCAATGCGTCTGCCAACTGATTCTCTTCTCGTGGAATGTGATCAAAAGTAATCTCTTCGAAGTAGGGGATCAAACTCAGAACATGCTCTCGATACGGAATGAGATTCAGATGCTTCGTATCCCACTCGCCCTTAATATGACTGATCACTAAAGCTGAGTCTCCATACACTTGCAAGAACTTGATTCTTAAGTCAATAGCAGCTTTGATACCCATGATGCACGCTTCATATCCGGCCATGTTGTTAGTGCAACTGAAACATAATCTGGCGGTGAAAGGCGTATGTCCGCCTGCAGGGGATGTAATGATGGAACCAATGCCATTGCCAAGTGCGTTCGAGGCTCCATCAAAAACCATGGTCCATCGGGATCCTTGTTCAGGTCCTTCGTCCGGGCCTGGTTCTTCACAATCAGTGACTAACAAAACATCTTCATCTGGAAATTCGAACTGCATAGACTGATAGTCATCTATGGCTTGATGAGCCAAATGATCGGCTAACTTCCTTTGATCGCTTTCGAGAAGTGTCTTTGGATGTCATATTCGGTCGGGATCATTTGCCATCTTGCTATTCTTCCCGAGAGCTGGTTTCTCAAATATGTATTTTATCGGATCCATCTTGAAATCAACAAGGTAGTGTGAGTCAACATATACTGTCTTAGTCGTGAGCAGCCCAAGCCAAAGCGTTGCAAGTTTTCTCATGTGAGTATCTTGTTTCACAGTCGGTAAAATTTTTGCTAAGGTGGTATATTGCATGCTCTTTTCGACCAGACTCGTCATGTTGCCCCAACACACACCCCATTGAATTCTCTAATACTGTCAAGTACATGATAAGAGGTTTTCCTTCGGCGGGCGGCATCAGGATAAGAGGATTTTGTAGGTACTCCTTGATTTTGTCAAAAGCAATCTGGCAATCGTCGTTCCATTCCACTACTTGATCTTTCTTAAGTAACTTGAAGATTGGCTCACAGGTAGCAGTTAGGTGTGCAATGAATCTGGCAATGTAATTCAATCGGCCCAAGAAACCTCTGACTTCCTTCTCGGTGCGGGGAGCTGGCATTTCTTGAATAGCTTTAACCTTGGCGGGATCAACTTCAATACCTTTTCCACTGACCACAAACCCTAGGAGTTTTCCGGATCTGACTCCAAAAGTGCACTTGTTAGGATTGAGTCTCAACCTGTACTTCTTTAACCTGTCAAATAGTTTCTGCAAATGATCAAGATGTTCTTCTTCAGTCTGTGACCGAGCTATCATGTCGTCGACGTAGACCTCTATCTCGTGATGAATCATGTCATGAAATAGTGTTACCATAGCACGCTGATAAGTGGCGCCCGCGTTCTTCAGTCCGAACGGCATAACCTTGTAGCAGAAAGTGCCCCATTGTAAAAAAGTAGTCTTCTCCATGTCTTCAGGAGCCATTTTGATTTGATTGTAACCGGAGAAACCATCCATGAAGGAGAAAACCTTATGCTGAGCGGTGTTGTCAACCAGAACATCAATATGAGGAAGTGGGAAATCGTCTTTCGGACTTGCTTTGTTCAGATCTCTGTAATCTACACACATTCGTACCTTACCATCCTTCTTGGGTACGGGCACCACATTTGCAACCCATTGTGGATAGGAAGTAACGGCTAGGAAGCCGGCGTTGAACTGTTTCATAACTTCGGCTTTGATTTTCTCTGACATCTCAGGACGCATGCGACGAACCTTCTGTTTCACTGGGAGAAAACCTTCTTTTGTTGGCAATCGGTGTACCACGATATCAATGTCCAACCCTGGCATGTCTTCGTATGACCAAGCAAAAACCTCAATATAGTCTCGTAGCATCTGAACCAATCTTTCTTTAACACTGTTCTCAAGACCCGCTCCTATCTTGATCTCTTTTTTGTCTTCATCAGTACCCAAATTCACAATCTCGACTTGCTCTTCGTGGGGCTGTATAACTCGCTCTTCTTGCTGTAGCATCCGCAAGTTCTCCAGCACTTCACAATCTTCCTCACTTTCGTCTTCGGCTTGGTAGATCGGATTATCAAAGTTATATTTAGCAATAGCATAGCTGTTATCAACGAGATTCGGAGTGATTCTGCAGTGTATCACGTGGGTGTGTGTAAGAAACACATAGCTTTTTGAAGGGGTGATAAAGTAAAAGAAAGAAAACAAACAATTGAATGCAAAAGTCCAACGAATTTATTGAATGAAAACGCGCAAACAACAGATAATAACCCTCGCAAACGAGCCATGATGCCCCGGGCAAGGCACTAGGCTTTCAAAGTTTATTGTTCAAAACATAGAGAAATACGAAAAGCAAAACAAATCAAGAGCAATTACTCCTGACTAAAGGAGATTGGTATGACGTCTTCAGTCTTCCAATTGCCGAGCCCATGATCTGGAGTTGGGAAGATCCACTTGCTGATGTCGAAGTCGTTGTCGTTGTCTTCTATAGCATGGATTCCACTCTGGCGGATGCGGAAAGGAAGTTGGCCGACACGTTCGCGGCGTATCATCTTCTGACCCTTGACGGTGCAGCCTAAACCAGTCTTGTCAGATTTGAAAGGGAGATCAGGGAGCTGACCCCAAATAGCACTACCACCTTCTTCAACTGCAGCTTGAGCATCTTTCAGTGAGGCCATCCTAGGCGGAACTTTAGCAACTTCAGGAGTGACAGGAGAGTCAACAGGCATGACTCTGGGTATTGTTTCAAAAGCTTGACAGGGAGTCTCGAAGAATTCTCCTTCCATCTCGAGGTATCGGAATGGCTGTAGATGACTGACCATGTACTCCTCTTCACCACATACTGTAACAACTTTCCCTTTCACTGGGTATTTCAGCTTCTGATGTAAGGTAGAGGTGACAGCGCCTGCCCCATGTATCCAAGGGCGTCCAAGTAGGCAAGATTAAGCTGGACGGATGTCCATGACAAAGAAAGTAGAGTCAAAAGTCTGGGAACCGACTTTAACGGGCAGAGTGAGCTCTCCAAGTACTGTTCGCTTAGAACCATCAAAAGCTCTCACAATTATATCACTGGGTCTCAAAACCAACCCTTTGACATCAAGTCGATCAAAAGCAGTCTTTGGTAGGATGTTCAGAGCGGAACCGGTATCTACCAAAACATGAGACAACGTAATGCCCTTGAATTCAACAGATATGTGCAAGGCTTTGTTGTGTTTCTTTCCGGCAGGAGTCAAATCAGCATCAGAGAAGCCTAGGCCGTTGTTGGCAGCCAGGCTAGCAATACAAACTTCAAACTGGTCAGTGGTAGTGTCTTGAGGTACGTGAGCATTCTTAAGAAACTTCACCAAGGCATTAGCATGAGCCTCGGAGCACAAGAGCAGAGCAAGCATGGAGATTTTGGATGGAGTCTGTCCCAACTGTTCCACAACATTGTAGTCGCTCTTCTTGATGATCTTCAGAATTTCCTCCATTTCTTGTTTGGAGGTGTCTTCAGCAACTTCCTTTGGTACTTCTGGTTGAGCAGGATGAGTCACTGGTTCTTTCCCTCTAGCTTGGGGAATGGATTGAATAGCTGGAATGCGAGCTGGAGTCACAGTGTCTTTTGGAGGAGAGATTTCTGGAGAGAATACTCTTCCGGTTCGGGTCACCTTACTTGATCCGGTGATGTTGTCGATGTCAGGAATGGTAGCTTCAATTGTAAGATCTTCAATGGTCAGAGGGTCTTGCTTGACGCCATGATAGTAAACATCAGCTCCATAATTCCAAGGAATAGCCTTGTTAGAGGAATATGGAACTGGCCTTGGAGAAGTAATGATGAGAGGTGCCACTCTAGGCACAGAATCAGCAGAGGAAATCCTTATGGTGTTAACATCAGCATAGTCTTCTGGGAAATCGTCATCCCATCCGGTCGCCTTAACATCTTCAATAGGAATTTTGTAGCTCTCAGGAACAGTGTACTTCACCATGTAATCATACTTTCCACTTGGCTGCCCCAAGGTATCCCACACAGATGGTACAGTTTCATTTGCATTGTCAATCTTCAACTTAGACATTTCTTCACACACGCACGGTGGTTTCAGAAATAGTATCTCACGGTTATCCATCATGCACTGAACTCGTCTTCTCAACCAAGGACAACCATCAGGCACAGATGGGCACCAACGGCAATTCTCTGGGCATCCTGGATTGACACCGGCTTGTAGCAAATTCTTCTTAACAGTCATCAGAGGAATGGTCAAGTCATCTATGTTGAAAACATAAGTATCGTCACCAACAGAATTGGAACTCTTGTCATGATTAGGCATAGGCGCGTTGATCACATTCAGAGTCTCAACAGGAGGGTCAAACTCAATCTGCTTAGCTTCAATCATATCTTGAATTTTGTTCTTCAGAGCCCAACAATCATCAGTACTATGTCCTGGGCTATTGGAATGGTAAGCACACTTAGCATTAGGATTGTATCTCGGAGAGGAAGTGTTGACATTTTGAGGAGGATCCTTCAAGGTAATTAGCTCTGCTTTCAACATGTGTTGCAAGGCTTGCGACAATGGCATGTTGATCTTCGTAAATTGTCTTCGTGCGCGTTACGCTGTTGTCTCACCGAGGTTGTTTGTAGGATTGGAGATCACAACTGCCCCCACAGATTGAGCATGGTCGGTCTTGACTCGGCTTTTCTGACCATACACAGCATTAACTTCTTTCTTACCACCAAAAGATCTTTTCGCAGCATTTGAAGATGTCTCTACTTGAATCTTCCCACTCTTGATACCAGCTTCAATACGCTCGCCTGTCAATATCAGCTCGGTGAACCCGGCTGAAGAGTTTCCAATCAGATGATTGAAGAATGGGCCTGTCAGTGTTCCCATGAACATATCAACCAACTCCCTATTGGACAAGGGTGGTTGAACTCTGCCTGCTAGATCTCTCCATTTCTGAGCATACTCCTTGAACTTCTCATCACGACCCATAGACATGCTTTGTAGTTGCATGCGAGTGGGTGTCAATTCAGCATTGTACTCATACTGCAGAAAGCATCCCAAGTCACTCCAAGTACGAATACGGTCATTCTCTAGCTGATAATACCATTCCAATTGAGTTCCGGACAAACTCTCTTGAAAATAATGCATCCACAACTTTCTGTCATCAGTGTGGGGATTGATCTTCTGAACATAGGACTTCAAATGCAGCTTCGGACAAGAAATGCCATCATACTTGGCAAAAGTAGGAACTTTGAACTTAGGAGGAATCACAACACCAGGGACAAGACTCAGATCATCAAAATTCAGCCCGGACATCTTCAGGTTTTCCACAGCGTTCAGACGGTCTTCAAGTTGTTTATACTTGCCATCTTCATCAGAGTATTGGCTATAGTCAGAGCGGTCCTCTCCTTCTTTCTTAGGCTCACGCTGGTCATCTCCATCACCCTTGGTACTCTCTTTGGTATGGACACTTCCTTCAGAGAGCTCTATCCGACTGACCACTTTAGGACCCCCTTTGTAGCGTCTACCCATGTTGAGGAGACCAACAACCTTCTTCTTCTTATTGATGAGCTTCTTCAGATCTTCTTGGCCTTGGACCAAACTGGTGAACATCTGCTGAAACTGAGCATTCTGAGCTTGGAGATCTTTGACAGACTGTTCAAGAGCCATTTCTGCTAAAATAAATAGTGAGCAAATGAGAAAACCAATCTTCAATGTACCTGTGATGCAATGTTATGCTATGGTATGCAATGTTTATGCGAATGCAATGTAATGTTTTCAAGGACCTTAGAGATTTAAATTTGTTAAACAAGCAATGAACAAACATTTATTAGTACTCTTCTTATTATTCTTTTTTTTTAAATTACAAAATATAGTTCAAACAATAACAAAAGAAAAGCATAAAAATCCGAGTGCTCTAAGTCTCCCATGGGCGCTTCCTCTTGGTGCCGAGGTAGGCGTTGATGCTTCGCTCCTCGTGAAGTAGCTTGGTCAACTCTAGCACTTTCTTCTCGCTTGCATAGCATTGAGCTTCAAAGGTATCCCTTTCTTCTTTAAGCTGAATCCAGGATCTCTTCAAGTCTTCGAAATCAGTAGGCATGTCGGGATGGAGAACGGTATAGGGTACGTCACCTATAGCAGCAGGTTCCATAATTACTGGTAGAACAGGCGCGAATGGCATCATGAGGTTTTGAGCTCGAGCTCACACCCATTTGAGGTAAGGTTCCCAAGGAATGGAGTTTTGGTGCCCCAACGTCTTGGTATCAGTCTTCTTTACCATGCCCCAAGCATGTATGAACCTTCGTCGATAATTCTGGAGATCGTGATTGTAATCGAACACAATATCTTGGAGAAGCATATCATGTGGGCCATCTCTTCGAGCAAAACCAAACTGACGTAGAGCTAGAGAAGGGTTGTAAGTAATACCTCCCCTTATACCAAGTAGTGGTACATTAGGGAATTCTCCACAACGCTCAATGAAGGTGAAGTCCTTTTGAGAGAAAAGACTCCAACGGATATCTGAATGAGAGAGTGACATCAATCTTTGAGACCACTTCATCCTTTGCTCGTTCTTCAAAACTGATGGAGGAAGGTGCGAAATAAACCACCTTGAAAGTAACGGTATGCAACACATGAGAGTTCCTTGTCTTTTAGTAGTACGAGTGTGGAGAGAATGCAGGATGTCTCCAAGTAAAGTAGGCACAGGAATACGGGTAAGAAACAACTTGATAGCGTTGACATCTATGAATTGATCCGAGTTAGGAAATAGAACCAAACCATATATTAGCAAGGCCACAATGTCTTCGAATGCATGGAAACTCATAACACCTTGAGGAATTCTCAGGCTTTCTTAATCAAGAACTTAGAAAGTAAACCCTTAACTCCACTTCTAGTTTCCCAATTGGCTTCAATGTCTGAGCGCTTAAGATGTAAGGCTGATGCAATGTCTTCGTACCTAGGAACCTTTTCTAGACCGGTGAATGGCATTTGGTCAAGAATAGGTATCCCAAGTAGCTTAGAGAACTCTTCCAAGGTAGGAACCAACTGATAATCTGGGAATGTAAAGCAATGGTGTTTCGGATTGAAGAACTGGAATAGGACATGCATCATATCTTCTTCAAAACCGGAGATAACCAAATCAAGTAGATAACCATGTCTTTTGATGAACTGAGCATGATCGGGAATCTCTGAAACCAATTCTTTGAGCTGAGAAGGTATACCCATGAAGTTGATTCGGATAGTCTTTCTAGAAGCCATAATACCCTACAAAACAGAGCAAAGATAAATCCCTAGGTCCTTGAAATAGTTAGAAATGATATGCAATGCAAATGATGTCATGATGTCATGTTTGGCACACACAAACAATTCACACAATGAGCTTAGGGTTAAGGCTTGCATGAGGTATAGGTGATTACCCCACCAAAAGTTTGAGTTGGTTCATCCTGTCCTATAATAGTAACCGGGTTCTAGGAATCTCACGTCATTGATCTTTCTCGTAGGCGTTTATTTCAATACGACTACCAAGTGGTCGACCAAAAATATCCCAAAAGTTTGATCTCAATGAGCGTAGCATCGAGTATCAACCAACCTTAGTCTGCACCAAAGCCGGCCATCTCACTACCTTCTAATGGCCAAGATGGGTCAATTAAGGTTCTAAAAGTTTAGTTAGTGCTTGATGACACCACGCAGAAGCCAAATACTATCCTCAACTTGGAAATGAAGAGTATCAGGACATCCAAAGTGTCACACTAACGTAGCCATCATGTTGACCGTTTTGATATACGTCTAACGGTCGCGATGATTTATTGCTACTTACCTAAGAGGAAACCCGGATCCGGGTGTAGGATCCCCCATAATATAATACCCAAGCAACCCTTAAAGATAAAGCAAGCAAGTCAAACAAAAAGCAGTAAAGATGATCTAAAAAATCCCTAAGGCATTCTCTCTTTAGGGTGTGTCCCCAGTCGCCAGCCAGAACACGGTGAACCGACTTGTTAGTGTTTTGTATCGCAAATGTGCGGATAGCAAGAGTCGCCACCGACTTTTATTTTTATCCAATTAAGGGAAGGTAAAAGTACGTAAAAAGACCTTCGTTAGATTCTCGAGTAAGGGAGAAGGTTATGAAAAGGGAAGGTATTAGCACCCTTTCCATCCGTAGTTATCTACGGGCTCTTAGTTGCTCTAGATCACTTTAAAATTGTGCTTCGTGTGTTTGACAAAATGTTTTGAAAAGGCATTTCGCTTTGACTTTGTAATGATTCATGTAGGAATGTATACAAAGTGTTCGGAAATGTTTCGCTTTGAAAAGAGTTTGAACTTTGACAAAAGTGTGAGGTGTGAAAAGCATTTGATTTGAGCAAGCAACTAAAAGTCTTATTACCTACTAAGAATTGGTCGTTTTCGTGTTGTTTTACGTTCCTTTAGAATAGCGCTATCCATACCATTAGTTGGTAGGTAACCCTATTCGTTGGATGTAGAAGGGACATTCGAAGGGACATCGGATGGTCATAGAAAGCAACTTGTAGGAAGTATCCTAGCACATTCGAAGGGACTATCATCATTTTTCGTAGGCGACAATCGAGGGTCAAGATCATGTATTCGTAGGCGACATCGTGGGTCTATGATCTTTGTATCGAAGGGACTATGATGATTTGTTTTGAAGGCAACGGTGCTAGAATACCTCTACGCTCGAGGACTTGACCATTTGAATTGTAAGGCAACGAGAGAATTGCCCTAAGGGGTGCAGGTGTGAAAAAGAGTGTGTTGATTCAAATATTTTATCTTGAAAATTAGTGAGCTATGTTGATTATTATCTTGCCATACACGCCTAGTTACTAGCAATTTATAGGGTGCGGAAATTAAAATGCGGAATGTAAAGATGCGGAAAGATAAATGTCCTACGCTATTACATGGCTTTGGGGCAGATACATAATTTAAACTTGCGGAAAATAAAAACCTAATTTAAACTATTACATCCCATGAACAGTTACATAATTGGAAAAAAATGAAAACAGTAAAAGAAACCGTCTGAAACGGAATAACCTGTGAAAAGATAAGAAAATCGGAAAATACGATGAAATTGAATAAGAGAAAAATATTAGTAAAAATGCAAATTTTTGAATGAGAAAAATATGACATGCTGGAAACAACATTAATATGCTAAAATAAGTTTTTGGGATTTTTTGGATGCAATTTAATAATTTAAAACTAATTAAAACTGATTTAAATGCTAAATTATGAATAAAAATAAATATGCATGCAAAATTGTATTTTTTAATTTTATAAATTAAATAAGTATTTTCTGAAAATAAATGCAAAAGGAAAAAATGTTTTGATGATTTTTAATGCATAAAATAAAAATATGAAAAGAATTAAAATTGCATGAAAATATTAAATAAATAAGAAAATATGAAAATATGAAAATAGCTTGAGTTTGGAAAAAAGAAAACAAAACCAGGTCCTGATGAGGTTCGAACAGAGGACCTTTTGGAGCATCTTTCAACAGTATGCGCCTTTACCACTAGGACAAGTGGCTTCTGGTGTTTTGAAAACCAAAACCAAATCAATATATGTGATGACGCGTCAGGGAAAGGTTTGAAACTGAGTCAGCGCGCGTGGGGTCCAGTTGGAAGGGGAGAGCGAATCAGAACGCACGATCGTGCCACACATGCATCGCCGGAGTCAAATTCAGTCAGCGACGCCGGAGCCCTAGCTCCGGTCGTCTTCTCCGACCATGCCAAGTTCGAAACCTGCAAAACACGTAGAATCAATGCAAAAGAAAGACCTATTTCCCCTAAATCGGACCTCCTGAATCCAATGGTGATATCCGTTTGCCCTAAAAACGCTTGTATAAGGCTGTTCGATTCAAACAGCTCGAAAAGCCCTAGCCATGGCAAATCGAGTTTCACACGTTTAAGCTTGCATGAGATAGTTTGTTCCTGACCTAATAATCACCCTGAATCCATACAAACACACAAAAAACATTAATGATGCATGAAACATGGAAATCGAAAAATAAGAAAATTCCAAACCGGTGAGAGCTAGATAACGCGATCCTGAGTGGATTGGCTTCGAGCAAGGGTTGTTTCTGACTCTTGGGAACCTCTAGAGCACGTTTGGATGGTTGGTTTTGGCTGAGAGTGGCTGCAACTTAAAATTCGATTTTCAAAAGTTTATGAAATTTTTTGGCAAAGTGAGGGATGTGTATGGGGCTAGGGTTTCGTCCCTTGTGCTTGGCAATAGGCTGAGTATTTATAGAGGGATTTGAGAGAGAAAAAAGAGTGAAAAAAGATTGGTTAATCAATGTGCAATATTTCTCATTCAAATAAAATCAAATTTCCTTAAAAATTTGATTTTTTCTTTCCATATGCATGCTATCACGAAATTGGCATGCTTGGTGGGCTATCTTGGACCTCAAGTAAGATATAAATCCAATCCATTTGAAAAAATATCTTATTTTCATATTTATATGATTTAATTTTGAATTAAATGTTTTAAAATTCAAAGATAAATCATAAAAATAGAAAATTACCATGGCCAAGCATTTATGGGTCAAAAATAATGTCATGAACAAGTTTGGACCAAAAGATTTTAGGCCCATTTGGAAAATTTTGCATTTTGACCAAAATGTCCTTTTGTGCAATTGTCCAAAATTGCCCAACTTCTGAATGGTGTATCTTGCTCAACTTTCCACATTTTTGAGTGTTCTTGGACTTTTTGGAAAGCTCTAAGAGTCCTCTAACCAACCTTTTTGGTCTCATATCAATTGGAGTTTCCATGCTCAATATATCCTCAAAACAAAATGTTGACTTTTTGTTGACTTTGAAAATGACCTGTAATGTTTTGGGCCATACCTCTCAAGAGGTGGTGGGAAAATTTCTGATAAAGTATGAAGAAGTTATGATCAGTCAAAGTTCAGTTGACTTTTCACCTAGAAACCCTAATTTAGAAAGTTTGACTTTTGAGAAAATCTTGAGTTTTCTTGATGAATCATGATCAACCCTTGATCAAATGATGAATGTAACTTCAAAATGAGGATGTTGACCAAAAAATATGAAGTTTGACTGTATGTTGACCACAGTTGACTTTTTGTCCAATACAACTGATTTTCAACCATTTGAGCAATTGTCTGAGCAATCTTGACTTGTAAGGCTTGAAACTTGACATGGAGGATCTTTGAAGCATATGAGGAGGCATGATGAACATTGGAGATGTTGGAAGTCCATCTGGAGCTGAGAATTGCCAAACCCTAGTTTGGGTTGATTGTCTAGGAGAGAGTTTTGTCTGATCAACTCTTGAGGAATCTTTGAGCATGGATGTATGAGATATCTTGAGAAGATGGAGGGAAAATTTTGGGGTATGACACGGCCCATAGACATATTTTGTAGTTGCATGCGGGTTGGTGACAACTCTGCATTGTACTGGTATTGTTTGTAGAAAGAATATGCCAAATCATTCTAGGTATGGATGTGAGTACTCTCTAGCTGATAAATTATGCTCCGAACAGACTCTCTTGAAAGAAATGCATCCACAATTTCTTGTCACCAGTATATGGTTGAATCTTCTGAACATAGGACTTCATATGAAGCTTTGGGCAAGAAATGCCATTGTACTTAGCAAAAGTAGAAACTTACAACTTGCGGGGAATGACCACTCCAGGAACTAGGTTTAAATCATCAAAGTTTAGTCCTGACATTTTCAGATTTTCCATAACATTCATATGGTCTTAAAGTTTCTTATACTTCTCATTGTCAGGAGGATATTGCTCGCTCATATAGTCTTCTTCCTCTTCTTCTTGAGACCCGTGATGGCTTCCTTTATTGGCCTTGATACTTCCTTTAGTTTCACCACTCTTTTCTGAGTATTCAAGCTGTCTGACTACCTTGACTAGACCTGTGAACCTTTTCCCCATGTTGAGAATGCCAACAATCTTCTTCTTTTTCGTCTTGATGACGAGTTCTTTCAGATCTTTCTGTCCTTGGGCCAAGTTGGTGAACAACTCTTGGAACTGAACATTCTGAGCCTATATATCTTTGACAATTTATTCGAGATCCATTTCTGCATGATCTAAACAGCGAGAGAATAAGAAAACTGGTCTTCAGAGTACCTGTTATGAAATGATATGCTATGATATGCAATGTTATGCAATGCAATGTTTTCAAGGACCTTAGGGATTTAAATTTGGTAAACAAGCAAGAACAAACTTTTTATTAGTATGATTAGTAAGTTAAAAAGATAGTTCAAGTACAAAAGTAAAACTCCTAGGTCTCCCATGGACGTTTCCTCTTTATGTTGACATAGGTGTTAATGCTCTGTTCCTCAAGAAGTAGCTTTGTCAACTCTAATACTCTTTTCTCGCTAGCATAACAATGAGCATCGAATGTATCCCTTTCTTATTTAAGTTGAATCTAGGATCTCTTTAATTCTTCAAAATCAGTAGGCATGTCTGGATGGAAAATGGTGTAAGATTCATCGCCTTCGGTAACAGGTTCCATAATTACTGGTAGAATAGCAGCATAGGGAATCATGAGATTTTGAGCGTGAGCCCGCACCCATTTCAGATATGGGTCCCAAGGAATGTAATTTCTATGCCCCAAAGTCTTGGTATTAGTTTTCTTTACCATGCCCCAAGCGTGCATAAATCTTCGGCGATAACCATGGAGATTGTTGTCATAGTCAAACATAATGCATTGGATAAGCATGTCATGAGGACCATCTCTTAGAGCATAACCAAACTGACTTAGCGCTAAGCAAGGATTGTAAGTGATACCTCCCCTTATGCTAAAGAGTGGTACGTTAGGGAATTCTCCACAACGCTCAATGAAAGAGAAATCTTTTTGAGAGTAGAGACACCAACGTATATATGAATGAGAGAGTGACATCAACCTTTGAGACCAATTCAAACCTTGTTCATTATTCATCAGTGATCAAGGAAGGTGCAAAATAAACCACCTAGATAATAACGATATGCAACACATGAGCGTCCGTTGTCTTTTCATAGTTCGAGTGTGGAGAGAATGCAGAATATCTCCAAGTAAAGTAGGCACAAGATTGTAAGTGAGGAATATCTTGCTGGCATTTACGTCTATGAATTGATCTGGATTAGGAAATAGTACCAAACCATAGATTAACAAAGCCAAAATGTCTTCGAAAGCATGGAAACTCATAGCCTTTAAGAATTCTCGAGCCTTCTTTATCAGGAACTTAGAAATCAAACCCTTAACTCCACTTCTTGTTTCCCAATTAGCTTCAATGTCTGACCATTTTAGATGTAAAACTGTTGCAATGTCTTCAAACCTCGGAACTTTTTCTGAATCGGTGAAAGGTATCTTATCAAGAATGGGTATCCCAAGTATCTTAGAGAATTCTTCCATTGTAGGTACCAACTGAAAGTCTGGGAATGTAAAAAAATGATGTTTCGGATCAAAGAAATGGAACGCGATGCTCATCATATCTTCTTCAAAACAAGAGCTAACCAAGTCGAGTAGATAACCATGTCTTTTTATGAACTGAGAGTGATCGGGAACTTCTGAGACTAACTCCTTGAGTTGAGAAGTTATACCCATAAAGTTGATTCGGATAGTCTTCCTAGAAGCCATAACCCTAAAACACAAAGCAAAAGTAAATCCCTAGATCCTTAAAATGGTTAGAAATGTTATGATGTCATGATGTCATGTTTAAATAACACACATAAGTAATTCACACAACAACCCTAGGTTTAAGGCTTGCATAAGGTATACGTGTCTACCCAACCGAAGCTTAAGTTGGTTCAAACTTTCCTACAATAGTAACCGGGTTCTAGGAATCTCATATCACAGATCTTTCTCACAGGCTTTATTTTAGTACGACTACCAAATGGTCGACCGAAACATCCCGAAAGTCGAATCTTAATGAGCGTAGCATCGAGTATTAACCAAACCTTAGTCTGTACCGAAGTCGGCTATCTCCCTAACTTCTAATGGCCAAGATGGGTCAATTAGGGCCACGCGGATGCTAAACATTTCCCTAACTGGACATGAGGAACATCAGGACATCCAAAGTGTCACACTAACCGTAGCCATCATTTTAACCGTTTCGGTCTACGTCGGACAGTCGCGACGATCTATTGCTACTTACCTAAGGAAACTTGGATCCGGGTGTAGGATCCCCTACAGATATAATACCCAAGCAACCCTTAAAAGTTAAGCATACAAAGCAAACAGAAAGCAATAAAAAGTTATCTAAAACCCTAAGGTAGCCTCTCTTTAGGTAGTATCCCCAGAAGAGTCGCCAGTTCTATAACACGGTGGGAGAACTGACTTGTTTGTTTTTTGTTTTATCACAAATATTACGGTTAGCAAGAATCGCCGCCGACTTTTCTTTTATCCAATAAAGGAAAGGTGAAAAGAACAAGAAAGACCTTTGATAGATTCTGAGTACAGGGGGCAATTATGAAAAGGGAAGGTTTTAGCACCCTTTCTATCTGTAGTTATCTACGGGCTCTTAATTGCTTAGCTCACTTTTGAAAATTTTCTTTCTGTGTATGTGATTTGAAAAGTATTTTGAAAAAGTATTTCGCTTTGACTTCGTAATGATTCTTGTATCAGTCCTGAAGAATGTATACGAAGTGTTTGGAAAAAATGTAACTTTGTAATGATTCTCGTTGGAATGTATACAAAATGTTTGTTTGAAAGAATTTTGAAAATAATTGTGAGGTGTGAAAATTATTTTTAATTAGAGTGGAGCAAGCATTTAAAAGTCTTATTACCTACTCAAAAATGGGTCGTTCTTGTTATTTTCCTTCTCCTTTAGGACATTGTTATCCATGCCATTAGTTGGTAGGTAACCCTATCTGTTAGATACGAAGGGAAATCGTAGGGTCATCGTATGGTCATTGAAGGAAACATGTAAGGATACCTTAGAAATTCGTAGGGACGATCATCACTTTTCATAGGCAACAACTGAGGGACGAGATCATATATTCGTAAGCAACATCGAGGGTCGTCGAGGGACTATGATCTTTATATTGAAGGGACTATGATGATGTTATTCATAGGCAACTTTGCTAATGGTATCCCTACGTTCGAGGGACATGACCATTTTCCGAAGGCAACAGAGAGGATACCCTAAGGGTGTGAGTGGGTGCAAATAGTGTATTGATTCAGATATTTATCTTGAAGTTAAGATTTTCTAACGGTTGATTTTAGTCTTAGCATGCAATCCTATTAGTCATACATCTGAGCAGTATATATGTACAAGATATAAAGGTGCAGAAAGTAAAAGTGCGGGAAAGTAAAGTCCTAAGTTATTATAGGGCTTTGGGGAAGTTACATAATAGAGGTGCAGAAAGTAAAGTGTGGAAATAAAATCTATGCTATTACCAAAATAACTTTGCGACCTATACATTGATTTCTAGAATTTAAAATGCGAAAGCGATAAGTAAAAGATAAATGCTTTAAATGTTAAGAAAAATATTTCAAACCCTAATTACTAAGAGGAAAATATTTTTGGAGTTTTTTTGTGGTTGATTTTAATTAAGAAAACCCTAATTCTAATTAATTAGTATTTAATTAAGAAAATAATTTAAATGAAAGGAAAAATAAAATATTTTTAAATTAAAATATTTTTAGGGTTTTTTATTGGTGGTGAAAATAATTTTGAAAGAAAATTAAAATGGAAAAAAGAAATTAAAAGAATTAGAAAATGTGAAAGAAATTAGTGTCAAAAAAATAGGATGGCCTTGCTGAGGTTTGAACCCACAACCTTGGGGTTGTAGGTTTAAAATTCTAAAACTACACCACTTGACCATGGTGATATATGCGTGCCTCCAAAAATATATGTGTGAATCCTGTGAAAAATCATAAACCATTGAAAAATTGCAAAAGGCAGGGATTGAACCCATGCCTTGAGAGAGGAAGAGGACTACGTGCACTACATGCGCAGGTTGAACCATTGGAGTGGTGATACATGCATTAGTTTTACTGAAAACATAAATATTTAAGTGAAAATAAATTCCAGATATCAGTTTTCAACAAAAACGCGCGCTGGTGGAGTCCCTATGTTTGAATGGACGAATCAAAATAGGCCACACCATGCTCAAGGGTTCAAAGGCCAGAGGAACGCCAGAGCCCTAGCTCCGGTCGTCTTCTCTGGCGAGCTCGTTTCTGAAACCTGCAAAATAAAGAGAATCGAAGCAAGAGATTAAGGCTACCCCCCCTAAATCGACCGCTGCGAATCAATTGGTGAAGTTATTTCTCCTTGAAAGTACCTGTAAATTGAAATTCGAAGCTTCACAGTTCTAAAGCCCTAGCAATGGCACGATAGGATTTAATCCCTAAATCTTGTAACTAACACGTCAAACCTGTTCTAAACAACATGCTGAACATGAACAAACACATCAAATATGTTTAATATGCATAGAAATTGAAATCGATTCAAGATATTTTACCTAACCGGTGCAACTTCGTGAGGACGATTCTGGGCACAATTTTTCTTGCCTGAAGACTTGGATTGATTCCTAGAAAGCTAAGGAGGATGAACGAATGCTTGGTTTGGCTTGAGAGCGGATGGAGAATGGACTTTGAGTTTGCCCTAAAAGCTTGAATTTTTGGACAGTTTTTAGGGTTTGTATGAGCATGTAATTCGTGTCCTTTGCACTTGGATCTCATCTTGCATTTATAGTGAATGCATTAGGTCAGAAACTTTGAGAAAAATATATTGCATTGATGAAGAGAATATTTGATTTGGAAATCACATGAAAAGTTTTCAATATTGTCCAATCTTGCATTGATACCTCTTGAGAATTTTCTTACAGCTTGCATGAACTATCTTGGACCTCAAGATAAGCAAAAATCAAACCCACACACACTTCCTTGTATTTTTTTGCATTTTATTTAATTTAAATTGAATTTTAATGTTTTAATTCAAAAATAAATTAAATAAATAGAAGAGAGGCGTGCAAGTGGGCTTAGAAGTCATGGAGTATCTTAGAAATAAGTCTAAACTATAAAAACCATGGCCCATTTGGAAAAACTTTGAATTTGCTTAGTATTTTGCTTCATGCATTTCTTCAAAAATGCCAAACTTGCACAAGTTGTATCTTGCTCAATTTTTATCATTTTTAAGTGTTCTTGGACTTTTTAGAAAGCTCAATATGTCCTATAAATTCTCATTTTGGTTTCATCTTCATTGAAGCTTCCATGTTCACGAACACTTATTTTGAAAAAGATGACTTTTTGTTGACTTTTAGAAGGACCTATAATGTCTTGATCCCTAACTCTCAAATGAAGCATTTTGGCCAAAGCTTGTGAGACACAAAGTTGTAGAGAATTGAATTACCTTAAAAATGAGATTTGGTGGAAAACAATCCGATAATGTATGTGAAAGTTATGCCTGGTCAAAGTTCTGTTGACTTTCCCTTAAGAAACCCTAATTTAGAAACTTTAACTTTTGATCAACTCTTTGACTTTCTTGATGAATCATGATCAACCCTTGATCAAATGATGAATGTAACTTCAAAATATTGATGTTGACCAAAAATGATGAAGTTTGACTATATGTTGACCACAATTGACTTTTTGTCTAATACAACTGACTTTCAACCATCTAAGTAGTTGACTGAGTAAACTTGAGTTGTGAGGCTTGAAACTTGTCATTATGATACCTTGAGACATATGAGGAGGAATGATGCTCACTTGAGGCATTAGAAATCCATTTTGACTTGAGAGAAGAAAAACCCTAGTGGTGGGTTGATTACTCTTGAGTATGAAGATGTGTATTGACTTGAAAATAGGAGGGAAATTTTTTGGGTATAACAACAATCATCACTTATTTGTAGGAAACAACCGAGGGAAGAGATCATATATTCATAGGCAACATCAAGGGTCATTGAGGGACTATGATCTTTGTGATGATTTTGAATCGAGGGAGTTTAGCTAATGCTACCCCTACGTTCGAGGGACATGACCATTGTTTATTCGTAAGGCAACAAGAGAGGATACCCTAGGGGGCGCAAGTGTGAAGAGTGAGTTCAATTCAGATATTTTATCTTGATTGTTAGGGTGATCTAAAATTGATTGATTAATCTTGCCATACAATCCTATTATCCATACATCTAAGCAGTGTATATATAGTTTATAATAGGTGCGGAAAGTAAAAGAAGAAATTAAAGGTCCTACGCTATTACATGGGTTTGGGGAAGTTACATAATTGGAGGTGCGGAAAAGTAAATGCGAGAAATTAAATCTACGCTATTACAAAAATAACCTTGCGACCTATACATTGATTTCTAGAATTTAAATGCAAAACAAGTAAATAGATAATGACAAAAAATATTCTAAGTGTTAGGAAAATGTTAGAAACCTAATTACTATAAGGAAAATGTTTTTGTGTTTTTTAGAAATCAATTTTAAGGTAGAAAAATCTTAATTCTAATTAATTAGTATTTAATTAGGAAAAATAATTTAGATGTGGAAAAAAAATCAAATGCTTTTGTGTTAAAAATTAAATAAAGGTTTTTAAAAACCTAAATCTAAAATTAAAACATTTTTTAGGGTTTTTAGAAAATAGTTTAAAAATTATTTAAAAAGAAATTAAATTGGTTAGAAAATAAGAGAAATAGAAAAAATGTTAAGGAAACAAGTGCTAAAAAATAAGGATGGTCCTGCCAAGGTTTGAACCCATAACCTAAGGGTTATAGATCCAAAACCAGACCACTGCGCCATCTGCATGTGTTGTAAATAACACGCCTCCAATTTTATGTATGTGGTACTTGTGAAAAATCTGAAATTTGTGAAAAAAGTGCAAAAGGCGGGGATCAAACTCGTGCCTTAAGAGAGTGAGAGGACTAGCGCGCGCATGGTTAACCATTGGGGTGGTGATACATCCATTCACTTATGCCATTAAAAAATATATAAGTGATGTTGCTTTCTGAAAAAATCAAATAATCAAAACCAAACGTGCTGGGGCCCAAGGGATTTGAATGGACGAATCAGAACACGCCATGCTTGCCCTCGATCGGTCAACCAGAGTCATAGACGCTGGAGTCAAACTCTGGTCGTCTTCTCCGACCACTCTGTCATACCCCAAAATTTGCCCCCCATCTTCTCAAGATATTTCATACATCCATACTCAAGGATTCCTCAAGAGTTGATCAGAAAAACTCTCTCTTAGACAAACAACTCAAACTAGGGTTTGGCAATCCTCAGGTCAAGATGGACTTCCAACATCTCCAATGGTCTTCATGCCTCCTCATATGCTTCAAAGATTCTCCATGTCAAGTTTCAAGCCTTACAAGCCAAGTTTCCTCAGACAATTGCTCAGATGGTTGAAAATCAGTTGTATTGGACAAAAAGTCAACTATGGTCAACATATAGTCAAACTTCATGATTTTTGGTCAACATCCTCATTTTGAAGTAAAATTCATCATTTTATCAAGGGTTGATCATGATTCATCAAGAAAACTCAAGATTTGCTCAAAAGTCAAACTTTCTAAATTAGGGTTTCTAGATGAAAAGTCAACTGAACTTTGACTGATCATAACTTTCTCATACTTTCTCAGAAATTTTTCCACCACCTCTTGTTTTGAAGGAAATTCAATTCTCTACAACTTCATGTCTCACAAGAATGTCCAAAAAATACTTCATTTGAGAGGTATGGCTCAAAACATTACAGGTCATTTTCAAAGTCAACAAAAAGTCAACATTTTGTTTTGAAGATATATTGAGCATGGAAACTCCAATTGAGATGAGACCAAAAAGTTTGGTTAGAGGACTCTTAGATCTTTCCAAAAAGTCTAAGAACACTCAAAAATGTGGAAAAATGAGCAAGATACACTATTCAGAAGTTGGGCAATTTTGGACAATTGCACAAAAGGACATTTTGGTCAAAATGCAAAATTTTCCAAATGGGCCTAAAATCTTTTGGTCCAAACTTGTTCATGACATTATTCTTGACCCATAAATGCTTGGCCATGGCAATTTTCTATTTTATTAATTTATTTTTGAATTTTAGAACATTTAATTCAAAATTAAATTATATAAAATATGAAAATAATATATTTTTCCAAAAGGGCTGATTTTATACCAAACTTGAGGTCCAAGGAAGCCCAAAACACTTGCCAAATTCGTGCATGATCATGCATTGAAGAGGAAATCAAATTTCTTTCAAAAAATTGATTTTTATTTGAAAAATATTGAATGCTCCAAATCAAATCTTTTTTCACTCTTTTTCCTCTCTCAAACTCTTCTATAAATACCAAGCAAGCTGTATCACAAGCCACACGAAACCCTAGCTCAAAGCATAGCCCTTATTCTTGCAAAATTTTTCAAGAAACTTGGAAAATCGGGTTTCAATTTCCAGCAGGTTGCAGGCTAATTTGAACATTCAATCACCATCTTGAGGTTCCCAGCAATCGATCCATACTCATACCTCAAGCCCAGTCTGCCCAGATCGTGTTCTTGGACTCTCACCGGTTTGAAATTTTTCTCAAATTCGAATTTTGTTTTCCATGCATTATTAATGTTATTTGTGTGTTTGTATCGATTCAGGGTGATGTTTAGGACATGATCGAACCCTCACATGCAAGCTTGGACGTCTGGAAATCATAGTGCCATTATTAGGGCTTTTTGAACTGTTTTGATCGAACCGGGTGTTACAGGCACTATAAGGGAAAACTAAGGCCACCAATGGATTCAGGAGGGTCGATTTAGGGGGGGTAGGGTCCCTCTTTCCCATTTATCGTTCGTATTTTGTTTGTTTCATTTTTAGGGTCACCGGAGAAGACGACCAGAGCTAGGGCTCCGGCGTCGCTGACTGGAGTTGACTCCGGCGATGCATGGGTGGCACGATCGTGCGTTCTGATTCGCTCTCTCTTTCCAACGAGGACCCCACCAGCTGACTGTGCTTTGACTCCTCCAAACGGTGACGCGTGTATATCCATGATCCCACGTTTTTCAATCCATAACAACACAGGCCACATGGCTCAGTGGTTAAGGCATTCACTATGTGTAGATACCCCTCCAGTTCTCCGGTTCGATCCTCACTGGCACCAGTTTTGTTTCTTTTTCTCAAACTTTTCTATTTTCCATATTTTCATATTTTCTAATATTTTGCATCTATTTTAATTAGTTTCATAATTTTATTTATGCATTAAAAAAACACCAAAAATTATTTTTCTTTTTACATCATTTCCAGAAAACCTTTATTTAATTTATAAAATTAAAAAATATAATTTTGCATGCATATTTATTTTTATTCATAATTTATCATTTAAATCAATTTTAATTAGTTTTAAATTATTAAATTGCATCCAAAAAATCCCAAAAAATTATTTTAGCATATTTATGTTATTTCCAGCATGTCATATTTTTCTCATTCAAAAATTTGCATTTTTCTAACATTTTTTCTCTTATTCAATTCATCTCGTATTTTCCGATTTCTCATTCTCTTACAGGTTGTTCCGCTTCAGACGGTTTCTTTTACCGTTTTCTTTTTTTCAATAATGTAATTGCTCATGGGATGTAATAGTTTAAATTAGGTTTTTTTATATTCCGCAAGTTTAAATTATGTATCTGCCCCAAAGCCGTGTAATAGCGTAGGACATTTATCTTTCCGCATCTTTACATTCCGCATTTTAATTTCCGCACCCTATAAACTGCTAGTAACTAGGCGTGTATGGCAAGATAATAATGAACATAGCCCACTAACTTTCAAGATAAAATATCTGAAATCAACACACTCTTTTCACACACGCACCCCTTAGGGTAATTCTCTCTCGTTGCCTTACGAATTCAAATGGTCATGTCCCTCGAACGTAGAGGTATTCTAGCACCGTTGCCTTCAAAAAAAATCATCATAGTCCCTTCGATACAAGATCATAAGACCCACGATGTCGCCTCCGAATACATGATCTTGACCCTCGATTGTCGCCTACGAAAAATGATGATAGTCCCTTCGAATGTGCTAGGATACTTCCTACAAGTTGCTTTCTATGACCATACGATGTCCCTTCGAATGTCCCGTCTACATCCAATGAATGGAGTTACCTACCAACTAATGGTATGGCTAGCGCTATTCTAAAGGAACGTAAAATAACACGAAAATGACCAATTCTGAGTAGGTAATAAGACTTTTAGTTGCTTGCTCTATCAAAAATGCTTTTTACACCTCACACTTTTGTCAAAGTTCAAACTCTTTTCAAAACGAAACATTTCCGAACACTTTGTATACATTCCTACATGAATCATTACAAATTCAAAGCGAAATGCCTTTTCAAAACATTTTTGTCAAACACACAGAAAGCACAATTTTAAAGTGATCTAAGAGCAACTAAGAGCCCGTAGATAACTACGGATGAAAAGGGGTGCTAATACCATCCATTTTCATAACCTTCTCCCTTACTCAGAATCTAATGAAGGTCTTTTTCTGTACTTTTACCTTCCCTTAATTGGATAAAAATAAAAGTCGGTGGCGACTCTTGCTATCCGCACATTTGCGATACAAAAAACTAAAAAGTCAGTTCACCGTATCACACACTCCAAATGCCAACCTGCAAAAATAATACAATTGAGAAAAGAGTCTAAGCCTACCCCCCTAAATCGAGCCCTGCGAGTTCAGTGTTGGCCTTAGTTTCGATTGAAACTGCTTGTACAAGGAGATACGAAAGATCAAAACCTTTGTGCCCTAGCAATGGTGAAACTTGATTCCTGTGTTAAAACTCATGCACGGTGGTTCTAAACAATCACAAACATCAGTTTGAACATGAATATATGAATCGAAATTGCTTATATTACATAAAATAAAAGTTTGAGGTTCATGAAGTTTACATACCGGTGTAACTCAAAGGAGTGAGTTCTGGGCACGATCAGGCTTGCTTGAGGACTTGGATGGACTGCCGATAACTTAAGGATGATGAATGGATGCTTGGTTTTTCTTGAGAATGACTAGAAATTGATGTTTCGGTTTTCCCTAAAACTTGAAAGTTTGGAGAATTTCGTGTAGAGTTTTGAGTGCAGCAAAACCGTGTCCTTTGCAGCTGGTCTTGTTGTGTATATATAAAGGAAGTAAATTAGGTTAACATTTGTGTTGAATTATATTGAATTGATTGAAAAATATAATATTTCCAAAATTGCTCAATCTTTATGCAATCAGCTCTTGTACGATTTTTCCAGCTTGCAATATGTTTCTTGGACCTCTAGGAGTTTAAATATCAAGCCTTACATGCCTCACATTTGATTTTGTATTTTATCTTGATTTAATTTGATTTTTGATGAATAAAATCAAAAATAAATACAATTAACATTAAAATGGTGCATGGATGGCTCGGGGCCTCTTGATAATGTTATAAACAAGTGCTAATCATAGAAATATAGGCCCATTTGGAAAAATTTCAAGATTGCTCAATATTTCCTTCATGCACTTTCTTAAAATTTCCAAACTTGCACCAACTATATCTTGCTCAATTTTCTTCATTTGAGAGTGATCTTTGACTTTCTAGAAAGCTTAAGGTTTCCTTTAAATGCTCCTCTTGGTTTCATCTTCATTGAAGTTTTCATGCTCATGTACACTTCTTTTGAAAAAGATGACTTTTTGTTGACTTTTATGAGGACCTATAATGTCTTGGCTCATATCTCTCAAATGAATCATTTTTGAGCAAAGCTTGTGAGACACAAAGTTGTAGCGCATTGAATTCCTTTCAAAATGAGATTTGGTGGAAAATTTTCTAATGAAGTATGTGAAAGTTATGCTTGGTCAAAGTTCTGTTGACTTTTTATCAAAAAACCCTAATTTAGAAACTTTGACTTTGATCATTCTTTGAATTTTCTTGATGAATCATGATCAACCCTCGATCAAATGATGAATGTGACTTCAAAATCTTGATGTTGACCAAAATTGATGAATTTTGACTATATGTTGACCACAGTTGACTTTTTGTCTAATACAATTGATTTTCAACCATCTGAGTAATTGACTGAGCAAACTTGGGCTATGGGGCCTGAAACTTGACATGGTGATACCTTGAGACATATGAGGAAGCATGGTGCTCACTTGAGGCAATATAAGTCAATTTTGACTTGAGAGAAACACAACCCTAGTTGTGGGTTGATTGCTTAGGAGAGAGTTTGTCTGATTAACCCTGAGTATGGAGATGTAAGTATTGACTTGAAAATAGGAGGGAAAATTTTGGGGTATAACACAACCGCTTTCATTCTCGCGCAATCACATTAAGCCCTTTATCTGTCACATGCACATAGTAGAGTAGTCGGTTAGTGATTCTGGTCATTTTTGCACGGGCTTCTAGTACACAGGTTGGTAACCATTTTCCTTTCCCAGATTACAAGTCTCGGGGGATCGAACCGTAGTCCGCCCTACCAAGTTTAGCACCACATACCACTGAACAGTCTTATAACTGGTTGTCACTTAGTTTTTGTAGGTTCTGCAACTGTTGGATTAAATGACCAAGTGAGGGTCACCTAACTTAATTAGCGCATTCCCTATTATATCTTGATGCTTAAAATTTTTTCTGATTAGGACCAGTCACTTATATTCATCGGCTCCCTACGTAGTTTGTGGATAAGGCAGTGTTGACTTCTAGTATAAACAAATCAAAGTTGATCTAAAACTAAAACTTAAGGTTTCGGCATCATAAGTACTCAAACTGATTTTGCATAATCTGGAAGATTTAGGTGTCAAGGCGGTATTATTTTTGACGAATCTTATCCAAAAATTCTAACGTATCCTAATTGTGAGCAACCTATATACTTTTCGAATGTACCGAGCTAATGCGTCGAATAAAAAATTAAAATTTTTGTTATGGTTCAAGAAAAGTATGGAAGTACGAATAACTTACGGAAATGGATGCTCAATTGAAATCAATATGACAAGAACTTTTTATTGAATGGAAAGGGAAATAATGGAAATTCAAATCTGATTTACTAGGAAATTTAATACAAAGGTTTCCTCCCCTACGCATAAACTGAGCATTGTCCTCAATGCAACAATTAAAGTGAGGAAAGAAAACTCACAAGAAACTTAAGAAAGCAAAAATACAAGAAAACACAGATCACTCCTCATTGTTGTCTCTGACGTTTCTGCCGCTGGATGCTTCACCTTGTGCCCTTCCTCCACCATGTGTCCTCACTCCACCTCTTCTGGGTCTGGCAGGTTCCTCACCAGTGTTGTAAACATAAGCATGCAGGTCCTCAACACGGAATGACGAGTAGCACATTTCATCAGTCAGATCATAAATGTCGCGATGGTTCTTGTAGGCATTGTTGCGTTGATCATGCTCCAGCTCTTGCATCATCTGCATCAGTTCTTGTTGACGTTGATCTTGAAGTAAAAGAAATGCACATATTTCTTTGATGGTGAATGGCTGAGGATCATTTCCTGCTTGTTCTTCATGTGGTGGCTGGACATCTGGTTAGGGTGGTTGTTAATTCACTTCTGGTATTGCATTACCTACTCCTGCTTGATTATTCTGCACATTTACTCCAGGGGCCGGTGCTTGAAGATCATAAATCAAATTTGCAGCGACATCAATTCTTTTTTTATCCGGATTTGGTATAATAATGCCTGGAATGACCCTGTAATGCACCATCAGGTTGTACCTTCCATCCTTTATTGCTTTGACAATATGACCAGACTGGCAGTAATCAATATCTAGAAACTCACATGATATCTAAAAACCTATTTTGCAACCTATTTTGCAAATTCAGATATTGGGTAATAGTGGTGACTATTCCCCCTATATAAAAAGGTGATGTTCTTGCATTCCTTGATAAAAGAGATTGGATGTTGTTTAGAAGGAACGAAGTAGCATTTATCCTTAGATCGGGATTAAAGGTGCAGTGTAGAAAATACATCTCCTTAGCGCTCACCTTGTTATTGATTGCTCACCCAAACACTATGTTAGCTAGAACACGGTGGAAATAGCGGATGCACGGGTTGTGGATGTGAGTGGACAAAAGCTCTGCCCAATCATTGACATGATTACTAGTTAAATGTTCCCAAATTTCAAACGACCTTGTTGTCCAATCTTCTTCAGGTGGAATTCTATATGCCACACCCTCTCCATGGTTAAAGTGGAGTACCTGACTCAGAGTCTATTGGTTTATGGTGTACTCCGTGTTGAATAGTGTGAATTTGGATGCACGGATTAGATACTAACCGGCTTCTGGAGTAGGTGGTGTTTGGTAGGAAAAGGAACTCAAGAAATCCAATGTGAGGGATTCATAGGTCAGAAGATTTATAGTGGCAATATGATGTAGACCAGATTCATGGAGCAAAAATTGCACACTTTCAAGCAACCCCAAGTCACGTAAACAATCAACATCAATATACTTTTTCTGGAGTATACCTCTCTGATGAAACTGTCGGTAAAGTTGATCTTGTCAGTCTCCGACGAATCCATCTCTAAATACCATATCAGTGAGGTCTGGCTCCTGTCTTTCTTCTTGAGCTCTTCTAGCCATTTTGAGAAAGGTTTCGAAAATGAAATATGTGTAGAAGGTAGAAGATTTGTTGAAGAAATTTGGTGTAATGGTGAAATTCTCTGTAAGAGTTTATATAAGAGTAAGGTTTTAATGGTCGAGAGAAGATTTG
This sequence comes from Vicia sativa, assembly GCA_021764765.1. NCBI lineage: Eukaryota > Viridiplantae > Streptophyta > Magnoliopsida > Fabales > Fabaceae > Vicia > Vicia sativa. The sequence goes on from CM038794.1 coordinate 32,971,447, forward strand.
TGGAGATATTGAATGGTGTTTAGAGTTGTGTTTGTTGGTGTGGAATGAAAATGAAACGGATGGAAAGTTTGAACATGGTTTAAAGTGGTTTAAAGTGAAAATGAATAAGAATGAATGAGGAACATGGATGGCCGAGTGTTATATCGTTTGGAGTGGTTCTGGAGGTGTAACGATCGTTACACATGGCTTCAATTTGAAGGCCAGTCTTGCCACCTTTGTAACGGTCGTTACAAGGTGTTGACTCCTAGAAAATCTCGTGTCTGCAACGGTCAGGATGTGTCAGCATGCATGAGATTCTCTTCTCTTGTAGACTGTGGATGGGTGTGTCATTTCAATGTCTTAGTTTAGAAAAATAAATTGAGCATGGATGACAATAAAGTGACAATTAGGTGTGTCATAGGTGTATTATTCAAAGATAGTTATATCACTAGGTCTACTAGATTAATATGCATGCATTTTTATTTTTAGGTGAACACATTAACACAATAGTCATCATATTATAATAGTAGCAGAGCACAATGAGAAATATATTCCGATAACACAAATAAATAGAAAGTGAATACTGACATTAAAAATACTGAAACAAATAAATAACTCCGAAAAATGAATAAATAACCGAAATAAATAAATAAGTCTAAAACGATGCTAATGAAAACTAAAATAAAATAGAAATCTTAAATAGACACTCCTCCACTACACTAAGAGTGAACAGTTCCCTCAATATTTTAAAAAACATAAATCAATCACCTCTAGAATTAAACTGCTGAAAAAGGTGATCTAGATTCGTCGTAACTAGGTCCATGAAACCATAATAATCTCTGTGGAGTGAGGTAAGATCTAAACGAATAGCAGCAAGCTCCGTCGTGAGTGCATCAATAGCAACAACGTAATCAGGCTGTGGAATATGGGCTGTGGCAGCAGCAGGAGCTGTGGGTTGATCCCAAGCTGGATGGAAGTCAAGTAGAGGCGGTGTAACAGGACCATCCTCGATCATATTAATCAACGCGACCATCTATGGGTCAGACTCGTCCAATGCTTACTGGAGGGTCATAATAATGGGGCGGCGTCAAAGGATCAAATTCTTCTTCTTCCATGTCATTCTCAGCTACACCTTCTAGGTCATAAATTCAATTCTTCCTGTCATGCACACTGGATCGTGCAATGTTAGGAAGTGGGAAGTGGTAGATCGACCCATGATGAATCAGCAATTGAAACTTATTCGGCTCTAAATATTTGATCATCCCAACATTAAAATAAAGAGATAGGTCTAGTGGGGTATAGTCAGCAGCAGGGATCAGACGGGACAATAGCTCCCTCAAAAATAGGTCAGTAGCGATCATAGTCACTAAGCCTCCAACACATATCGGGCCATGAGGGGCCTGGGCTATACTCAGAAGACGAGCAAGAATAAATGAAGCACCAACTACCGATCTAGATCAAAATGCACAAATCATAATAAACAACTATTCCTTAGACACCAAGGTATCATTGTGAGGTTTTCCAAATAAGGTAAACGCATGAATCATGTGGAAATACATAATAGATGGGTTATGAATCTCTGACGAGTGTCTAGGTATAGATCACTCCTGTCGCAGATCACATATCTCTCCCCAAAAATAGTCAAGCTGGTTATCCATATACTCATCATGTGGAATCTCAATGACAGCATCAGCGCTAACCGGGAAACCCAATAGTGCAACAAATTCATGGGTGGTGAACCTGTGAGTAAAACCAAATAATCTGAACGAGACCATTCCTTTAGCCAAACCTAAACCAACATCAGGGTTGTAGTGCAAGGAAGTGAGAAACTCCAGCGCCAGGTTTTGGTAGGTAGGCTGCTGATAATGATTAAAATAGTCCCAACCAATATGGTTAAACATATGGTAGACACTCTCCCTAATGCCCAATGCAGGCAGTGTGGGGTCGTGCACAAAAATGGTGGGATGCATCTCTCTCTAAACAAGCATCTCATAACGCCTCTATTGAGCATCACTCACGAAGGCGATAGGCATAGTGTTAGAAAAATCCATAACAAAAATCAGTGAAGAAGAAGAAATGTGAATCCTGTAAGTAATCAAAATAGTTTTAAATCTGCATCGGCCTAATGCCTAAATATAGAAAAGAAGAAAAGAACAGAAAATTTTTATAAAATTTTTTAAGAAAAACATTTAATGATAATAAATTAAAACTTTTAATAAACAAGAGTACTACGTCACCCTCATTGAATTCTTTCCTAGAGATGCGCCGGTCGTGCCATTTCTTAGTTCGTTCCTTGTAGATTTTGGTATTCTCGTATGCATCTAGTCTAAGCTCTTCCAATTCATGGATATCTAGAATTCTCTTTTCTCCGACGGCTTTGTAATTCAAATTCAGGGTTTTAATAGCCCAATAGGCTTTATGTTCGAGTACCACGGGTAGATGGCATGACTTACCATAGATTAGTTTGAAAGGTGTGGTTCCAATGGGTGTCTTGTATGTTGTTCTATATGCCCGCAATGCTTCATGTAGCTTAGACGACCAATCTTTCTAGATGTGGCAACAATTTTCTCAAGTATTTGCTTAATCTCTCTGTTAGAGACTTCCACTTGCCTGCTTGTTTATAGGTGTTAAGGTGTTTCTACGCAGTGTCGAACTCCATACTTCACTAATAGTTTATTAAAAATTCTAGAAATGAAATGAGAGCCACCATCGCAGATGACTAGTCTCGGCACATAGAATCTCTGAAAAATTATGTTTTTGAATAATTTAATCACTACTTGTGCATCAATTGTTGGAGAGGCTACTGCCTCTATCCATTTAGATACATAATCTACTACAACTAGTATGTAATTGTTTCCAAAAGAAGATGGGAAAGGTCCCATAAATTTAATGCCCCACACGTCAAAGACCTCTTCTTTTAGGATACCCTTTTGAGGCATCTCATTGCGCCTATAAATGTTCCTGGTGCATTGACACCAGTCGCATTTTATGATTGCGGCATGAACATCTTTCCATAGACTGGACCAATAAAGGCTAGCTTGTAGAATTTTCGTGTAGGTCTTTGAAGTGCTAGCATGTCCACCATAAGGGGATTCATGATAATGAGAAATTATGTTCTCTATTTCACTCTCTGGAACGCATCGACCGAAGATACCGTCGGGACCTTGCTTGAATAGTAAGGACTCGTCCCAATAATAGTGTTTGAGATCGTGAAAGAATTTCTTCTTTTGTTGATAAGTTAGATCGGGTGGAAGAACTCTCGCTGCTAAGTAGTTGACATAGTCAGCGTATCAGGGCAGTGAGATCTGAGCAGATACTACTTCCACTTCTTCAGTTGTCTCGTTATTGTTGCAGAATTCAGGGCATTCTTTAATTGAGCTTTTGGATTGCATCTGGGCTACTAGGTGTTCATATGGAAAATTGTCATTAATAGGTATCTCTTCAGGTTTAAGATTTTCCATCCTAGATAGATGGTCAGCTACCATATTTTCAAAACCTGATTTGTCTTTGATTTCCAAATCAAATTCTTGTAAGAGTAAGATCCATCTTAATAATCTTGGTTTGACATCCTGCTTAGCTAACAAGTATCTAATAGTTGCGTGATCAGTATAGATAATAATCTTTGCGTCTACTAGGTAGTAACGAAATTTATCTAATGCAAAAACAACTGCCAAAAGTTCCTTTTCTGTAGTGGCGTAATTTATCTGTGTAGAATCCAAGTTTCTACTTGCATAGTATATTGCATGGAGATTTTTGTCTCTTCTTTGTCCCAGGAATACACCTAAAGCATAATCGCTTGCGTCGTACATTATCTTAAATTGCAGACTCCAATTAGGTGGTTGTATGATAGGTGCGGATATAAGAGTTATTTTTAACCGTTCAAATGCCTTTAGGAAGTCATCATCGAAGATGAATTCAGCTTCTTTCATCAAGAGGTTGGTGAGTGGTTTAGAAATCTTCGAGAAATCTTTTATGAAACATTGGTAAAAATTGACGTGACCTAAGAAACTTCGTATTTCTCTTACGGCCTTTGGGGGTTGGAGGTTTTCTATTACTTTAATCTTGGCTTTGTCTACTTCTATCCCCTTCTTGGAAACTATGTGTCCAAGTACAATTCCTTGTTTTACCATAAAATGGCATTTCTCCCAGTTCAGCACTAGGTTTACTTGTACGCACCTCTCTAGTACCTTTTCCAGGTTTGACAAGCATCCTTCAAAAATTTGCTTGCATAAAGAGAAGTCATCCATAAAGGCTTCCATGATATCGTCTATGAAATCGACAAAGATGGACATCATACATCTTTGGAATGTTGTAGGTGCATTGCATAGTCTGAACGGCATTCACCGATAAGCAAACGTATCATACGAACACATAAATGTTATCTTTTCTTGGGCATCAGGATGGATAGGAATTTGAAAGAATCCTAAATAACCGTCCAAATAACAGTAGTAGGAATGATTAGCCAATCGCTCAAGCATTTGGTCAATGAAGGGTAGAGGGAAATGATCTTTTCGAGTAGCTTTGTTTAGCTTCCTATAGTCAATGCACATTCTGGATCCACTCACGACTCTTTCTGCTATATGTTCTCCAGCTTTGTTTGTCGTGACTGTGATTCCTCCTTTCTTGGGTACGCAGTGGATTGGACTAACACATTGACTATTAGAGATTGGATAAATGATTCATGCATTTATAAGTTTAGTTACTTCGTCATTTACTAAAGTGCAAAGAATCAGATTAATTCTTCTCTGATGTTTTCTAGACGACTTACAGTCATCTTCCAACATGATGCGATGCATGCAGATGGAAGGACTTATTCCTTTCAAATCAACAATGTTGTATCCTAAAGCAAATGGATATTTTCATAACACATGCAACAATTTTTGTCTCAAGTTGTTCTAAGTCTGCACTGACTAACACTGGTTTTCTAAGTTCAGAATCTAGGAATTTGTATCTTAGAGTTTTCGGTAAAACTTTGAGTTCCAAATTTGGTATCTTCGGACAAGGCATATAATTTGGTGTCAGTGCCAGACATTCACTTAAGTTGTCATCTGGATATTCGGGACACCAATTATCATCTTCAAAAATCAGGGGCATCGGAATCTTCATAGTTTCTGAATGAGGTTCTCCTCCTGACTCCATCGCCTTGACACATTAGTCTATGACGTCTAACAGATAGCACGTATCATCTATAGATGGGGCTTGTAGGAAATGCGTCAGGATGAATTTGACTTTCTCTTCTCCAACTTCAAAAGTTAACTTTCCTCTTTTAACATCTATAATAGCTCCAGCAATGGCTAAAAATGGTCGTCCCAGTATTATAGGGGTAACATTGTCTTCTTTAATGTCCATAATGATGAAATTTGTAGGGATATAGAATTGACCTATTCGTACCGGAACATTTTCAAGAATTCCTAAGGGATATTTGACTGAACGATCCTCTAGTTGTATTGACATCTTAGTCGGTCTTAATTCTCCCATATCCAGCTTTTTGGATATGGATAAGGGCATAACACTGATACTAGCGCCTAAGTCACATAGAGCTTTGTCTATGACATACTTACCTATATTACAGGGTATAGAGAAGCTTCCGAGATCCTTTAGCTTCTGAGGCATTTTGTTCTGAGTAATTGCGCTACACTCAGCAGTGAGTGTAACTGTCTCGTTATCCTCTATCTTTTTCTTGTTAGATAAGATTTCTTTAAGAAACTTAGCATACAAGGGCATCTGAGTGATAGCTTATGTGAACGGTATCGTGATATTTAACTATTTCAGAAGTTCAACAAATTTCTTGAATTGCCCTGCGCTTCTAGATTGAGTGAGTCTTTGAGGATAAGGGATTGGTGGTTTGTAAGGTGGTGGAGGCACATAGGGTTTTTCTTTTTCTACTGTCTCTCCATCACCTACTTTCTCCTTCTCTTTTGGTTCGCTTTCCTTCTCATTTGTTTTTGTAGAGCTTGGGGACATGGATGGATTCTTAAGTCTTGGATCATCTGGTCCATCGTATTCAGTCCCGCTTCACAATATAATAGCATGAGCATGCCATTTCGAATTCGGTTGAGGTTGACTTGGAAATGTACCAGCAGGTGCAGCAGTAGGTGCTTGTTGTTGGGACACTTGTGAAATCTGGGTTTCTAACATTTTGTTATGGGTGGCTAAAGCATGTACTTTGTTCACTAACTGTTTGATTTGCTCACTAGTGTGAAAATTTTGGTTTAGGAAATCCTTATTAGTTTGAGCTTGGTTAGCTATAAAGTTCTCCATCATTAGTTCGAGGTTAGACTTCCTAAGAATATTAAGAGCGGCTACAGGTGCTTTTTGATATCCAGGTGGTATAGCAAGTGCTTAGTGTAACGCCCTGAATTTAATTAATTATTTAATTAAATTATATAGGGATTTAATTATTGGATTATTAAATTAAAGTTGGATTTTATTCGGTTAGTCGAAGAATTAATTAAGTTGATTACGTTGAAGAAATAATATTAGAATGTATTAGTATTTTTAGAATTATTAATTAAATATGGATGAGTTGGTTATGGAGGTGAAATAGCATTTTGAGGAGTAATAGTTAGTAGACCCAAAAAGAGTTTGGTGGCCCATTAGTATTTTAAGTGGCTTAAGTAGTAGTTGGAAGTGGCATTATTAAAGAAAACAAATATCACTTACAGTAGCACTAGTACTTAGAAAAAGAAAGGAAAAGAAGAACACCACGTACAGTAGCAGGAGAGAAGAAATGGAATTAGGAATAAGGGTTTGCTAGAAATTGGGGAAAAGCTCAAATTGCAGTATGAGAGTGGTTTTTTCCGATCAAGTTTTTCGAGCTCTCTCCAATCCAAAGGTAAGGGGTGGGGTTCGATTTATATAATCATTTGTATGATGATTTTTATGTGGGATTTAGGGTGTATAAATTCATTGTAGATTCAATGTTTTATGATGAAAATGATAGATCAGTATTGAAAATATTGTTGTCTGTTAATTGTTGTTGTTGCTAGTACTGTGTTGGTGTGATTATGTGTGTAGTTATATTGGTAGATAGAAGTTGTATTTTTGAAAATAAGTTGATTCTGGGTTGAACTGTTAGAACACATGGTGCTGGAAAAATAAGGAAATTATGGAGGAGATGAAGTTGTAAGGGGACGGTTTAGGTAGTGTTTTGGCATTACTTTTAGGAACCTTTTTAAGTATGATGAATACATATGCTAGTAGTATAGTTGGAGTCATAATAATAATTACAATAGTGAATTTAACATGTGGTCTATAGCAAACAAATAACCATAGCAGAATAAATAGAAGACTAATTTTGTTGGGTATAATTGATGTCCAGAAGATCTGATGGTGCAAAACTTCTGATGGTCCTGAACTCGATAGGCGAAGTTCGATGGTGCAAAACTGATGGTCCGAACTTCGATGGTGCGAAGTTCGATAGCGAACTTCGATGGTGCGTGTTCTAATACGGCAGATGTTCTGATGGTGCAGAACTTCTGATGGTCCAGAACATCTGATGGTGCAGAAGTTCTGATGGGCAGAAGTTCTGATGGTGCAGAACTTCTGATGGTCCGGAACTTCTGATGGTGCAGAAGTTCTGATGGGTAGAAGTTCTGATGGTGTATAACTTCTGATGGTCTAGAACTTCTGATGGTGTAGAAGTTCTGATAGGCAGAACTTCTGATGGTGCAGAACCTCTGATGGTCTAGAACATCTGATGGTGCAGAAGTTCTGATGGGAGGAAGTTCTGATGGTGCAAAACTTCTGATGGTCCAGAACTTCTCATGGTGCAGAAGATCGATGGGCAGAAGTTCTGATGGTGCAGAACCTCTGATGGTCCGGAACTTCTGATGGTGCAGAAATTCTGATGGGCAGAAGTTCTGATGGTGCAAAAATTCTGATGGTCCAAAACTCGATGGTGCGAAGTTCGATGGGCGAACCGATGGTCCGAACTCGATGGTGCAGAAGTTCTGATGGGCAGAAGTTCTGATGGTGCAGAACTTCTAATGGTCTAGAATTTATGATGGTGCAGAAGTTCTAAAGGGAAGAAGTTCTGATGGTCCAGAACTTTTGATGGTGCAGAAGTTCTGATGGGTAGAAGTTTTGATGGTGCAGAACTTCTGATTGTCCAGAACTTCTAATGGTGCAAAAGTTCTGGTGGGAAGAAGTTTTGATGGTGCAGAACTTCTGATGATCCAAAACTTCTGATGGTGCAGAAGTTCTGATGGGCAGAAGTTCTGATGGTGCAGAACTTCTGATGGTCCAGAACTTTTGATGGTGCATAAGTTCTGCCAGGTAGAAGTTCTGATGGTGCAGAACTTCTGATGGTCTAGAACTTTTGATGGTGCAGAAGTTCTGATGGGCAGAAGTTCTGATGGTGCAGAACTTCTGATGGTCAAGAACTTCTGATGGTGCAGACGTTCTGATGGGCAAAAGTTCTGATGGTCCAGAACTTCTGATGGTGCAGATGTTCTGATGGGGCAGAAGTTCTGATGGTGCAGAACTTCTGATGGTCCAGAAGTAGAAACTTCTAGAACAGGCTTTGAATCGACGCATGGAGAAAGCGTGCTCCTTCCCCGGCGCTGCCAGATCCTAATTTTTCACTCATGAGCCGACCTAAGGACCCATGAGTCGGCTCATGCAGGCTGTTTTGAGGAATTTGCTTATTTTTGGATGTTTCTCACTTTCATCGGTTTGAAGCATGATTTTGGAGATTGACGAATCGTTGTTGGTGATTTGCATAATGCAAAATGTGTTGTTGTTGTTGTTGTTTTACCTCCGATGTTTGGTAAATAAAATGACGAGTATATTTTGGTGAATATTAATCCGTAACCGTAATTGATTAAATTATGAATATTGTTGATATGCTTCTTTTAATTGAATGCATAATTTTGGAGATTGATGAATTGTTGTTGGTGATTTGCATAATTCAAAATATGTTGCTGTTGATCGTTTTACCTTGGATTTGGTAAACGAAACATTGAGGGCCTATGCCTACATGATGAGTTGATGTTGTTGTTGATCGTTTTACCTTGGAGTTTGGTAAACAGAATGTTGAGGGCTAATGCCTAAATGATGAGTTGATGGTGTTATTAATTGTTGTTGTTGTTGTGTATGTGAGTCGTGTCCATTGAGTCACATATGTCAGCATAAGTGATGAGGGCTGTAGCCTCAGCCTTAATGGCAACTTGTTGATAGCCATAAAGGCAATGATGATGGACTCTAATTACGGGCAATAGCGATGGGGGCTGTAGCCTTGGGTACCACATGCATAAACATTGTCGAGTCGCATTCTGTTGTTTGTGTCGTCGTTGTGGTTTATATTGTTCAAGTTAATGACGATGTTTTACCTCCGATGTTTGGTAAATAAAATGGCGAGGGCTTATGCCATTTTGATGATTATGACGATGTTGATGTGTTGTTGTGTGTATTTGTTGTATTATGATGATTTATGACGATTGTGATGAATTGTGATGATTTATGTGGTGATGATAAAAGTTATTATAATGGTTGTTATTTACTATGTTATTTCAAATTATTTTGAGTGAATAAAGATGATCAGTTGCTTGATTTGAATACTTACGAATTTCTGTTGCATATTAAATAAAAGGTTGTTTTGTTTTAAAAGCTGAAGCAAGTGTTATGTGATCCCTATTAATAAAGGTGTTATGTATCCGATGATGCAAGTGTTAGTGTGCATCCCCGTTAAAGGTGTTTTGTATCCGTAGAAGTGTCTTATCCGTTATGTGTTGAGTAAGTTTCCTTGAGCATAATACACTTGGTCGGTTTTGCTTGACAAGATGTTTATATTATTTGGAGTTATGGCAGCCACGGTGGATGAAGGTATTGCGGTTAGGCTTTCTATCTTTTGGAAGATAGCGTCTACCTTAGCACGGCCGCGATCGTACATACCGCTTTGGTGTCTCGGGATCTTTGTCTACTTGACCTCTTTCACTCCCCCACTAATAGTGGTTTTGAGCCATACTTTTGATAAGTGCATAGGTTGCAGCATAGAATTTATCCATAAGTGTTCCACCTGCAGCGACGTCTATTATTAATCTTGTGTTGTACAGGAGACCATTGTAGAAGGTATGGATAATTAACCATTCTTCTAGGCCATGATGTGGACAGAGCCTCAACATGTCTTTGTATCTTTCCCAAGCATCAAAAAGAGACTCGTTGTCTTCTTGTCGAAAATCTCTTATTTGGGATCTTAGCATAGCTGTCTTACTTGGTGGGAAATATCGCGCAAGAAAGACTTTCTTCAACTTGTTCCAAGAGGTAACTGAGTTAGCTGGTAGAGACTGGAGCCAAGCTTGGGCTCTATCTCTTAATGAAAAGGGAAAATACGTAGTCTTATCACCTATTAACTAACCCTATTAGCTTTGACTATATATGCGTACTGCAGAAACATCGTTAGATGTAGATTAGGGTCGTCCATTGAACCACTAGAAAACTGGTTATGTTGTACAGCAAACAATAAAGAAGGTTTGAGCTCGAAGTTATTTTCCTCGATGGCAGGAGCAACAATGATGTTATGTGGTTCTTCTTGCGAAGGAATGGCATACGATTTGAGCGGACGTGGCTGATCACCCATATCTGGTTCTTCAACTATTTCAACAGAAATAAAAGATTGACAAATGTATTGAGAACGAGATATTCTTAAATAGAATTTGTAGCATTAAGTCTTTGTAGAAATACAATTAGGAATGGTGCCTTAGTCTCTACATCGTAACTGAAATATTTATGATTCGACTTGTTAGTCCCCGACAACAACGCCGAAAAATTGATTGTAACTTTATGTGTCTTAAAGAATCGTGACCATAAGTATACAGTCCTATGCGTGTAGCTTTAAAGATTATCGAATACCAAGGGGCTAAATGTCGACCTATCGTTATCTAAGGTTACTACGTAAAACTAAGGCTAATAATGTAAATAATTGGGATTAGGGAACCTAACTGATTATAATCTAGTTTAGATTCAAATGCGGAATATCGGTATGTAATGGTCGGACTTCGGGGATTTAGCAACTATCGACTTAAACTCGAGTTATCAAAACAGTTTCAGTAGGAAATATTTGTTTGAAGACCCTCTTCTCACACTCTCGTGTATGTTGATTCAGAACCTATAATCAAACCTAAGTGAGTGCTCTCGCTATTTCAATTAGAGTTTAAAAATAGTTTTTGGAAATAAATAAAACCTAATCAACTTAAAAGTGCTCTCACTGTAGTTTAAGTTGATGCACAATTGCTACTGTCCAGTTATTATCTCAAACTCTTGTTTTATTGATCCTAACTTCTAATCTGTATTTCACTCTCATAACAAAACAGTTGGTATTAAGAGCTAGTAATTGAAACCATAAAATTATTCTTTTAAAGCGGGATGAACCGAATGGCATTGCTAAACCCCATCGGCTATATGATCTTACATACTGATAAACAAATTTAGCCTAGCATGTTATATAATTCAATTATAGCACAACAGAAATAAACAATATCGAACAATTAAAATAAACCACACATTTCAGACAATTTTGGCATAAAATAAATAAATAATTAAATTAAACCTGAAAATAAATTGCAGAATATTTGGCTAACTTTAGGTGTCTCCCACAGGTCGGTGAGATTTGCCCTTTGTTGCTCCGAAGATTAAATGTGATGAAGGAAATAAAAAAGGAACGATTCTTACGTAAGGTTAGAATCAGCAAAGGTTCGCAACAATCCCTGATGTGGAAATTTCTACGAGAAAATGAAAGCAGATACTAAAACTAATAAACCGGAATCGGTAAAAGGCAAGGAAAATAATATCTATAAAAATTGGCAGAGTAACAGTAAGTAAAGCAGAAGAAAAAGCATTTTGAAAACTGGATAGTGAAAGGCCTATTTATAGAAGTAGGATGCGCTGAGGAAATTGGGATGTTGAGATTTTCTCGCCTCCATTTTCTCCTCCGTAGAGGTCACTCCGACTGCTAAGTGGAGCGTAACAATCGTTACGCATGGCTTGGTGAGGAAGATTTGCTTCCTAAGCCATCGCAATCGTTATGGCTTTAGGGTTAGCGTGTAACAGTCGTTACACCTTGGACTCCTGGGTTTGTTGTGCGTGTTAGAAGTGGGCTAGGCCTCTTTTCTTAATTAATTTGCAAGACATTTTACTTGTAATACACCCTATTCTTGCCATACACCCCAGAATTGCATAAAGGCTTTTCTTTTGTGGATTTTGAGTACGATTTTCCTGACTTTTCTCGACTTTCTTTGCACATGCCTTGTAATCATCAAATTCCTGAAAACATAGAAAATACCGGCATAATATGAATAAAGAGTAATTTAATTAGTTAAAATGCGGATAAAATTCATGTAAATTGATCCAAATAATCGATACATTTTATCATTATGTTGCCTCTACGTGGGTAACGTGCATATACTCAAGAGTAGTTCGAGTTGCGGGAGTCGAAGAGGTTTCTCTTCTTTTAGTTCGAGTCGACATTATAATCTGATACGTAACACTTGATATTGGGGATAAACGTTTTTTTATTTTATTTTATATGGTTTGACTTTCTGTTGATGAATCCCGATGGAGCATTTTAAACTCTGGAATAATTATTTGAAGTTGTTCATTGGATTTGAAATATTTTTGCTATTTCAATAAAGTTGTTTAATTGAGATTATTTTATGTTTATTCCAGAAATATATTATGTATCTATTTGATTGAGCATGTAAGATATATGAAATATGTGGCATCTTAAATGCGTTGGAAAAAAAGAGATTACTCTGATTTTCGTTATTATTATCCATCGGGGAATTTAGGGTGTTACAATTGGTATCAGAGCAGGTCGGTCCGTCTGGCCATATTGTTGAGTCTTTAATGGGACAGTGGAATACTATCATTGTTTTGTTCCTTAGTACGCAACATGTGTGTGAAACATTGTTGGTACCTTCTTGTTGTTCTAATCACTTGTTTGAAGGAGTGGAATTGAAACAAGTGGGAGAGAAGCCCGTGCTTCTTTGAGATGGCTCAGGTGTGAACAGTTGATTTAATGTGCTCTTAAATTAAAGGAGTAAAAATGTTGGCGAAGATGTGTTATTTCCCAAATTCAGAAGAAAGTGTGGATTCAGGATTTAAGCCTAACGGTCAGATGAAACATTCTTAAGGAGGAAGCGGGATTATTATCTGTTAAACAGCTAAAGAAGTGGATAGATGATGAAACCATGGTATTTTCATTGCTAGCATCTTTGTCTGTTGAGAATCAAGTGGCGATTTATGAGTTATAAGTGGTATGTGAATTTCCTGAAGTTTTCCTAGATGATATTCCAGATGTGCCTCCAGAAAGAGAAGTGGAGTTTGCTATTGATCTTGTTCCTGGTTCAAGACCTATTTCTATGGCTCCGTACAGGGTGTCACCAGCGTAGTTAAACGAGTTGAAGAAATAGTTGGAAGAGTTACTTGAGAAGAAATATGGTAGTATGAGGCTTTGTGTTGATTATATTGTATGGAGTATATGAACCATATCTTTCATACTTATCTGGATCGGTTTGTGGTGGTGTTCATTGAATACATCTTGATATATTCTAAATCTGAGGAGGAGCATATTGAGCATTTACAGATTATATTGTAAGTAATGAAAGAAAAGAAGTTATATGCGAAACTATCAAAGTGTGAGTTCTAGTTAACAGGGGTTAGTTTCCTTGGCCATGTTATTTTAGAAAATGGACTTGCGGTAGCTCCATCCAAAGTAGATGCAGTGTTGCAATGGGAAGCTCCGAAGACATTTACTCAGCAGAAGTTTTCTAGTTTTATCTGGTTACTGTAGAAGATTCATTGAAGGTTTTTCTAAGTTAGCACTCCCGCTGACTCATTTGACTTGTAAAGGAAAAGCATTTGTATGGGACGTTCAATGCGAAGAGAGTTTTGTCGAGCTGAAGAAGAGATTGACAACGGCTCCGATCTTGATATTGCCTAAGCTTGATGAACTGTTTGTTGTGTATTGTGATGCTTCTAAATTGGGTTTGGGTGGTGTACTTATGCATAATGAGAAGGTAGTAGCTTATGCGTCAACACAATTGAGGATTCATGAAAGGAATTACCTTACTCATGATCTAGAACTTGCTGCAGTGGTTTTTGTGTTAAATATTTGGAGGCATTATCTCTATGGTTATCGATTTGAAGTTTTTAGTGATCATAAGAGCTTGAGGTACTTATTTGATCAGAAAGAATTGAATATGAGGCAAAGAAGATGGTTAGAACTGTTGAAGGACTACGACTTTGACTTGAATTACCACCACGATAAAGCTAGTGTTGTAGCGAATGCTTTGAGTCGGAAGTCGTTACATATGTCTGTTATGATGGTTTGGGAATTGGAATTGATCGAACAATTTAGAGACAGGAGTGTGGTATCTGAAACGACACCACAAAGTGTGAAATTGGGAATGTTGAAGATTCACAGTGATTTCTTGGATAAAATCAAATAGGCTCAAAAGTTAGATGTGAAGTTGGTAGATTTGATGGTTGGGAATAATCAACCGGAAGATGGTGACTTTAAAATAGATAGCCAAGGTGTGTTGAGATTTCGAGGTAGAATTTGTATTCTTTACGATGAAGAGATGAAAAAGATGATTTTGGAATAAGATCATAGAAGCGGTTTAAGTATTCATCCTGGAGCTACTAAGATGTATAGTGATTTGGAGAAGTTATTTTGGTGGCCTAGATTGAAATGGGATGTAGCACAGTTTGTGTATGCATGTTTAACTTGTCAAAAGTCGAAGGTTGAACATCAGAAGCCGACAGGACTGTTAGAACCATTGGAAATTCCAGAATGGAAGTGGCATAGCATATCGATGGACTTTGTGATGGGACTACCCAGTAGTCAGAGAGGACATGATACAATTTGGGTGATTGTGGATAGACTAACAAAATCAACTCATTTCATTCCAATTAGTATTAATTTTCCTGTGCCGAAGTTGGCGGAGATTTATCTCCGAGTAATTGTGAAATTGCACAGTGTTTCGTCAAGTGTTGTATCGGATAGAGATCTGATATTTACATATGATTTTTCGAAGTTGAAATTAAGTTTCGCATATCATCCAAAAACAGATGGTCAAACAGAGAGAAATATTCGAGTGTTGGAAGATTTGTTGAGGGCTTGTGTTCTTGATCAGGGAGGTGCATGGGATAGTCATCTTCCATTAATTGAGTTCACCTATAATAATAGATTTCATTCTAGTATTGGTATTGCACGTTTCGAGGCATTGTATGGTCGGAGGTGCACAACGCCTTTATGTTGGTATGAATATGGTGAAAGTATAGTGCACAGACCAGAAATGGTGCAGGAAACTACTGAGAAAGTGAAATTGATTCGAGAAAGGATGAAGACTTCTCAAAGTAGACAAAAGAGTTATCATGACAAGAGGAGGAAGGAACTTGAGTTTCAGGAAGGAGACCATGTTTTCCTGAGAGTATCTCTGATAACTGGTGTAGGTCGTGCTTTGAAATCTAGGAAATTGACTCCTCGATTTACTGGTCCGTATCACATCAAGAAGTAAGTAAGGACTGTTGCATATAGAGTGGCCTTGCCACCTAATCATCCCAATTTACATGATGTGTTTCGTGTGTCACAACTCCGAAAGTATAATCCAGATCCATCTCATGAGATTTTGATGGATGATGTACAAGTGCGGGATGATCTTACTATTGAAACTGCACCCGTGAGGATCAAAAGTTGTGAGATCAAGAAGCTGAGGGGCAAGGAGATTTCTTTGGGAAAATGGTTTGGAAAGGAGTTACCGGTGAGAACGCAACATGGGAATTAGAGAGCAAGATGCGCGAGTCGTATCCGGAGATGTTTCCATTAGGTAATTTTCGAAGACGAAAATATTCTGAAAGGGGGAGAGTTGTAATGCCCCGATTTAATTAGAATTTATTTTATAAAAATAAATAGATTATATGATGTGTTAATATTTTTTGGTGAATTTTATGGTGCAATGTGATACAAATGTTGGTAGTTAGATGCCTAGAAAGTCTTACAAATTATAAATGAGGAAGTGTTGGGGTGTGTGATTAAATGTGTAGAGACATGGGGGTGTCAGGTCTAATGCATAATTATTAGCAATAATAATATTAAATTTTATTATTAATATTATATTTATTGGTATTACTATTATGATTATTATTAGATAATTATTAAATCAAAAGAAGGGCAATGTGGTAATATTGGAAGCATAACTGCAGATAGAAAAGGGAAACAATAAAAAGGATCCTAAGGGCAAAAGTAACTATAAGGTGGAAATAAGGATTAGAATTCTCATTAGTTATGATTGTGAAAATAAGGAAGAAGAGAAGAGGAAGAGAAGAAGCAAGGAATTAGAGAAGGAAAGATAACCCATAAAGCCTAAGGTAAGGGTGGGGTTGCAACTCTCTAAGGAATAGTATAATTATAGGTATGTGGGAAATTTGATTGTATGGTTTTGTGTGGGTTTGTTTATGAATTGGTTTGTTTGTGTGTGTTGAACCTAATGATGAAATGTTGATGAAATTACAATAGAAATTGATGAAATTGGTGTAACATTGTGATTTGAATTGTTGCGTATGATGTTATAACCTTTAAATAATTGTTATAGGTTATTGATAATATCATACAATCATAAGATTTCAAATCCTGAAACAGAAACATTTTACGAAATCGAATTCGGAGGTCTGGAAGGCCTCCAATAATTGAAAATCGCAGTAAGAAAAAAATGCAGAAAAACACTATTTTTGGGGTTTGCGTCGACTCATGGGTCGGTGTGTAACAACCCGCAAGCTTGGGAAGAGTTGTTCAGCCAATTTGCGTCGACTCACAGATTCCTTGCGTCGACTCATAAGGCAACAATTTTAACAAATTTTGTAACGGCCATAACTTTTTAACCATAACTTCATTTTAGGCGCCGTTCGAATCGTTAGAAAGCTAATGAGATAACCAATAATATAGAACTAGATTTGTAGGCATTAGATGATTGAAGAATCATGTGAATTCGGGAAAATGACATGTATACGTGTTATGTACATTGTGAATTGGTGTTGAATTGGAATGATAGTTTGCGTATTATTTGGCGATCGTGTTGCGATGCGTTGTTGTTGTTGGTTTACAGCAGGTGGCTGAAAATAGTAAGGCGTTGATAATGGTTAAAATTAATGAATTGTATTGTTGAATTGAATGGTTTTGTCTAGGCATGGAAAATAAACCCGCCCCCGCCGGGGTCCTCCCGCCCCCACTCCGAAATTAGCAGGGAAGACCCGGTTTAACCGGGGGCGGGTGCGGGGAAAATCCGTTTTTCAATTACGGGTGCGGGTGCGGGGGCTGGTGATGGTAATACCCGCCCCGCACCCGCACCCGCCAACTAAATTTAATTTTATTTATTTATTTTTAATAGTTTTATTACTCATTTACACTTTTTAATACTTTTTAATGTTATAATATCATGTTTATTAGAATTATTATTTATTTTTTTGAAAAAAATTTTAAAAAAAAAATATCAAATTTAAAAAATACTTTTAAAATAATTAACTATTTAGTTTAATTATTTATTTTTAACTTTATTGAAAAAAAATTAAAAAAAAAAAAATTTTAGTCGGGCGGGTGCAGGGAAACCCGTTTCTTGTTGGGGGTGGGGGCGGGTGAACAAATTTTAGCCCCGAACGGGTTTGGGGGCGGGTGCGGGTCTGGGTCTGGTGACGGGTGCGGGTCTGGGTGTGCTTAAACCCGCCCCCGACCTGCCCCGTTGCCATCCCTAGTTTTGTCTCATGCACTCATATTGAATTGTTGTTGTTGTTGTTGGCTCAAATCCTAGATGGAGTGGATGTGAGCGAGGTGAATACGTTTATTCCCGTATGTTGATGACTCTAATCCTAGATGGAGTGGATTAGTAGTTAGGTGAACCAATTTGTTCACGAAATGGTGACTTCGATCCTAGATGGAGTAGATTCGGTGGTGATCTCGGTACCGCATGCATAGAGTTAGTGTTGCGTCTCATTGCATATTTTGTTGTTAACCTTATGTTGTAATATATGAGTATTGGGAACTATTAATGTTGATTGTATTGTGATGATATGATAGTTTCCCCCATAATTATGCATGATAACTCTCGTATATTTA
Organism: Vicia sativa; assembly: GCA_021764765.1. Lineage (NCBI taxonomy): Eukaryota > Viridiplantae > Streptophyta > Magnoliopsida > Fabales > Fabaceae > Vicia > Vicia sativa. The sequence goes on from CM038794.1 coordinate 32,989,532, forward strand.
TAATTATGTTGTTCTTTATATTGTTGTGATATCTCACCCCTTCTATTGTTATGTTTCCTCTATGTGGGTAACGTGCAGATACTTAGGAGTAGTTCGAGTTGCGAAAGTCAAAGAGGTTTCTCTTATTTTAGTTCGAGTCAGCGTTATGCTCTGATACGTAACACTTGGTATTGGGGATAAACACTTATTTTGTTTATTTTGTATGGTTTGGATTTCTGTTGATGATTCATGATGAAGCCTTTTAAACTCCGGAATAATTATTTGAAGTTGTTCGTTGGATTTGAAATATTTTCGCTATTTCAACGAAGTTGTTTAATTAAGATTATTTTATGTTTATTCCAGAAATGTGTTATGTATCTATTCGATTGAGCATGTAAGATATATGAAGTATGTGGCATCCTAAATGCGTTGAAAAAAAAGAGAGATTACTCTGATTTTCATTATTATTATTCGCAGGGGAATCTAGGGTGTTACACAAATGCCACTGGAATGGAAAACATCTCGAAAAATTTATCTGAAACAACGAACATTGTCATTACTCGCTAAGAAACCATGTAGATCGTTAGGCAAGCTCTCGCTAAGCAAGGTCATATCTCGCTAAGCGAGTCTAAAACCATAAATAGCAACTTACATTGGACGAGACCTTTCTTTGCTAAGTGAAGGCTCGTTAAGTGAGCTCCTCTTCATTTAGCGAGAACGCGCAGATCTGCAAAACCAGAGAACATAGTTTTCACCATTGGAGCCATCTCAAAGCTCTGATTTCATCCCTAAACCATCCAAATTGCATAGAACTCAACATACATATTTCTTACCATTTTTATTACATTAATTATCCATTGGTTAATCACTTAATTCATCAATCTATCATAATTACGTTAACATATTCATCATATTACCACATATCAATATGAACACCAATATCCAGATTGCACATACAATTTTTATTCAAAATTCACTAGTAAAATCGGAGCATAAATTTATATTTAACACAACAATTAAGATAGATTTCACATAAACATTCTCCAAGAACACTTGAACTTAACAATGGTGTAAAACATGAGAAAACAAAGAAAAGGGTGAGGATTCCTCTATACCCTTCTTGCATTTGACACCCATATATGAGTAATTCTACCCTCCCCCTTACCTTAAATTTTTCCAATAATCCTTCTTACTAATATTAAGGTGTCACATCTCTTTCCTACTTAAATAATTTTTGCCCTCAAAAATTACTTGAGGAAAATAACTCCAGATAAGACACTCTCATCCAGCTTTCCAACTCTCATGTTATGCTCCCCCCAGTAGGTCTTTCACACACTACTTTCACCAACATGATCTATTTATCTCTCAAGTGCTTCACTTTTGGATCCTCAATCCTCCAGGTGATGCCTCAACAGACAAGTTATCTCTCACTTACAAAAATACAAAAATAAATAAGTCGAAGTGATAACTGATGGAAAATGGCTAAAAGAAAAATATTTGAGCAAATTCAAAACTTGGATAAAGAACACAAAAAAGTCTAGAAGTAATAACTTTACTTATAAACAAACAAATCAGATGAAGTCTTCATTTAAACTTGCTTAAATAAATAAATATTAAGCTCTGTCTTTTTTATATATTTTTGGTTAAGTCATGTTTAAATTTCAACTATTCAAGTGAGGTCAATTCATTTAACCCTAACAGTATTATATGTGTCAACCATGAGGTGTAGATTGACGATGAACAAAATTTTTTTTTTTGTGTTTTTCAAAAACCAAACCAAGCATGATATTAGTATTGAATGTTATTAATAAGAAAAAGGGATATGTGTTAGTGCGTGAGGCACTTTTAGTGCGGAGAGAAAGAGAGAATAATAAAGGAAATAAGGATTTGTATTATTGAGTTGTACAAATAATGATACAGACTATGACTATTTATATACAATCCTAATTGGGCTTGGATTTACACAACTTGGATTATATTTAAATATTAAATCTAATCAAATCTAATACTTTAACAAATCTAATTTAATATTTCAACACCCCCCATAATCCAAGTTGTCGAACATACTCTAAAAATAGTTAATCTGAACTATTCCTAATTTCTTTCTCAAATTCAGGAATTTGTCAATCTTCAATCCTTTGGTGAAAATATCGGCCAATTGTGCTTCACTCGAGAAATTCCTTACTTCAAATTCAACTCGATTTACCTTTTCTTGTAAGAAGTGAAATCTTGCTTCAATATGTTTACTTCTTCCATGCAGAACTGGATTCTTAGCCAAATTTATGGCTGACTTGTTGTCAATTTGCAACACTAGAGGTTTCTTCACTTTGACAGCCATTTCTTCAAGTGCTAATCTGATCCAAAATGCTTAACAAGCAGCATAGGATCATGCTATATATTCAGCTTTGCAAGATGACAATGCCAACACAGGTTGCTTCTTCGAACACCATGAGATTGGGGCACCAAATGCTTGAAATAAATATCCAGTTGTGCTTCTTCGATCTTCCTTATCTCCATACTAATCAATATCTGAAAAACAATTAACTATTTCTTCTTTTCCTTTAGAATCTCGTCGAAATAGTATTCCACAATTTATTAAACCCTTCAAATATATCAGGATTCTTCTTGTAGTCTTCATATGTGACACTCTTGGTTCACTCATATATATGCTTACTAACCCAACTACAAAACCTATATCAGGCCGGCTGTTACACACATACCTCAGAGATCCCATAATTTGCTTGAACAAAGTTACATCGAATTTTTCTTCCTCTCCGTTCTTCTCCAACTTCACATTTGGTTCGACGGGTGAGGATGCGGGATTCGAATCATCCATTATGAATTTCTTGATTATCTCTTTGACATACTTATTTTGATGTAGCACCATCCCTTGCTTCGACATTCGAAATTCCATGCCTAGGAAATAAGACAATTTTCCCAGATCCGATATTTCAAATTCCTTCGTCATTAGCTCTTTGAACTTTGACAAGTTCTCCAAACTATTTCCAGTTACTAGAAGGTCATCAACATATAAGAAGATGATTTTTATATCTTGTGCTACAACCTGAACATAGACACCATACTCTAATTAGCATTTGACAAATCCCAATTTGATTAAGTATGAGTCGATTTTCTTGTTATATGCCCTAGGTGTCTACTTGAGGCCATATAGCGCTTTGCGCAAACTATATACTTTACTCGATTCCTTCTAAATCACAAACCCAGGAGGTTGTATGACATAAACTTCTTCATCTAAAGGACCATTCATAAATGCTAATTTTACATCTAGATAAAATATCGACCAGCCTTGGTTGCATGCTGAAATTCTGGTACAGCAGACTCATATGTCATGACATCTGATCTGACATAAACATACAGGCAAGGTAAATTACTACAGAAAATATAAATAACACATCATAATTGTTCACTTAGTTCGGTGCAAACACACCTACATTTGGAGGCTACCAAGCCAGGAATGAAGTTCACTATCAGCAGTATCAATTCAGAGCTAAAATCCACCGTTTACAACTCCTCACTTAATCACTACCCAATGCAACTTCTACCTAAGAAGTCTTAGATATGATACCCCTCTCACTCTCCTTCAATCACACACAGTGATAAATAATGACAATGACAAAGAGTAGAAGACACACTTCTATCACAACCTAACTAAGTCTCAAAGCCTTTTGCTTATAACTTAGGACACACCTGGGAGTTGCTTCAAAGCTTCCTCCAAGAACAATACGCACCGTCTATGACCTACAGGTTTCGAGGAGCATGGAGACCATCCCATAAACCGGGTGATTCACTACAACTAACCCTAACGATTACATTTTTGATATATTCTGTTAGCTTCCTAAAGTAGGTTACAAATCCTTATTTTATAACCTATACCAAACTGGATTTGGAACTTCAAACTACAGCATATCAGCTGTAACAAATGGAAGAAAACTTCTGCTACAAGTAAGATCTTCAATCTTCAATTTCCTAAATAGTCTCCTTGATTTCTGATTGAATCTTCTAGACCTTTAAATATGCTTGTAAATATGCGTTATATATGATGCATAGTATTTTCTAAATATTCTACATAATTTACATTAGAACTAAATCTCATTATTTAGTTCAGCAGGCATGATGTCAAATGCTCTTTCATAGGACATCTTATTCGATATGTTGTTCCAGTTGTTGAATAAGTTCAACACAATATGTTTTAACATTTCAATAGTACTTCTTGTTGTACCTGTTCTTCCTAGAAAGTTTATATGTCTTATTGTACATTACACTATTGCTTCTATTATTTGTTTTACAAAAATTAATGACAATCCTCAAAACTAAGGAACCTAAGATCTCCCCCATTGGAAAATTTTGGCTAAAACAAATAAATAAAATTACAACAGGAGATTACAACAAAAACTTCACCAACAGTAGGATCCAAGGTCTACTGCACACATCAACATATCTTCAGTTGAATTCAATGTCTCAACATCGTGTTCGACATCTTCTTTTCAGCACTCTAAAGATTCTTCATTGAACCAACACCAAACATGCAGGACAAAAGAAAGGAAAGTCCAGATGTTGGGTTGATGCACACGAGTAAGAAGATAGCATAAGCTAGCTTGTTGTCCCCCTCAATCTAGTTACCTTCAATCGTGGAATGTGTGACCTTTACTAGTTGTGAAATCAACAACCAAGTGTCCAGCCAAATCAACCACCACCCATGGTAACTCAGAACACAGGTCACAATTGTGTTCGTAACTCAGATCACAAGTCACAAAATTTAAACTACATGTTGTTCAAGCATTTGATACGATGTTTGACACAAGGTTTGTAAACACCCTTTCCTATCTGAGTGCCTGAGCAATACATTGGAAGAGAATTCATAATGTCCTTATCACTAGCCATCTTCGCAGCGGTTTATTCACTTGCCCTGCAAACACAATCGCTAACGTTAAATTCTTGAAAACTCGATCAAGAATAATAACCGAAAGCTCTAGATACCAATTTGTTAGTGCGTGAGACAGTTTTAATGAGGAGAAAAGAGAGAGAATAATAAAAAAAATAAAGATTTATATTATTAAATTGTACAAATAATGATACCAACTAAGACTATTTATATACAATCCTAATTGGGCTTGGATTAATTCTACACAACTTAGATTATATGTAAATATTAAATCAAATCAAATCAAATCAAATATTTTTAACAAATCTAATTTAATATTTTAACAATATGCATCGACTATAAAATAATTTACACCGTTGATTAATCACAACTATGTTAAGTGATAAATTACAATTAAAATTTGATGATATTATAATAATTTAATAATTTATTGATATTTTATTATATGACAGTGTAAAATTAATTTAGTGCAAATCCGTTGCAGTTATTATTAATTTAATACAAATTATTAAAGTAAATTACAATAAATCTTTAAGCAGATGAGTCATGCAAGCCAAGGTAAAGTGAGCTGCAGTGAAAGTGAAGGTCTTTTGCCGTAAAGCTTTATTTTATGAGACTTATACGTGGGTAGTTGAAGATATAATCATCTACAAAGTCACTTGTAAAATAGAGATGGAGTACTCAAAAGTTTTTATGTGCAAGATCTCCACTAACTGTAAAAAGAAGGAAAACAAAATCTACCTCGGATCTTCAACTTACATTGATTAGTAATTTTTTATTCAAATATAAACTTTCTTTATTTCAATACTTAGTTTGAAAGTACACAATTTTCAGTTTAAATATCTAAAATATTTATATGATTAAACTTATTTTATTTTGTTTTTCTCACGAATTTATATATTTTTAACTTAAATAATAATATTTTATAAATTTATTTAATCTTATCGTCTTTTATTTTATTTTTACTAAAAATATTAATATTAATTAATAATGTTATCTTTAATATATTTAATTTTTCAATTAATTTAACGTTAATTTTTTATGAAATACCACAAGTTTAATTAACTAAGTTAATTAGTACTAGGGTGTTCAAAAAAATAAATTAATTAGTACTAGGAGATATTAACTAACTTATCATCTATTCATAATAAGTTAACTTTATCGTATGCATCAGTCATATATTTTACTTTTGTTAAACAAGCATATAACATAAATTTTCTGATAAATTATTATTATGTTGAGTAAACAATTGACAAAATTTAAATCATATTTTTAAATTTATTCACACATTTGACATCGCATGTAAATTTTCGATGAAATGACATTAAAGTGTGAAATTTAATATTACAACACCTAGATAATTTTTTACCGCGTCAACTATATATTAATTAATTAATTAAATAAATTCTTCAAACATTCTGTCTTTCTCTTTCATTCTTCTAAAAAGCTCTTGATCAAATTCTAATAAAATAAATTAAAAGACAAATTTTTATTAAAATTAATTTTAATAAATTAACTTTTTATTTTAAAATATATTTATTTTTAAACAATAGAAAACTATAAATTATAAAATAATTAATTATTTTGGAGGTTAAAAATATTTTGGAAGTTGATTCTTTACATTAATGCTATTACATGTACATTTTTTTTTTTGTACCAATAGATGAATTTGTATTTTAGAATGACATTGGGATTATTATTAAAGATTTGATTACCTTTCCAAAAAGTTCTCTTTAAGGTATGGATTTTATGTTTTTTTCTATTAATAGTCATAGTTTCAATCTTCTTTTATTCTACAGATGTTTTTTAATTATTCTTTAAAATAATTTGTTTATTTCATGCTACATGTGTGTTTGCATGTGGGGAAACTATGTAACATGTGTCTATAGATTTATAATATTTATGTGAGACTTTGTTTATAGTTATGAGAAAATTTTGCTTATTATGTGATGTATGTATAAGAAGAAATGTGAGTATAACTACAAGCTAAAAATGCTCACTCTCATGGGTCATTATCAACAATGGATTTTATTTTTTATTTTAAATTTTTTTTTCATTTCATAAGTTTTTTATTATTTTTTAATAATTACTTAATACAATTGAATTTATATGAGCATTGTTTATTTTATAATTAAATAATTCATTTCAAAATTATATGTAAGTTAGCTATAATCAAGTGCACGAGATACAACCAATTAGATACATGCAAGAAGACATGCATAAATAGTGTTCTAAATGACGAAAGGATTGAAATTTTAATTATGTTGTATTCTAATATTTTCGCATTTATATGATTGAAAAATTGAGTCATTCTTAATGTCGAGATAATTTGTAGTTATTTCATATGTGTTGGACGACAGCTCATTTGCACTTGTCTCTAATCTTGAAAATGTAATTTGAAGACTTCATGAAGTAGCACGAGACATAACCAATTATATTCAGGTAAAAATAGCATGCATAAATGTTGCTCTCAATGTGCATTAGAATACAATTGTGTTGTACAAATCAATTAAAACTAGTGCGGACACACATGTATTTTTAATTAGTATTCATATAAAAAGATCAATATTTGGATTGAAAGCTACTATTATTTTGACCATGTCTATAAAATTTAACATTAATCAGAAATCATTTGAATTGTTAATGAGATGCGTAAAAATTAACGTCTTACAAAAGTTCATCAAAACACTTAATATTAATCCATCTATATCAAATAATTTTTGATTTTATATACTTGTTAAAAATATAAATGTGTGACAGTTACTGGCGATTAAGGATTATCATATGTTGTAAAGAATTGTTATGAGGTTGAGAGCTAGCTTACATGGGGTGAAAAAATTTGTATATATGTATTTTTTTATTGGATTTAGGTCTTTCTTCAACCATGATGATGGGATATTTATACATGTACTAAGTTTTAGGCGCTTAATAAGTCTCAGGCCCCAAAGATCCTAAGTCGAGAGATGAATTCCTCCCTTACGGGTAAAATGGTTTGTGTAATTGTTGTAAAAGGGGAAGACGCCACTACATCGCCTTCAAAAAGGGTATCCTCAACTAAGTACTCCTTGTAATGTTTTTTTGAAACATGTATCCTGTATATCGGAACCACTGCTGTACTGAACTCCCAGATAAGTATCACAAAGTTTGAAACTTGTCACCCAACCGAGATATCATATAGAACTGGATCTGAATGTCACAGGTTCAAAAGTCCGGCAGCAAACTGGAATCCCATAGAAAATACCAGAAAATACCAAGTCACCATCAATAACCAAGTCACCAACAGTAACGAGTCACCAACAGTACCTGTAGTAATGATATCTCGCCCCAACTCACAGGGTGATTCTAGACTCAACAGGGGTTCCCTAATGATAGTCAGAGTCGACGATCCTTTATCGAGTACTTCGTTGACTACACAACAGGGTGTAGGGCGAAAGCACCGTCAATCGAATCTCGTCTGAATTCGATACTCCATGCCTCCTCACACGCACCACGGGATGCGGGATTCGACATGGACATCCATCTAGCCTATGTGTCACTGGCCGGGGTAGTTGGCCTTTTACCTCAAGTAACACCCACCCAGATCAAGAGATAAACCAGCACAACAGCAGTCCAGATACAAGATATATGAAAGAAGTAAATATGCCACATAGAATGCAATGCAAAGCATACAAAGGATGATAAAGCGATAAAGTAGATAAACACCCAATAGACATGAAGAAGAAAGCTAGGATCAACTCCTGCTCGGACCAGCAAGAGGTCTGTACGATCCCCAGCAGAGTCGCCAGCTGAAGACACCGACGGAACCTCCGACTGATAACTGCTATCAAATAGAGTCGCCATCGAACGTCTTTTATCTCACGAGGGAGAAAGGGAAACATCGAGTAAACCTGAGGGGAGAAATCGCGGTCCTGTAACCGTGAAATCGAGAGAATCTAGGTAAGGGAGTTAGTTACGTGAGGGGAAGGGATTAGCACCCCACATGCCCGTAGTACTCTACGGTATCCACTTTCTATTTCTAGCTAAAGGGTGTGTTATATCTATGCTTAATCGCTAATCATGCATGTAAAAGGAAAGAGAAAATAAGAAACCACGGGGAAAAGAAGGAAGTACTTACAAAGTTTGCTCGATCGAGCCCCGTGACAAGATGCCTACGTATTCCCGCGTGCGATGGGAAAGTCAGAGCGTCGTAGTTCGGCTCACTTGTTTTGGTTAGTTTTGTGTTTTTTACTTATGAAAAAGGTTTTAAACACAAAAAGAAAAGAAAACGCGCAAAGGCGAAAAGAGTTGGTGTTGGTTGGTTGTTTTTACCTTGAGAAAGGAATTTAAACCATTATTAAGTGTTTTGTTTTCAAAGGAAAAACGAAAGAAAGCTTTAGTTTTATTACATGCAACATGCAAAAGAAACTAGCAAAGCAAGGTTGGACCTATGGTTTAGGATGCAAGGGAATCTCTACCTACATTGACATGCAAAGGATGTGGATCCTAATGTCTAGGCTAAAGAACCAAACCTAACCAAGGGAACCTGCAAGAAACAAATAAGCAAACACACTTCACAAGTAGAATTGCCCTAAATGGGTCTTTAAATAAACCAGAGGGGTTCTTGAACATGCTCCAACTACGGAAGCCCCATTATGCATCTCTATTCCTACTTCTCATGGCAAAAGAAATCTGTAAAGCCCTACTTCTCATGATATCTAGGAAAGTTATAAAAGAATACGATAAATGGTGTAGAAACTACCAAACGGATATAGAATCTGAAGAGCACTGCAAGTAATAGAATTACTCCAGAAAACTTCAAGTACTGCAGCCACGCAATAAGAGTAAACCGGTGAAAATTGTTCAAAGCATCAATACAAGCGAAATACGTGTCAATACGCATCCGAAGTAACAATGCCTGCAAGATCGAGAATAAGGCAAGCAAAACAAGATAGGAATGGTGTACACGTGGGTGTACAAGCTCAAACAAAACCTGCAAGAAGGGAGTTAGACCCAAAAAGCAAGTAGAAGAAAAGTATGCGAGTATCGAAGAAATGAGTCGCATGTGCATGCGACGCATGTCCCTGCATGAAATGGAGCACAAACAGTAGCCAAGCATAGCCAGGGTGACTACTGTTCACCATTAGAATCGAGAAAATCAGAAAAAATGAACCAGTGGACCGCGTTAAGCCTGGTATACCGCGCTAAGCGCGACCTGCAACCCAAAAAGTCAAAACATTTGGCACTTAGCGCGCTCTGGACTGCGCTAAGAGCGACCTGCAGAAAAAAAAATTTTTGATCCGAACCACCTGTTTGTGATATTTCCATTCAAGAGTCTGATCCATACCGTTAGGCCATAATCCGGCAACAAATGAGAGCTAAATGAACGTGCACGGAATGCGAATCGATAAAACTAATGTTCCATAGATGCATGTAACTATGCATGAACATGTGAGGAATGCAAATCAAATTGACAAAACCAATGTTCTCATACATGTAAATATGCATGAACATGTGAGGAATGCAAATCGAATCAATAAAACCAATGTTCACATACATGTAAAGATGCATGAACATGTGAGGAATGCAAATTGAATCGATAAAACCAATGTTCTCATACGTGTAAAGATGCATGAACATGTGAGGAATGCAAATCGAATCGACAACACTAATGTTCTCATACATGTAAAGATGCATGAACATGTGAGGAATGCAAATCGAATCGATAAAACCAATGTTCACATACATGTAAAGATGCATGAACATGTGAGGAATGCAAATCGAATCGATAAAACCAAAGTTCACATACATGTAAAGATGCATGAACATGTGAGGAATGCAAATCGAATCGATAAAACCAATGTTCACATACATGTAATGATGCATGAACATGTGAGGAATGAAAATCGAATCGATAAAACCAATGTTCACATACATGTAAAGATGCATGAACATGTGAGGAATACAAATCGAATCGACAAAACCAATATTCTCATACATGTAAAGATGCATGAACATGTGAGGAATGCAAATCGAATCGATAAAACCAATGTTCACATACATGTAAAGATGCATGAACATGTGAGGAATGCAAATCGAATCAATAAAACCAATGTTCTCATATGTGTAAAGATGCATGAACATGTGAGGAATGCAAATCGAATCGACAAAACCAATGTTCTCATACATGTAAAGATGCATGAACATGTGAGGAATGCAAATCAAATCGACAAAACCAATGTTCTCATACATGTAAAGATGCATGAACATGTGAGGAATGCAAATCGAATCGATAAAACCAATGTTCACATACATGTAAAGATGCATGAACATGTGAGGAATGCAAATCGAATCGATAAAACCAATGTTCTCATATGTGTAAAGCTGCATGAACATGTGAGGAATGCAAATCGAATCGACAAAACCAATGTTCTCATACATTTAAAGATGCATGAACTTGTGAGGAATGCAAATCGAATCGATGAAACCAATGTTCACATACATGTAAAGATGCATGAACATGTGAGGAATGCAAATCGAATCGATAAAACCAAAGTTCACATACATGTAAAGATGCATGAACATGTGAGGAATGCAAATCGAATCGATAAAACCAATGTTCACATACATGTAAAGATGCATGAACATGTGAGGAATGCAAATCGAATCGATAAAACCAATGTTCACATACATGTAAAGAAGCATGAACATGTGAGGAATGCAAATCGAATCAACAAAACCAATGTTCTCATACATGTAAAGATGCATGAACATGTGAGGAATGCAAATCGAAACGATAAAACCAATGTTCACATACATGTAAAGATGCATGAACATGTGAGGAATGCAAATCGAATCGACAAAACCAATGTTCTCATACATGTAAAGATGCATGAACATGTGAGGAATGCAAATCGAATCAATAAAACCAATGTTCACATACATGTAAAGATGCATGAACATGTGAGGAATGCAAATCGAATCGACAAAACCAATGTTCTCATACATGTAAAGATGCATGAACATGTGAGGAAATCAAATAAAATCGATAAAACCAATGTTCACATACATGTAAAGATATATGAACATGTGAGGAATGCAAATCGAATCGATAAAACCAAAGTTCACATACATGTAAAGATGCATGAACATGTGAGGAATGCAAATCGAATCGATAAAACCAATGTTCACATACATGTAATGATGCATGAACATGTGAGGAATGCAAATCGAATCGATAAAACCAATGTTCACATACATGTAAAGATGCATGAACATGTGAGGAATGCAAATCGAATCGATAAAACCAATGTTCATATGACAAGTTAAATGCATGAACATGTGAGGAATGCAAATCAAAATGATAATTCCATTGTTCATTTGCGTGGTGATGCGAGCTAGTCATGCCATTTTTAGGTTTTCTTTCAAAGAATCTAAGTCAAGCATTGACACAAACATTTACAAGTTCATGCACAATGCACTAAATGATTGGATATCTACATGTTGAATGCAAGTTATGCTTCAAATCACCATGAATCAATGAAATTGATCAAGCTAAACACTCACCAATGCATGAACATGCGATAGATGATGCAAAATGTATGAGTTTATGTCCTATATGCAAGGGGAAACAAATGCACAAGTGTATATGCATGTTATCCACAAAGAAATCCTCACTGACACGAATAAGGCGGCAAGACTCAATTCCAATCAAGAAATTCATGAGTACAAGTTCTAGAATCAGAATCTACATTGAATTTACATGCAATTTCAGTATTCAATTTCAAGAAAAGCTGAAAGTCAAAAACAGCTTAAAATAAGTGCTTATTTGAACCTAACACTTACTTGCACTTGAAGTTTGAGTCAAATTGAAGAGGAATTCCTTGTGCTCTTCAAAGAAAATACCAAATCAATGAGGAATTGTTGATAATCTTTAGAATTAAGCTTGAATCCTTGAAGAAAAGCTTGGATTTCAATGGAGAATTGAGGAAGAAGAAGAGAAATCCTTAAATCTTGAAATTGAGGAGAAGATCAAGATGAAACCGTTCCTTCCATGTCAAATGCGTGCAGAAGAAGCAGAGGAAGATCTTGATTGGAATAGGACGTTCTGCAAAGAGAAGAAATCTGAAATCGCAGGTCGCGCTTAGCGCGGAGGGCGCGCTTAGCGTGGAGGGCGCGCTTAGCGCGGTCGGTGGTGAACGGAGGTCCGGTGGCGGCCTGTGGTGGTTGCTTGGAGGGAAAATTTGAAATTGAATTTTTTTTGAGTTTTTGTGCTTTGGAATTTGCGAGAATTGGAGTGTGTTTTAGCAAATGAGTGTCCTCTCCTGATTTGTGAAGAGGAAAATCTATTTATAGCTTTGGATCCATAATCAAGCCCAAATTATGATTATTAGAATAATTTTCGTAATTAATCCAAAACAGCCAAATCCGTGAGGAATTTAGAGTCGGAACGTAAACGAAAAGTGTCCGGAATGCGATTTTGCTTGTGTTAATCAAAATCCCCACTTGATCCGATGAATGGTCAAGGAAATAGGAATTTTTGAAGTTTCAGCATCAGTTTTGGACCACTGACACACGCAGAATTTCGTTCGCGCTCTGTGGGGAAAATGCCTCGGACGAGGATCTTCTCATCGAAATTTGCATATACGTGTCTCTGGGACATTCGGAGCTAACGAAACTTGTGAACTTTTGGCACTGGTCCTATCCCGTTTCGATGAAAATCGAGCGAGATGTGATTTTTCGAACTTCGTGTATCATATGAAAATTGCTCGGTTCAGCTCAAAATTAACCTCAGAGAATAAAATTCTGGTACTGATCGGTGGGGAATCAGCTCCCGAGTTCCAAATGTGAGTTGTAGAGGACTTTGATATGGAATTTTAGAAATCGGTCCCACTCAATTCCGAGCTTCCAGCTAGGAAATAAAGCCTTTTCGGTGAGCCAAAACGCACGGTTCAGCACTAAAATCAGCTTGATTTGCCGGGTAAAATGACTCCTTTTAGAGCCTTCTTCACAAAATCTGTTCTCGACCTTCAAACGGAAATCATAGATAATAATGAGAGGGAAATGCCAGTCGAAAATCAACAGAAAATACCCAAGGAGATGAGAGAGACGCCTTCTGGAGTGCCCAAAGTGCGCCGAAAACCCGAAACCCACTTTATTGAGAAATGAGCTCTTTTTGGCTGACATGTGGAATGCCTGTAACCTGATACTCCTTATGACGAATGCTATGCATGCTATTACATGTATGTTTTATGCAATGGGATTATAAGCTAGGGAAACGCAGAAAAGAAGAGGGTAAATTTTGGGGTACAACACTCCCTAGCTGATAATACCACTCCAACTAAGTTTCGGATAAACTCTCTTGGAAGTAATGGATCCATAGCTTCCTGTCATCAGTGTGAGGATGGATTTTCTGGACATAGGATTTCAAATGCAGCTTCGGACAAGAGATGCCATCATACTTGGCAAAGGTAGGAACCTTGAACTTGCGGGAAATTACCACACCAGGAACAAGACTCAGATCATCAAAATTCAACCCGGACATCTTCAGATTTTCCACAGCATTCAGTCGGTCTTCAAGTTGCTTGTATCTGTCATCATCAGGAGGATACTGCTCACTCAGGTAGTCTTCTTCTTTGTCTTCAGATTTTTGACGGCTTCTTTCGCTGCCCTTGATGCTTTCCTCAGTTTCACCACTTTTGTCTGAGATTTCTAACTAGCTAACCACCTTAGGTCCACCCTTATGACGTCTTCCCATGTTAAGGACACCAATGACCTTCTTCTTTCTAGTGATGAACTTCTTCAGGTCTTTCTGGCCTTGGACCAAGTTGATGAACATTTCCTGGAATTGAGCATTCTGAGCCTGGAGGTCTTTGACAGTCTGTTCAAGGGCCATTTCTGCTAAAATAAATAGCGAGAAAATAAGAAAACCGGTCTTCAATGTACCTGTTATGAAATGTTATGCCATGATATGCGATGCAATACAATGCAATGTTTTCAAGGACCTTAGGAATTTAAATTTGTTAAACAAGCACGAACAAACTTTTATTAGTTTTTCTTTTTCTTTTTTTTAAGTACAAAAGATAGTTTGGAAAACATGAAAAACAAATTCCTAAAGCTCTAAGTCTCCCACGGGCGCTTCCTCTTGGTGTTGAAGTAGGTGTTGATGTTTCGCTCCTCGTGAAGTAGCTTTGTCAACTCTAGTACCTTCTTTTCGCTTGCATAGCACTGAGCTTCGTACGTATACCTTTCTTCTTTAAGTTGAATCCAGGATTTCTTCAAGTCTTCAAAATAAGTAGGCATGTCGGGATGGAGAACGGTATAGGGTACGTCACCTATAGCAACAAGTTCCATAATCACTGGTAGAATAGGCGTAAATGGCATCATGAGGTTTTGAGCTCGAGCTTGCACCCATTTAAGGTAAGGTTCCCAAGGAATGGAATTCTTATGTCCTAAAGTCTTGGTATCAGTCTTCTTTACCATGCCCCAAGCGTGCAAAAATCTTCGACAGTAGTTCTGGAGATCGTGGTTGTAATTGAACACAATGTCTTGGAGAAGCCTATCATGTGGACCATCTCTATGAGCATAACCAAACTGACGTAGAGCTAGAGACGGGTTGTAAGTGATACCTCCCCTTATGCCAAGGAGTGGTACATTGGGGAATTCCCCACAATGCTCAATGAATGTGAAGTCCTTTTGAGGAAAAAGACACCAACAAATATCTGAATGAGAGAGTGACATCAGCCTTTGAGACCACTTCAATCTTTGCTCGTTCTTCATTACTAATTGAGGAAGGTGCGAAATAAACCACCTGGAAAGTAACGGTGTGCAACACATGAGAGTTCCTTGTCGTTTGATGGTACGAGTGTGGAGAGAATGCAGAATATCCCCAAGTAAGGTAGGCACAGGATTACGAGTAAGGAATATCTTGATAGCGTTCACGTCTATGAACTGATCTGGATTAGGAAATAACACCAAGCCATAGATTAGTAAGGCCAAAATGTCTTCGAATGCATGGAAACTCATAGCTTTAAGGAATTCTCGAGCTTTCTTTATTAGGAATTTGGCAAGTAAACCCTTAACTCCGCTTCTGGTTTCCCAATTGGCTTCAATGTCTGATCGCTTTAGATGTAATGCTGACGCGATGTCTTCATATTTAGGAGCTTTTTCTGAACCGGTGAATGGTGTCTGATCAAGGATAGGTATCCCAAGTACTTTAGAAAACTCTTCCAATGTAGGCACCAACTGATAATCTGGGAATATAAAGCAATGATGTTTCAGATCGAAGAACTGGAATAAGACGTGCATCATATCTTCTTCAAAGCCGGAGATAACCAAGTCAAGCAGATAACCATGTCTTTTGATGAACTGAGCATGATCGGGAATTTCTAAAACCAATTCTTTGAGTTGAGAAGGTATACCCATGAAGTTGATTCAGACAGTATTTCTAGAAGCCATAATTCCTACAAAATAGAGCAAAAATAAATCCCAAGGTCCTTGAAATAGTTAGAAATGATATGCAATGTTATGATGTCATGATGTCATGTTTAAACAGATAGCAAGCACAAACAATTCACATAATAGCCCTAGGTTTAAGGCTTACATGAGGTATAGGTGTCTACCCTACCAAAGTTTGAGTGGGTTCATCCTGTCCTATAATAGTAACCGAGTTTTAGGAATCTCATATCATTGATCTTTCTCGTAGGCTTTATTTCAATGCGACTACCAAGTGGTCGACCGAAACATCCCGAAAGTCGGATCTTAATGAGCGTAGCATCGAGTATCAACCAACCTCGGTCTACACCAAAGTCGGCCATCTCACTACCTTCTAATGGCCAAGATGGGTCAATTAGGGTTCTAGAAGTTAAGTTAGTGCTGATGACACCACGCAGACGCCAAATACTTTCCTCAACTAGACATGAGGAGCATCGGGACATCCAAAGTGTCACACTAACGTAGCCATCATGTTGACCGTTTCGGTATACGCCTAACGGTCGCGACGATTTATTGCTACTTACCTAACGAAACCTGGATCCGGGTGTAGGATCCCCCACAAGTATAATACCCAAGAAACCCTTAAAATAAAGCATACAAGTCAAACAGAAAGCAGTAAAGTGATCTAAAATCCCTAAGGTATTCTCCCTTTAGGGTGTTTCCCCAGCAGAGTCGCCAGTTCTGTAATACAGTGGGAGAACTGACTTTGGATTGTTTTGCGTTTGATCGCAAATGTTGCGGATAGCAAGAGTCGCCACCGACTTTTCTTTTATCCAATTAAGGGAAGGTGAAAAGAACAGGAAAAGACCTTCGTTAGATTCTGAGTAAGGGAGAAGGTTATGAAAAGGGAAGGTATTAGCACCCTTTCCATCCGTAGTTATCTACGGGCTCTTAGTTGCTTTAGCTCACTTTAAAATTTGCTTTCTGTGTCTGTTTGAAAAGATTTTGAAAAAGGCATTTCGCTTTGACTTCGTAATGATACACGCTGGAATGTATACGAAGTGTTCGGAAATGTTTCGTTTTTTAGAAGAAAAGTTTTGTAATAGTGTGGGGTGTGAAAAGTGTTTTGATAGAGCAAGCAACTAAAAGTCTATTACCTACTCAGAACGGTTGTTTCTGTGTTTTTTTATTTTCCTTTAGAATAGCGCTATCCATACCATTAGTTGGTAGGTAACCCTATTCATTGGATGTAAAGGGACATTCAAAAGGGACATCAGATGGTCATAGAAGGCAACTTGTAGGAGTATCCTAGCACATTTGAAGGGACGATCATCACTTTTCATAGGCAACAATCGAGGGACTAGATCTTGTATTCGTAGGCAACATCGAGGGACTATGATCTTTGTATCGAAGGGACTATGATGATATGTTTGTAGGCAACGGTGCTAGGATACATCTACGTTCGAGGGACTTGACCATTTATTCGAAAGGAAACGAGAGAGAATAAACTAGGGGCTGCACGTGTGAAGAGAGTGTGCTAAGTTCAGATATTTTATCTTGAGATTTAGAAGTGATCTACGTTTGTTTTTATCTTGCCATACACGCCTAGTTACTAGCAGTTTATATGGGTGCGGAAAGTAAAGGTGCGAAAAGTAAATCCTACGTTATTACATGGCTTTGGGGAAGTTACATAATATAGGAGTGAGGAATGTAAATCCTAATTGAGCTATTACATCCCATGAGCAGTTACATAATATTGGAAAAAAATGCAAGAAAATAAATGACTGAATAGAAAACTAATCCTAACATTTTTTGATTTTTGAAATGTGAGAAATAATCCTAATTCTAATTGATTTTAATTAATTTTAGGGAAAAATATTAGTTAACACTAATCCTAAATTAATTAATTAAAAATAAGAGAAAAGATTAGTGAAAGTTAACTAATTAATCCTAATTATTTAACCTAATTACTAATTAAATTGATTAATTATTAAATTAGCAAAAATAATAAAATATGGAAAAAAGATTAAAAAATAATGCGTAAGTGGAGGAAGCCATCCCAAGTCGGAGTTTTGGGAGATTTTGTTGGAGGTACCCAGTTGGAACTTCGGGTTTGTTGGATGTGCCCAGAAATTGGAATTTTTGGGGCTTTCTGCTGGAGAAGAGTCCAGAAATAGGCATTTCTGGGCATGGCAAATTTTGATGGAGTCTAGAAGTTGGAGCTTCTGGGCATGTTTTTCTTGGAGACTCGTCGGAGCTTCGATGTTTGTGGCCGAAATGGACACTGGTGGGAGGGTCCGAAACTAGAGTTTCTGGGGCGTGATTTCTGGCAATCCTGGAACTTGCAAGGCAAAAGGAAAAATATTTGCAAAAGGTGGGGTTTGAACCCACGACCTGATAGAGAGAGTGTCATAGTGCGTGCAAGGTGAATCGCTGGGGCGGTGATACATCCATTCATTCTTCTGGACCCATAAATAGGTAAGGGTTAGAAGTCTCTGAGTCAGAAGCACCGGAGCGATGCTCCGATCATCTTCTCCGGTTGGCTCCAATGCTAAAAACCTAGAAAGTCAATGAAAACGCAAACCAAAACAATCCAGATCCAATAAACAGGATGCTACGAATCTAATGGTGGTGTTAGTTTGTTCTGAATCGGCCTAGAACTACAGATACAAAGTTCTTCCAATTTCTGCCCTAACAATGGCAACTAGTGATTAAGCCACGGAAAACCTCAAATGATTGCCCAGACCTGTTTGTCATACCCCAAAATTTGCCCTCCATCTTCTCAAGATATTTCATACATCCATACTCAAGGATTCCTCAAGAGTTGATCAGACAAACTCTCTCCTAGACAATCAACCCAAACTAGGGTTTGGCAATTCTCAGATCAAGATGAGCTTCCAACATCTCCAATGGTCTTCATGCCTCCTCATATGCTTCAAAGATTCTCCATGTCAAGTTTCAAGCCTTACAAGTCAAGTTCCCTCAGACAATTGCTCAGATGGTTGAAAATCAGTTGTATTGGACAAAAAGTCAACTGTGGTCAACATACAGTCAAACTTCATAATTTTTGGTCAACATCCTCATTTTGAAGTTATATTCATCATTTTATCAAGGGTTGATCATGATTCATCAAGAAAACTCAAGATTTGCTCAAAAGTCAAACTTTCTAAATTAGGGTTTCTAGGTGAAAAGTCAATGAACTTTGATGATCATAACTTCTTCATACTTTCTCAGAAATTTTTCCACCACCTCTTGTTTTGAAGGAAATTCAATTCTCTACAACTTCATGTCTCACAAGAATGTCCAAAAAATGCTTCATTTGAGAGGTATGGCTCAAGACATTACAGGTCATTTTCAAAGTCAACAAAAAGTCAACTTTTTGTTTTGAAGATATATTGAGCATGGAAACTCCAATTGAGATGAGACAAAAAAGGTTGGTTAGAGGACTCTTATAGATTTTCAAAAAGTCCAAGAACACTCAAAAATGTGGAAAATTGAGCAAGATACACTATTTAGAAGTTGGGCAATTTTGGACAATTGCACAAAAGGACATTTTGGTCAAAATGCAAAATTTTCCAAATGGGCCTAAAATCTTTTGATCCAAACTTGTTCATGACATTATTCTTGACCCATAAATGCTTGGCCATGGTGATTTTCTATTTTTATGATTTATCTTTGAATTTTAGAACATTTAATTCAAAAATAAATTATATAAAATATGAAAATAATATATTTTTTCAAATGGATTGGATTTATATCTTCCTTGAAGTCCAAGATAGCCCATAGCAATTACCAAATTCGTGCTAGCCTCTTACATGGAAGGAAAATCATTTTTTTTCAAAGATTTGATTTGTTTTAAAGAGAAAATATCACACATTCAATGATCAATCTTTTTTCACTCTCTTTGCCATCCAAATTCTCTCTATAAATACCAAACATCATGGACAGCAAGCAAGACGAAACCCTAGCTCAAGCATAACCCTTATTCTTGCAAAAAATTTCTCAAAACTTGAGAAATTCGAATTCTAAATTGCAGCCACTCTCAGCCAAAACCATCCACCCAAACGTGTTCTAGAGGTTCCTAGGAGTCAGAAACATCTCTTGCTCGAAGCCCAGATCGCCCGGATCGTTATCCAACTCACGGTTTGAATTTTCCTCAAATTTGATTTCGTAAATTCATGCATTATTAATGTTTTCTTTGTGTTTATTTGAACTCAGGATGATTGTTAGGTCGCATTAGAACCATTACATGCAAGCTTTAACGTCCAAAATGCCAATTGCCATGGTTAGGGCTTTAAGAACGGTCTGAATCGAACTGATCGATACAGGGACTTTCAATCGAAACTAATATTACCAATGAATCCAGGAGGGTCGAAATAGGTGGGCTAGGTCTTCTTTTTGCTTGTAATTTTCGTATTTCGCAGGTTTGAGGACCATCGTCGCCGGAGAAGACGACCGGAGCTAGGGCTCCGGCGTTCGCTGACTGGCTTGGACCGGTTGACTCCGATTGACTGCAGGCGTGGCGTCTTCGTGCTTCCTGATTCGCTCTCTCTTTCCAACTGGACCCCACGCGTGGGCTGACTGTGTTTGATACAAATCAGTGACACGTTGATGCATATATTCAATCAATTTCCACTTTCAAAACAACAAATGACAGATGGCCTAGTGGTTAAGGCGCTCACTGTGTGTAGATACCCCTCAGGGTCACAAGTTCGATCCTCTCCAGCACCTGGTTTTGCATTCTTTTTTCAAAACTTGCATTTTCTTCATATTTTTCTATTTTCTAATTTATTTAATATTTTGCATATCATTTAATTTCTTTTCAATATTTTTATTTATGCATTAAAAAATCATCAAAAATTATTTTTCTTTTTACATTATTTCCAGAAAATCTTTATTTAATTTAATAAATTAAAAAATACAATTTTGCATGCATATTTATTTTTATTCATAATTTTGCATTTAAAACACATTTAATTAGTTTTAAATTATTAAATTGCATCCAAAAAATCCCAAAAATTTATTTTAGCATATTTATATTATTTCCAGCATGTCATATTTTTCTCATTCAAAAACTTGCATTTTTCTAACATTTTTTCTCTTGTTCGATTCATCTCGTATTTTCCGATTTCTCATTCTTTTACAGGTTGATCCGATTCAGACGACTTTTCTTTATCATTTTATTTTTTCCAATAATGTAACTGTCTATGGGATGTAATAGTTTAAATTAGGCTTTTATTTTCCGCAAAGTTTAAATTATGTATCTGCCCCAAAGCCATGTAATAGCGTAGGACATTTACCTTTCCGCACTTTACATTCCGCATTTTAATTTCCGCACTTATAAACTGCTAGTAACTAGGCGTGTATGGCAAGATAATAATGAACATAGCCCACTAATTTTCAAGATAAAAATATCTGAAATCGACACACTCTTCTCACACATGCACCCCTTAGGGTAATTCTCTCTCGTTGCCTTACGAATTCAAATGGTCATGTCCCTCGAACGTAGAGGTATCCTAGCACCGTTGCCTTCAAAACAAATCATCATAGTCCCTTCGATACAAAGATCATAAGACCCACGATGTCGCCTCCGAATACATGATCTTGACCCTCAATTGTCGCCTACGAAAAATGATGATAGTCCCTTCGAATGTGCTAGGACACTTCCTACAAGTTGCCTTCTATGACCATCCGATGTCCCTTCGAATGTCCCGTCTACATCCAATGAATGGAGTTACCTACCAACTAATGGTATGGATAACGCTATTCTAAAGGAACGTAAAACAACGCGAAAACGACCAATTCTGAGTAGGTAATAAGACTTTTAGTTGCTTGCTCTATCCAAATGCTTTTCACACCTCACACTTTTGTCAAAGTTCAAACTCTTTTCAAAACGAAACATTTCCAAACACTTTGTATACATTCCTACATGAATCATTACAAAGTCAAAGCGAAATGCCTTTTCAAAACATTTTTGTCAAACACACAGAAAGCACAATTTTAAAGTGATCTAGAGCAACTAAAAGCCCGTAGATAACTATGGATGAAAAGGGTGCTAATACCTTCCCTTTTCATAACCTTCTCCCTTACTCAGAATCTAACGAAGGTCTTTTTCTGTACTTTTACCTTCCCTTAATTGGATAAAAATAAAAGTCGGTGGCGACTCTTGCTATCCGCACATTTGCGATACAAAACACTAAAAAGTCAGTTCACCGTATCACAGAACTGGCGACTCTGCCGGGGAGACACCCTAAAAGAGAGAATGCCTTAGGGATTTCTAGATAACATTTATTGCTTTCTCGTTTGCTTGCTTTATCTTTAAGGGTTGCTTGGGTATTATATTTGTGGGGATCCTACACCGGATCCGGTTTCCTTTTAGGTAAGTAGCAATAAATCGTCGCTAGACGATATCAAAACGGTCAACATGATGGCTACGTTAGCGTGACACTTTGGATGTCCCGATACTCTTCATTCCCAAGTTGAGGATAGTATTTGGCCGGTGTCATCAAGCGCTTACTAAACTTTTAGAACCTTAATTGACCCATCTTGGCCATTAGAAGGTAGTGAGATGACCGGCTTTGGTGTAGATCGAGGTTGGCTGATACTCGATGCTATGCTCATTAAGATCAGACTTTTGGGATATTTTCGATCGACCACTTGGTAGTCGTATTGAAATAAACGCCTACGAGAAAGATCAATGATATGAGATTCCTAGAACCCGTTACTATTATAGGACAGATGAACCAACTCAAACTTTTGGTGGGGTAATCACCTATACCTCATGCAAGCCTTAACCCTAGGCTCATTGTGTGAATTGTTTGTGTGTGCCAAACATGACATCATGACATCATTTGCATTGCATATCATTTCTAACTATTTCAAGGACCTAGGGATTTATCTTTGCTCTGTTTTGTAGGGTATTATGGCTTCTAGAAAGACTATCCGAATCAACTTTATGGGTATCCCTTCTCATCTCAAAGAATTGGTTTCAGAAATTCCCGACCATGCTCAGTTCATCAAAAGACATGGTTATCTACTTTACTTGGTTACCTCCGGTTTTGAAGAAGATATGATGCATGTCCTATTCCAGTTCTTTGATCTGAAACACCATTGCTTTACATTCCCAGATTATCAGTTGGTTCCTACCTTGGAAGAGTTCTCTAAGCTACTTGGGATACCTATTCTTGACCAAATGCCATTCACCGGTCTAGAAAAGGTCCCTAAGTATGAAGACATTGCATCAGCCTTACATCTTAAGCGCTCAGACATTGAAGCCAATTGGGAAACTAGAAGTGGAGTTAAGGGTTTACTTTCCAAGTTCTTAATCAAGAAAGCCCGAGAGTTCATCATAGTTATGAGTTTCCATGCATTTGAAGATATTGTGGCTTTACTAATCTATGGTTTGGTTCTATTCCCTAACTCGGATCAATTCATAGATGTCAACGCCATCAAGTTGTTTCTTACCCGTAATCCTGTGCCTACTTTACTTGGAGACATTCTACATTCTCTCCACACTCGTACCATCAAAAGACAAGGAACTCTCATGTGTTGTGTCCCGTTACTTTCCAGGTGGTTTATTTCGCACCTTCCTCCATCAGTTTTGAATAATGAACAAAGGTTGAGATGGTCTCAAAGACTAATGTCACTCTCTCATTCAGATATCCGTTGGAATCTTTTCTCTCAAAAGGACTTCACCTTCATTGAGCGTTGTGGAGAATTCCCTAATGTACCACTACTTGGTATAAGGGGAGGTATTACTTACAACCCTTCTCTAGCTCTACGTTTGGTTTTGCCGAAGAGATGGTCCACATGATATGCTTCTCCAAGATATTGTGTTCGATTACAATCATGATCTCCGACTACCGGAAGGTTCATACACGCTTGGGGCATGGTAAAGAAGACTGATACCAAGACTTTGGGGCACCAAAACTCCATTCCTTGGGAACCTTACCTCAAATGGGTGCGAGCTCGAGCTCAAAACTTCATGATGCCATTCACGCCTGTTTTACAAGTAATTATGGAACCTGTTGCTATAGGTGACGTACCCTATACCGTTCTCCATCCCGACATGCCTACTGATCTTGAAGACTTTAAGAGATCCTGGATTCAACTCAAGGAAGAGAGGGATACCTTTGAAGCTCAGTGTTATGCAAGCGAGAAGAAAGTGCTAGAGTTGACAAAGCTACTTCACGAGGAGCGAAACATCAATGCCTACCTCGGTATCAAGAGGAAGCGCCCATGGGAGACTTAGAGCTTTGAGATTTTTATGCTTTTCTTTTATTATTTTGAACTATCTCTTGTACTTAAAAAGAAAAAGAAAATAAAAAGAGAACTAATAAATGTTTGTTCGTGCTTGTTTAACAAATTTAAATCTCTAAGGTCCTTGAAAACATTGCATTGCATTCGCATAAACATCGCATAGCATAGCATAACATTGCATCACAGGTACATTGAAGATTGGTTTTCTCATTTGCTCGCTATTTATTTTAGCAGAAATGGCTCTTGAACACAAAGATCTTCAAGCTCGAATGCTCGGCCAGAGATGTTTACCACTTGGTCCAAGGCCAAGAAGATCTGAAGAAGCTCATCAACCGAAAGAAGAAGGTTGTTGGTCTTCTCAACATGGGCAGACGCTACAAAGGAGGTCCTAGAGTGGTTAACCGAATTGAGCTCTCTGAAGGAAGTGTCAAGAAGGAGGATGAGCAAAGTAACAAGGGTGATGGTGAAGGCAGTCAGCCTGAACTTGAGAAGAACTATGATGATGGCCAATACTCTGATGAGGATGACAAGTACAAACAGCTTGAAGACCGTTTGAATGCTGTGGAAAACCTGAAGATGTTCGGGATGAATTTTGATGATTTGAGTCTCGTCCCTGGTGTTGTGATTCCTCCCAAGTTCAAAGTTCCAACTTTTGCTAAGTATGACGGCATGTCTTGCCCTAAGCTGCATTTGAAGTCTTATGTCCGTAAGATCAATCCCACAATCGATGACGAAAGTTGTGGATGCACTATTTTCAAGAGAGTTTGTCCGGAACCCAGTTGGAATGGTATTATCAGCTAGAGAATGACTGTATCCGTACTTGGAATGACTTAGCAGATGCTTTCTACAGACAGTATGAGTACAATGCTGAATTGACACCCACTCGCATGCAGCTACAAAGCATGTCTATGGGTCGTGACGAGAAGTTCAAGGATGCTCGAAATGGAGAGATCTAGCGTAGTTCACCACCCTTGTCCAATAGGGAGTTGGTTGATATGTTTATGGAACACCGACAGCCCATTCTTCAATCATCCGATTGAAACTCTTCACCGGATTCACCGAATGATATTGAAAGGCGAGCGATCGTGGTATCAAGAGTGGGAAGATTCAGTAGAGACATCTTGAATCTGCAAGAGATCTTTTGGTGTAAGAAAGAAGTTAATGTGTATGGTCGAAAAGCCGAGCCAAGACCGACCGCTCAATCTGTGGGGCTTGTGATCTCCAATCCTCCATCAAGACAACTCTCAGAAATAGAGCGAGCGCCACGAAGACAGGTTACAAAGATCAACATGCCATTGTCGCAAGCCTTGCAACACATGTTGAAAGCAGAGCTGGTTACTGAAACAACTGGCTGAACATCATCCGATAACTGTATCAATGAAGTCGCCATCGAACGTTTTTTATCTCGTAAAAGGAGAAAGGTGAACGCATCGCGAAAACCTAAAAGGGATAAGGCACGGTCTTGCGACCGAGAGATAGGGTAAGGGAATCTATTACGCGAAGGGAAGGTATTAGCACCCTACACGCCCGTAGTACTCTACGGTATCCACTTCTACTTTCTGTCTAATGGGTGTGTTTAAATCTATTTACTGCTTAATTGCTATAACTGTATGCTAAAAGGAAATGCATGTGAAAGAAAATAAAATAAAGAAAACACGGGGAAAAGAAGGAAGTATTTACAAAGTTTGCTCGGTCGAGCCCCGTGACAAGATGCCTACGTATTCCCGCGTGCAATGGGAAAGTCAGAGCACCGTAGTTTCACTTGTTTGGTGTGTTTTGTGTTTTTTTACTTGTGAAAAGGTTTTAAACACAAAAAGAAAGAAAGCGCGCAAAGGCGAAAAAGAGTTGGTGTTGGTTGGTTGTTTTTACCTTGAGAAAGGAGTTTAAACCATTATTAAGTGTTTTGAGTTTGAAAGGAAAAAGAGTTTTAGTTTTAATCACATGCAACATGCAAAAAGAAACTAGCAAAGCCAAAGGTAGACCTATGGTTGAAGATGAGGGAATCTCTACCTATGTTAACATGCAAAGGATGTGAATCCTAAAGTCTAGGCTAGAGAACCAAACCTAACCAAGGAACCGCAAGAAACAAACAAGCAAATATGCATGATCACAAGTAGAATTGCCCTAAACGGGTCTTTAAATAAACCGAGGGTTCTGAACATGCTCCAACTACGGAAGCCCTTCATGCATCTCTATTCCTACTTCTCATGGCAAAAGAAAGGAAAGCCCTACTTCTCATGATATCTAGGAAAGCTGTAGAGAATGCGATAAAATAATAATACCACGGATATTAAATCCGAAGAGGAACGCAAGCTATAGAAATACTCCGGAAAACTTCAAGTACTGCAGCCATGCAATGAGAGTAAACCGGTGAGAATAGCTCGAGGCATCAAAGCAAAGAGGATGCGCGCTTGTGCGCATGTGAAGCAACAACGTCTGCAAGAAGGGAGTTAGACCCAAAAAGCAAACAAAAGGATGTACACGTGGGTGTACAAACACAAAACACCTGCAAGAAGGGCGTTAGACCCAAAAAACAAGTATAGAAATGCACACGTGGGTGTACAAATGCAAAATACCTGCAGGAAGGGAGTTAGACCCAAAAACCAAGTACAGAAATGCACACGTAAAATTTCAAGTGGCATGAGTGAAACATACTTTTAATCATGTTATTAAAAATGAATTAAAAAAAAATGTTAAAAGATGTCAAAAATGTTCTAATATCCTAAAATGTCAGAATATGTTTTCTATGTATTTTTTACAAATCAAAATAATCGAAATCGAAATCAAAATTGATTAGGTGTTAGTATTATGGTACATGAAACAGGGGGGGTGTAAACCAGAATTCCTAAATTGAACTAAATCTGGTTATAATGCATTGGATCCAGAAATACAGGGGGTATGTCAGCAATTTCGCTGAGCCCAACTTCTAGGTCCAGTTTTTGTCCAAACAAACAACACAAAAAAAATCTTATTTTTTATATCCAGATTTATTTATTTTTTATTGTTCAGATTTTATTATATATCACACTGTCACGTTATATTTTTTTATTTCATGTGGTACAACTTATGTCAATTGGTCACATTATAACTTAAACTATATACAGATTTTGTTTTTATTTTATGCAATAAAAGGAAATGGACACGTGTTGCAATCCAAGCGGTGAGTATGGAAAAAATTCATGAACGAATGGGATGGTGCCACGCATAGGGTCTCGCCGGAAACGGCCTTCTTCTCCGGCGGTTGGTGACCGGAAAAAGACGCGAGCCTGTGAAAACGGCTAATACGGACGTCACTCAACTCGTTTTTCCCTTCCAGATACGATTTCGGTCTCTAATCATCCTAAAAACCACTCAAATCTCATGAAAAACGAAGATGAAATCTGGATCCGAAAATTAAAACTCCACGAATTTGATGCTCACACATGTATCTTGCAATTATATTTAGATTCTACGCATCTTCAGGTATTAAGCCAGTTTCTAAAGCAGCCACATGATTAACATACTAAAGCATACTAATCGGAAGACTTACTTGGCGGCGAGCATAAAGAAATCTTCGGAAAACTTCAAGTGTTGTTCAAGATCTGGAACGAATGGAAAACTTCAGCAATCTTTACTCTTCACGCATGCTATTACGAAGATGAATACTAGGATCCAAGAAGTCATGAATATTCTGAGAAATAGATTCAGTCCGATTCTTCTTGCGGAGAAGGAGGAGAAAACCAGAATCTCCAGAATTCCTCCGGATATGGCGTTTGTCACGGCGGAGGCAAATGATCGAGAGAGTGAGCGAATCAACAGGGATGAAGACTCAAAGCCAGCAAGAAGAAAACTGTCAGCAGTTCTTATGGTTGTAGTTGATGGTTAGAAAGAATGGTGGTCAAGAATAGAGTGTTTCCGT
This sequence comes from Vicia sativa, assembly GCA_021764765.1. Lineage (NCBI taxonomy): Eukaryota > Viridiplantae > Streptophyta > Magnoliopsida > Fabales > Fabaceae > Vicia > Vicia sativa. The sequence continues at coordinate 33,017,980 of CM038794.1, forward strand.
GATGAAAGAAAGAAGAAGGAGAGGCGATGTGTGAAGATGATGGTTCTTCAAGAAGCACGGTGGCGATAATTATGGTGATGGTGACCGATTGTTGTTAGAGAGAGAAGGAAGAAGGTAGTGATGGTTGAAAATGAAGAAGAAGAAAAAATGGTGGTTACAGTTATGGCTGCCGTGAAGTTGTTAGGGTGAAGATGATGCCATTTTTGTTCTTTTCTTGTTACAATTATATTGCCATGATGGAAACGAGGGGTGAGAAAAAGAGTGAAAGAAAGTGATGATGAAAGAATGGAAAGTGAGTGTGTGTGAGAAAAAATGTTTTCTGTTAGTTTATTGAAGGAGAGTGTGGGTGATAATTAGAAATGATCGTTGCTGTTACCATTCTGTTGTGTAAAAAACATTTTTCCAAGCAGCTTTTCCTTATAATAATGATGCAAGAATTTCCAAATCCTACGTTTTCCGCCGAACTCATACACATACTTTACGAGGTCGTATCTTGGAATACACGCGTTTTTGATACAAAACCGAAAGATAAAAGTTGTAGAGTATACTTCCGTGAACAGTTTTCATGTTGAACATTTTTCGAAACAGAGCCTGTAGCACGCTTAAAATCAGCTCTGAAGTTTAGAGATCATAATTTACAAAATAACGGCGACGACGGCAAAAGTTCGCCGCATGTTTTTCTCGCGACTTTAAGGTCTTATAGCTCTCTCGATACTTGGTCAAATGACGCAAACTCGGTGTCATTGGAAAGAAGGCATGTAGCAGAGTAACTTTGATGTTGAGTGCTCGACGAAAAAGAGATCACAAGCTCGCCGTAATTAGCTTCGAAGTCATACCGACACAAGCTGACTGCATGTTTGAAACATTTCTCTAAGTATCGCATTTCTGAAACAATCCACGTACACCACTTTAAGATTCTATAACTTTTCCGATACTCAACCAAATGACATGAATTCGATACCATTGGAAAGCTCGCGTGTGATATAACAACTTTGTAGTTCGACGAAAATTCGAACGAAGCCTAATTCATGGAGAAAAAAGTGTTTGAAAATTGTCCCGCGAGTGTTTGATGAAATGCTTGGCATGGCTGGGCAAGTCTTGTGCATGATATTCAACCAATTTCCAACTTCAAGCCATCGATTACGGCGTTCTGTATCTCTCAGCTCCGACGTCCGAAACAAAAAAAATTCTAAACGAAACTTGTAGAGGACACGGCAAAATTCATCTTTCATGTTCGGAGTTTTTCCGTGCAGCGATCGAATTGACGGGAAAACAGCTCCGAACATGCGTACACCAACTGTTCAATGAAATGCGTCCACTACCATGGCAAAAATGCTTGTATTATCTTGCGTTTTGACAACTTCATGCTGTCACTTACGGCGTTCCCTATCTCCCAGCTCCGACGTCCGAAACGAAAAAGTTTCTAAATGGAACTTGTAGATGGAATTACGAACTCAAACTTTCATATTCGGAATTTCTTCGTGCGGCGACCGAATCATTGACGAAAACAGCCCTGAACATGTGCACAAAAATACTCGAATTTAACAAACATAATGAGTTCTTATTTTCTGAGCTTTATAACTTCCGATCCGAGTCCCGAATGAATTCGACTCCTCCAACAAAGTTTTAGACCGTGAGATGAACAACTTTCCAGTTGAGCATTTTTCGATTGAGTCATGAACTATGATAAAATCGACCAAGTCAAGAAAAGCATAGAAACAAACACTTCAAAATATTTCTAAGTGTTGAAATTTTGAGAAATGACAAGCAGAACTTTCGAGCTCCGTAATTTTGATCGTTTCCGAATGGATTCGGTTTCTTCAGCAAAGTTGTAGATTGCCACTAAATGAACAACTTTGATTTTGAACTCGACTCGAATCGACGCCTCGAAACACGTGTAAATTGCCTCCGAAGTCGAGCGCTTTAACATGTTAAAAACACTCAAAATTTTACTAAGTGTAAAACTTCAAAAGTTATGAACTTCAAATTTCGGAGCTGTATAACTCGAAATCCGGGCATTTCTGTAAAAATCTTCACCAAGACAAAGTTGGAGTATGAAATGCGCTCTTTCCAACAACTATCAATTCACAAACTTCTGACCACAGACGGGCAAGATACGGATGCGGCAATATGGCTCTGTGAACACAAAGTACCTTAAACTTAGAAAAAATTTCTAAGTCCAAGATTACTTAAAATGCGAGAAACCTCATTTTTACCCGGTTCTTCCGACTTTTCTCAACAAATGACTGCATTTTCTCGAATGTCGACTTTTGACCACGATTTTGACCAAAAACTCCACTCAGTCAAACTTTGACTTTTGTTGACTTTCTGATACACGCGCTCAAATATCATTTTATCTGTTCGTTCTTGGTTTTCTGATACATCGCGTAGATCGATAAGCCAAATACCAATGCTTCACGACTCACGGAAGGTCATAGAATCAATTCGGGTTCAAATATCCGACCACAACACACTGTAGCTTGAAATTGTAATCAGCATCCACCTGATAGACGATCAGAGTACCAAAACTTGCAAGATAATAATCAGAAGCTTCTGGACACGCTTGCATATTGAAATGACGCCCGAATTGACAGAACCTCAAATATTCAACTTTGGAGAAACAAACCTCTTCTTCAGAATTGTACAGATTCATACGATTGGAAAACCTCGAACCCATGATCAATGCATGAATGATATGTATGCGATGCACCTATTAATTAAGTGTTAGCCAATTATTTATAAAAAATGAAGAGGGTAAATTTTGGGGTACAACAGCTGCCCCTATTCAATCATCCTCTAGCTTAGGAGCGAGATTGGCGCCTGCCTTTCGAGCGACAAGGTATGAGGTGATTGAATACCAAAACGGACCAAGAAATTTACACTCTGAATCCCAAAAGCTGCATCAAGAGATAGGTGTGGACATTCCAAAATTCTAAGGAACCTCACTGGAGAAAAGGAGTATGTTGCGCCAGAGCTTAACTGGGCCACAACCAAAGAAAGCACAGAATAAATGCTGAACTCTGTGAAGGAAGGTACAAGTGCTAACCTGGCCTAAGAAGAATTGGCCTCTACCCAATTCAATCCGCAATGTCAGGGGAGAGCTGACACGTAAGCGGAAGCAAAGACTTGATACACTGACTAGACTACCACATTACGCCAGGGAATAACCGGACGGGTTAGTGATGCAAAGGCTAGAAAGTGCCGAGTAGGCTTTACTGACTCAGAACGCTACACTCTGAGAAGGGAGACAAAAGTGGGTATTTGTTCCCAAAAGGCAGAATAAATACTGAACTGTGAAGGCAGGTACAAGTGCTAACCTGACCTAAGAAGAATTGGCCTCTACCCAATTCAATCCGCAATATCAGGGGAGAGCGACACGTGGCGGAAGCAAAGACTTGATACACGACTAGACTACCACATTACGCCAGGGAATAACCGGACGGGTTAGTGATGCAAAGGCTAGAAAGTGCCTAGTAGGCTTAACTGACTCAGAACGCTACACTCTGAGAAGGGAGACAAAAGTGGGTATTTGTTCCCGAAAAGGCACAGGAGTAGGACCTGTCCTAAGAATTGTTGCACCAGGGGATGTCTTTGGCGGTTTCAACGAAGAAGACGGAAATCTTGACCGTGCTTCACACACAATCTGAGAAACTTGCATCATGTGTAAGGAGAGAGATGCTCGGACCTTGACCAAGAATTGGTAGCGACTCAACTCTTGTGTAAAAAGAAGGAAGCAAGGGTAGGGCTTGCTGAAGACGTGTTGCACCGGGGTAAGAGCCGGCAGTTTCAACACCAAAAGACGTGTTGCACTAGAGAATACTGGTAGCTTCAACACTAAAGGAAATGCCCCACACCCAAAAGCTATCCTTGCTGGGATTTCAAAGAGACATTGGAACACCACTGGGGACTGAAGATTCATTGCTCTTGGCTTATAATTTGATGAAAATGCATGAATTCCCTAAAAGGTAATGCAAATGCGATGATGCATGTTTTCAAAAGATGAAATGTGAATGGCGACCAAAAGGTCACAAGATGACCAACTTCAATCTGATAATCCACTGGGCGATAATAATGGAGATCAACCAAGGATACGGTCAAGCTGATAAATCTGGAAGGACCACTTGAAGATACTGAGATCTACCATATGATCCTGCTGAGGAGATGATGTCATAGGAAGCTTGTCAGCTAGACAGAGATCCGCTGGGGAATAAAAGGAACACCTGGAGAAGATCTTCCACCGTTACCCATTACAACTCTAGCTGGGGAGACAAAGATATGTCAACTGCTGGGGATGTCAAGAGATGAGAACCCTCTGGGGAGGATCATCTGTGGATAATATGCGACTCATTAGGGAATCAAACGCCCGATCAACAATCTAGATAACACCTCCATAGGGAATATCAGGATACAACACACTTGCAACTTTGGAGAACATCCACTAGGGACTTTCACTGAGACAAATATTGTCAACCCGTACCGGGGATTGGTACCATGTTTTGCAATAAGGATTTGTCGATAACAACATCTGTTGGGGAGATTCACCAAATATGGTATGCTGATGACAAACGCTACATCTGATTCTTTGCAGAAGTTTCACTCGGGGTTCTCTCGTCCATGCTTACTGAAAACGAGATACTGAATTTCATTGGAGGATGGCTTGAGGGCACCAAGTTGTGAGATACCTGATAATGGAAGAAAAATCCATAAGAGGGAGCATCGTCGGTCAAGGACGAACTCGAGATAAAGGACACCCGTGCGAGGATGAACTTCTAGGAAAAAGAAGAAGAGGACGTCGGACGAAGACGAACCAGCGTGAAATAACAAGACAAATATGTGAAAACGAACTAATAAGGAAAAGAGAACGTCAGGTGTAGACGAACTCGCGAGGAAAGAACATCTGCGAGAAGATGAACTTGCAAAGGGGAAGAGAACGTCTAGTTAAGACGAACTTGCGGGGAAGGACATCTGTGTGAAGATGAACTTGCAAAGGGAAGAAACGTCTAGTTAAGGCGAACTTGCGGGAAGGACATCTGTGTGAAGATGAACTTGCAAAGGGGAAGAGAACGTCTAGTTAAGACGAACTTGCGGGGAAGGACATCTGTGTGAAGATGAACTTGCAAAGGGGAAGAGAACGTCTAGTTAAGACGAACTTGCGGGGAAGGACATCGTGAAGATGAACTTGCAAAGGGAAGAGCGTCTAGTTAAGGCGAACTTGCGGGGAAGGACATCGTGTGAAGATGAACTTGCAAAGGGAAGAACGTCTAGTTAAGGCGAACTCGCGAACTTTACCAAGATGATGACATCAAGGAAGTGTCGCAAGAACTATAATATCCCTCAGGCCAAAGGCGGGGTATAATTCTTCAAGAGTATCAAACATTTGGATTACCACACACCAAGTATGGATACCCAAGCGTCTGGAAAGGTAATGCAAACACGGGTAAGATAACCGACGATTTTGCACAAACGGAGAGCGTGCGACTCATTGCGAAAAAGACAACAGGTCAAAACTTGAGTTAAGAAGAACAAATCGACCTGACAAACTTCTAAAGACCCAATTTGGAGACCATTTCTGTATAGAAGCAGACTCAACGGGGAGGAATCCATATTGAAGAGTATTCTTCAAGATATAGGAATTTCAATCAAATGAGTAATCTGGCATCTGCAATCTGTCACCCATACGCCACTTTCGAACCCCGAGTGAAACATGAATAATCAACATGCCCCTGTGTCTCTGAAAGGATTGGCCAACCTTGACAAAGTTGCCCCAGTTTTAATGAGCCCTGAAGGATATAATACCATTTTGAATGCCCCAGATTAAGATGATCCTTTGAAAGGCCGTTCAATAGATTTTGGACAACCGCCTTGGGACAATCAAGGTATTCATCGATGCTCATTATGCAAGCTTCTTGGATGTTTGAGCACTGTTCATATGCAAAGAATGTTTTATCCTAAAATGATAATTCTCGCAAATCCTATGCTTGTCTTGAAACAAAAGATTTTTGAAAAGATGTCGAAACATCGCGTTTTTGTGAAAGATAACAAAAGATTGCGTGATACCAACTCAAAGGTGTTAGCAAACCTCCTAGGAGTCGGATACCGCGTTCTCATCACGACAGCTTTCAAATTAACCCGCCGATTAGGACTTTTAAGGGTTGTAACGTGGCACAGTTCACGGTTTTCGAAAGAAAGATTTTAGGCTCAAAATATTTGGTGCCCACCCCCTTCATGATATTCTCCGAACCTATGTTCAGTTAACTTGATGTGAGCAATCATCTCTCACAAGAGGAAATTGAAAGTTGAGAAACCATTGCAGTTTCTTGGTCGTGCCACTTTGACTTTGTTAAGGACGGGGCTTCTTGGACCCGATAGCCACTCACCCTTTTTGCTTAGAGCTTGATCAACGACTTTGTTCTTCATTGAGGATGTTGTGTGATTATCCTCGCCTTCTGACTTGCCAATTTGCTTTTTAACATTTGCCCTTTTATTTTGCCTAAGCGACTTATTTCCAAGTTCGACTTAGCGGGCTTTTTCTTTGTTTTTTTTTGCTTCTTTTTTTTTTTTTTTTTTTTGAACCAGTCGTTGATCTTCACACTGTCTTTGATTTGCTAGATGTGATTGTGGCGATCTAAGTCCTCTTCAGATAAGGAGTTCCCGTTGGGGTATTGTCCTCCTTTGATGCACATTGCCGACAATTGAAACTTGACTGCTACAGTTTCTCAACCTTTGAAGGATAGCCATTGTTATATCCTTTGAAATATACTCTTGATGAGTTTTGAGCGCTTAATCTGATTAACTGAACACTACCCTGCCCCGGGTTTAAAATGAGGGTTTTCTCTGAACAGAAAAGAAACTCCTACTTCAAGGCTCAAAAGGGGGTTAACGAGGGTCTAACTCCCTTATATCTCCGGTGTTTGGGGATTTGAAACAAGGCCTGTACATCGTCAGCAGGGTTTTTATTTGAAAGCAATACCGTTTAAAATTCTTGGTATATTTTCGTCATCCTCCCTACAGAGGTTTTGCTTTATTAACAAGAGTTGAATATCAAAAGCATTTGAAAACAATTAAAAGTGTATACAGATGGATTAGTTCAAGACAAACATATTCAATGCATTATGATAATCATTCAGAAGATGAAAATGTTCTGCATACAAGCATGTACTAAACAAACAAGAAAGATTACAAATGAGAATGCAAATGAATCTTGAAATTGTCGTTGAGGAGACTTGACTTGTTGCTTTTGATGATGCATTTTGAAGTCTTGACATTCTTTGAGCTAGCGAGGACGAACATGACCATCGGTGAACCGAGCTTTTGCCTCAATCGGATCCTGTACCTTGCACTTGAATGCATGGCAATCTTCAATACTATGCCCCAAGGTTCGAATGAAACTCACACTAGCATTAGCATCATAGTTTCGGGCCGTTTATCCAAGGAGGGAGCAAATGCAGCTTTTAAGATTATTCAACGGACAAACAAATCTGCATAGCTCATAGGAATAACATCAAACCTCCTAGAGCACGATTCTCTTGTTGTCTTTGATTCTACGGACGAGGCGCTTGATGAGCGGTGGGGGGCGGTCGATTATCCTCTTGACGCACAAACTCGTTTTGAGGTATAGAAGCAGGCATAACGGTCATATCAGCAGCTGGAGCAAAATTGACTTGTATGCTCAACCCTGTGGAAGTAAACCGGATAATCCCTTTGTCAAGGAAATCCTGAACCTCATTTTTCAAGGTCACACAGTCCTCTGTATCATGACAGGGTGCCCCAGAATGGAAATCACACCTAGCCATCACATCATACTCGAATAGAATCCCTTCAGGCATGGCAAGAGTTTGGAGTTCAACCAATCGAAACTTGAGCAGCTGAGGAAGCAACTGAGCATATGGCATCGGAATAGGATCGAATTGCTTTTCAGAGTGTGGCGACCATGGTTGAAGAGCTCTACCTTCTAGACCTTTCTGAACAATAGGAATTGGACGTGAACGAGGAGGCCTCGGAATACAGGGTGATGGAGTAGATGCATGCCCAGCTTTAGGGCTCAAAGAAAAACCCTGAGTATAAGGAGGAATAGCGACTCCTTCAGGAAAAGGGTCATCTCCCTTTCTCAACACGGTCCCTAAAATTTCCATCACCAAGCCTAGTGAGTCTTCAATTGGTTCTCTTCTCTCAAGTCTTGCATGTCCAGCATGAGAAATCCCATCCATTCTTTCATCTCATCCGGCCCCGAAGTTGCTTCATCACTCGGTTTCAAGCGCAGAATGGCACGGAGGCAAAGTTCACAATTCGAGTAGAAAATACGGTTGAGTAAGAGAAATCCCAAGTTCAAATGCTTGTTATGCACAATGTATGTGTATGCATGGTTAATGCATGATGCATGAAATGATCACTTCCAGGACATTCCTGCAATGTGTTATCAAACATCAAATAATAATAGGATAGTGACAACAATAATTATCAAGACCAGACACACAATCAGATTGAGAATCAACTGCTCAAGTGCATAGATGAAATAGAGTCATACAAGAGTCCACGATCACAGAGTATTAATACAAACACAATGGTGAGTGAACCCCATCCAACAAGCCTGGAGGTGATTCGTCGAATCAAATAACATTTGCAACTACTTATTTAGGGGCCACTTGCGCCTTGAGCGTATGGATCTCGGCTACTAGCTTAGCCACATGAATGTCTCGACCCCTCAACATGGTGTATGTTGCATATTCTCCATCTTTAGCATATTGCCACTTAGTCTTCAAATCTTCAACCTCTTTAGAAAGGATAGTCATCTGCTCCTGTCGACTTTGGGCTTCAACTTCAAGTTCTTTCCTTCTCTCAAGGGACTCTTTAGCATTGGATTCTTCCTTGCGGAGTCGCTTCTTTAAAACCCGGATTTCTTCACCATGCTTGGCTTTCAATTTCTCATTAGTTATCTGCATGTTCTTCAACTTCTCTTGTACCCTATCAAACTCTTTGGTCATCTGATCAAAAGAAGAGGAACTACCACCTTTGGCTCTCTTGGTTTCTTCAAGTAAGCCATAAGCCTTCAAAACTTGGTCTTTCTGCTCGACCTCAACAGATAACCTCTTTTTATCTTGAAGAGCAAATGCTAGGTCCATGGCTCGAGCTTGTAACTGTTCCTTCAAAGCTGAATTCTCCGATTGGAGCTGTTTGTAAACCTCAATACGCACGAAACCTGGAGGAGAGATTACGGATGAAGAATAGGAAGTAGCAAAATCAGGTACGAGACTTTCAACCCAGGAACCAGGTTGAGAATACAAAGGTGCTTCCCTTTTGTATGGAAGCCGAATCTTGGAGACCCGATCTTTTAACCAATCTATGTAAGAATCAAACGCATAATTTCCCTTTTGCCAAAGAAAACCGTGCCCTTTTTGTGAACCGAGCTCCATGCAACGACAATCTAATTTAGCAAAACCGGGTTCTCATCATTTGCAAAGAAGATAGTTTCCGTCAACTGACGAACAGTGGGTACTTCAGTCAAAGGATATCCTAGTTGACAGCGTGCCAATATAGGATTATAACTGATGCAACCTTTAGTTCCCATCAATGGTACATTTGGAAACTCCACAACTAGTAATGATCTCGAACCGCTCGACATGGTATTCCAAACTATATCATATGAAGTGAGTGCGATGATTCGGCTAGACCACTTCATGGTTTTAGCATAATCAACAAATTCCCCTCTCTTTGGCAAATGTGTGTTGAACCAACGATAAAGTAAAGGCATACAACCCATAACACGCCCCTTTTGACCATGGCGAGAGTGAATGGCATAATATGTATCACCAAGATGGTAGGAACCGGATTGTCATTCATGAAAAAATCGCAGCAACATTCACAAACTTCTCAAAAGAGGGAAAAATCACCATACCATAAATCATGACGGCTAAGATAGTATTGAAGCTTTTCCAACTACCAACCTTGGCAAATTCATCATCTTTGACTAAAAGGAAACCCAACGGAAGTCCACAAGTGTGATCTTTCGGAACCCAATTGTCCCTTACTTCACTAACGCGCAAACCAAGGGCTTTAGCAATGGCTTCAAAATCGAGTACTCATTCTTTTGACAAAAGGCAAACCGCTTGTGATATCGATACCAAAAGGAAAGAGTACTCCTCAAGAGTAGGTGCTAGCGATAATCTTGAAAGGTAAAACACCTGAGCTCACTATTATAAAGCTGGAGTAGAGATTGCATGGCATAGAACTCATAATCCTCCATTAGTAACGGCAATATGTTCCCATGATCTTTTCTGAACTCTCTTTCAATCAGATCCTTCACAAGAATACCTCTGGCTCTTACTTCAGAGATGTCGAATGCACAGAAAGAGTATGAGGAAGTCTTCCTTAGGGCCTCGGTGTTGGTTTGATTGTTGGTATCCATCCTGATGTTGATAGTAAACCACAAGAAGTCCTGGAAATGATATGCATGCGGGGTTAGATAAAATAACATGCTTTTTCTGACATTTCTTTTAAAAATAAACATGCTATGATGCAAATACATTATGCATTGATCATGGGTTTACTACTTCCATGAACATTGATCAAACTGTCGCGCTGTTTCTGCTCTGGTTGAAGAAAAACCAAAAATCGGACGGAGTAACGTCTAGAAAATGCCACCGAATGATATCATAGTCACCAACAGAAAACATCAGATCATCAATAGAAAATACCAAGTCACCAACAGAACATAGTCACCAACAGAACATAGTCACCATCAGAACATAGTCACCAACTGTACCTGTAATAATGATATCCCGCCCCAACTCACAGGGTGATTCTAGACTCAACAGGATGTCCCTAATGATATGCAGAGTCGACGATCCTTTATCGAGTACTTCGCTGACTACACAACAGGGTGTAGGGCGAGAGCACCGTCAATCGAATCTCGTCTGAATTCGGTACTCCATGCCTCCTCACACGCACCACGGGATGCGGGATTCGACATGGACATCCATCTAACCTATATGTCACTGGCCGGGGTAGTTGGCCTTTTACCTCTTGTAACTCCCACCCAAATCAGAAATCACAGCAGAACAGCCCAACCAGTATATGAAAGCAGTAAATATGCCACATAGAATGCAATGCAAGCATACAAAGGATGGTGCGATAAAGCAGGTAAATAGATAAACAAATAAATAAACACCCAATAGACATGAAAATAAAAGCTAGGATCGACTCCTGATCGGACCGGCAGTCTGACGATCCCTGAAGTCGCCAAAACAACCGGTGAACATCATCCGATAACTGTATCAATGAAGTCGCCATCGAACGTTTTTTATCTCGTAAAAGGAGAAAGGTGAACGCATCGCGAAAACCTAAAAGGGATAAGGCACGGTCTTGCGACCGAGAGATAGGGTAAGGGAATCTATTACGCGAAGGGAAGGTATTAGCACCCTACCGCCCGTAGTACTCTCGGTATCCACTTCTACTTTCTAATGGGTGTGTTTAAATCTATTTGCTTAATTGCTAATTGTATGCTAAAAGGAAATGCATGTGAAAGAAAAGAAAATAAAGAAAACACGGGGAAAAGAAGGAAGTATTTACAAAGTTTGCTCGGTCGAGCCCCGTGACAAGATGCCTACGTATTCCCGCGTGCAATGGGAAAGTCAGAGCACCGTAGTTCGGCTCACTTGTTTTGGTGTGTTTTGTGTTTTTTTACTTGTGAAAAGGTTTTAAACACAAAAAGAAAGAAAGCGCGCAAAGGCGAAAAAGAGTTGGTGTTGGTTGGTTGTTTTTACCTTGAGAAAGGAGTTTAAACCATTATTAAGTGTTTTGAGTTTGAAAGGAAAAAGAGTTTTAGTTTTAATCACATGCAACATGCAAAAAGAAACTAGCAAAGCCAAAGGTAGACCTATGGTTGAAGATGAGGGAATCTCTACCTATGTTAACATGCAAAGGATGTGAATCCTAAAGTCTAGGCTAGAGAACCAAACCTAACCAAGGGAACCTGCAAGAAACAAACAAGCAAATATGCACAGATCACAAGTAGAATTGCCCTAAACGGGTCTTTAAATAAACGGAGGGTTCTGAACATGCTCCAACTACGGAAGCCCTTCATGCATCTCTATTCCTACTTCTCATGGCAAAAGAAAGCAAAGCCCTACTTCTCATGATATCTAGGAAAGTAAGAGAATGCGATAAGTGAAGTAAAATAAATACCGACGGATATTAAATCCGAAGAGGAAGCAAGCTATAGAAATACTCGGAAAACTTCAAGTACTGCAGCCATGCAATGAGAGTAAACCGGTGAGAATAGCTCGAGGCATCAAAGCAAAGAGGATGCGCGCTTGTGCGCATGTGAAGCAACAACGTCTGCAAGAAGGGAGTTAGACCCAAAAAGCAAACAAAAGGATGTACACGTGGGTGTACAAACACAAAACACCTGCAAGAAGGGCGTTAGACCCAAAAAACAAGTATAGAAATGCACACGTGGGTGTACAAATGCAAAATACCGGGAAGGAGTTAGACCCAAAAACCAAGTATAGAAATGCACGTAAAATTTCAAGTGGCATGAGTGAAACATACTTTTAATCATGTTATTAAAAATGAATTAAAAAAAAATGTTAAAAGATGTCAAAAATGTTCTAATATCCTAAAATGTCAGAATATGTTTTCTATGTATTTTTTACAAATCAAAATAATCGAAATCGAAATCAAAATTGATTAGGTGTTAGTATTATGGTACATGAAACAGGGGGGGTGTAAACCAGAATTCCTAAATTGAACTAAATCTGGTTATAATGCATTGGATCCAGAAATACAGGGGGTATGTCAGCAATTTCGCTGAGCCCAACTTCTAGGTCCAGTTTTTGTCCAAACAAACAACACAAAAAAAATCTTATTTTTTATATCCAGTTATTTATTTTTATTGTTCGATTTTATTATATATCACTTTATCACGTTATATTTTTATTTCATGTGGTACAACTTATGTCAATTGGTCACATTATAACTTAAACTATATCTGATTTTGTTTTATTTTTGCAATAAAAGGAAATGGACACGTGTTGCAATCAAGCGGTGAGTATGGAAAAATTCATGAGCGAATGGGATGGTGCCACGCATAGGGTCTCGCCGAAACGGCCTTCTTCTCCGCGGTTGGTGACGGAAAAGGCGAGCACGTGAAAGCGGCTAACGGACGTCACTCAACTCGTTTTCCCTTCGAACGATTCGGTCTCTAATCATCCTAAAAACCACTCAAATCTCATGAAAAACGAAGATGAAATCTGGATCCGAAAATTAAAACTCCACGAATTTGATGCTCACACATGTATCTTGCAATTATATTTAGATTCTACGCATCTTGTGTATTAAGGTTTCAGCAGCCACATGATTAACATACTAAAGCATACTAATCGGAAGACTTACTTGGCGAGCATAAAGAAATCTTGGAAAACTTCAAGTGTTGTTCAAGATCTGGAACGAATGGAAAACTTCAGCAATCTTTACTCTTCACGCATGCTATTACGAAGATGAATACTAGGATCCAAGAAGTCATGAATATTCTGAGAAATAGATTCAGTCCGATTCTTCTTGCGGAGAAGGAGGAGAAAACCAGAATCTCCAGAATTCCTCCGGATATGGCGTTTGTCACGGCGGAGGCAAATGATCGAGAGAGTGAGCGAATCAACAGGGATGAAGACTCAAAGCCAGCAAGAAGAAAACTGTCAGCAGTTCTTATGGTTGTAGTTGATGGTTAGAAAGAATGGTGGTCAAGAATAGAGTGTTTCCGTGATGAAAGAAAGAAGAAGGAGAGGCGATGTGTGAAGATGATGGTTCTTCAAGAAGCACGGTGGCGATAATTATGGTGATGGTGACCGATTGTTGTTAGAGAGAGAAGGAAGAAGGTAGTGATGGTTGAAAATGAAGAAGAAGAAAAAATGGTGGTTACAGTTATGGCTGCCGTGAAGTTGTTAGGGTGAAGATGATGCCATTTTTGTTCTTTTCTTGTTACAATTATATTGCCATGATGGAAACGAGGGGTGAGAAAAAGAGTGAAAGAAAGTGATGATGAAAGAATGGAAAGTGAGTGTGTGTGAGAAAAAATGTTTTCTGTTAGTTTATTGAAGGAGAGTGTGGGTGATAATTAGAAATGATCGTTGCTGTTACCATTCTGTTGTGTAAAAAACATTTTTCCAAGCAGCTTTTCCTTATAATAATGATGCAAGAATTTCCAAATCCTACGTTTTCCGCCGAACTCATACACATACTTTACGAGGTCGTATCTTGGAATACACGCGTTTTTGATACAAAACCGAAAGATAAAAGTTGTAGAGTATACTTCCGTGAACAGTTTTCATGTTGAACATTTTTCGAAACAGAGCCTGTAGCACGCTTAAAATCAGCTCTGAAGTTTAGAGATCATAATTTACAAAATAACGGCGACGACGGCAAAAGTTCGCCGCATGTTTTTCTCGCGACTTTAAGGTCTTATATCTCTCTCGATACTTGGTCAAATGACGCAAACTCGGTGTCATTGGAAAGAAGGCATGTAGCAGAGTAACTTTGATGTTGAGTGCTCGACGAAAAAAAGATCACAAGCTCGCCGTAATTAGCTTCGAAGTCATACCGACACAAGCTGACTGCATGTTTGAAACATTTCTCTAAGTATCGCATTTCTGAAACAATCCACGTACACCACTTTAAGATTCTATAACTTTTCCGATACTCAACCAAATGACATGAATTCGATACTATTGGAAAGCTCGCGTGTGATATAACAACTTTGTAGTTCGACGAAAATTCGAAGCCTAATTCATGGAGAAAAAAGTGTTTGAAAATTGTCCCGCGAGTGTTTGATGAAATGCTTGGCATGGCTGGGCAAGTCTTGTGCATGATATTCAACCAATTTCCAACTTCAAGCCATCGATTACGGCGTTCTGTATCTCTCAGCTCCGACGTCCGAAACAAAAAAAATTCTAAACGAAACTTGTAGAGGACACGGCAAAATTCATCTTTCATGTTCGGAGTTTTTCCGTGCGGCGATCGAATTGACGGGAAAACAGCTCCGAACATGCGTACACCAACTGTTCAATGAAATGCGTCCACTACCATGGCAAAAATGCTTGTATTATCTTGCGTTTTGACAACTTCATGTCATCACTTACGGCGTCCCTATCTCCAGCTCCGGCGTCCGAAGCGAAAAAGTTTCTAAATGGAACTTGTAGATGGAATTACGAACTCAAACTTTCATATTCGAATTTCTTGATGCGGCGACGAATCATTGTGAAAACAGCCACGAACATGTGCACAAAATACTCGAATTTAACAAACATAATGAGTTCTTATTTTCGAGCTTTATAACTTCCGATCCGAGTCGAATGAATTCGACTCCTCCAACAAAGTTTTAGACCGTGAGATGAACAACTTTCAGTTGAGCATTTTTCGATTCGAGCCATGAACTATGATAAAATCGACCACAGTGTCGCAAAAGCATAGAAACAAACACTTCAAAATATTTCTAAGTGTTGAAATTTTGAGAAATGACAAACTGTAACTTTCGAGCTCCGTAATTTTTGATACGTTTCCCGAATGGATTCGGTTTCTTCAGCAAAGTTGTAGATTGCCACTAAATGAACAACTTCGATTTTGAACTCGACTCGAATCGACGCCTCGAAACACGTGTAAATTGCCTCCGAAGTCGAGCGCTTGAACATGTTAAAAACACTCAAAATTTTACTAAGTGTAAAACTTCAAAAGTTATGAACTTCAAATTTCGGAGCTGTATAACTCGAAATCCGGGCATTTCTGTAAAAATCTTCACCAAGACAAAGTTGGAGTATGAAATGCGCTCTTTCCAACAACTATCAATTCACAAACTTCTGACCACAGACGGGCAAGATACGGATGCGGCAATATGGCTCTGTGAACACAAAGTACCTTAAACTTAGAAAAAATTTCTAAGTCCAAGATTACTTAAAATGCGAGAAACCTCATTTTTACCCGGTTCTTCCGACTTTTCTCAACAAATGACTGCATTTTCTCGAATGTCGACTTTTGACCACGATTTTGACCAAAAACTCCACTCAGTCAAACTTTGACTTTTGTTGACTTTCTGATACACGCGCTCAAATATCATTTTATCTGTTCGTTCTTGGTTTTCTGATACATCGCGTAGATCGATAAGCCAAATACCAATGCTTCACGACTCACGGAAGGTCATAGAATCAATTCGGGTTCAAATATCCGACCACAACACACTGTAGCTTGAAATTGTAATCAGCATCCACCTGATAGACGATCAGAGTACCAAAACTTGCAAGATAATAATCAGAAGCTTCTGGACACGCTTGCATATTGAAATGACGCCCGAATTGACAGAACCTCAAATATTCAACTTTGGAGAAACAAACCTCTTCTTCAGAATTGTACAGATTCATACGATTGGAAAACCTCGAACCCATGATCAATGCATGAATGATATGTATGCGATGCACCTATTAATTAAGTGTTAGCCAATTATTTATAAAAAATGAAGAGGGTAAATTTTGGGGTACAACAGTTACCTTGAGGGATCCTCCTCAGAATGTCAACACTTCCTCTCCGAGATACAATCCTAATGCTAAGTGTGCTTACCATTCCAATAGCCCAGGACATAGTACTGATGATTGTTGGGCTCTGAAGAACAAGATTCAAGATATGATTGAAGCTAAGCAGATTGAGTTTGATCCTCCTGTTGAGACTCCGAATGTGATCAACGCTCCTATGCCTAATCATGACAAGAGTTCCAATGCTATTGGTGACGATACTTACATTTTCAACATAGATAACTTGACCATTCCTCTGATGACTGTTAAGAAGAATTTGCTACAAGCCGGTGTCAATCCAGGATGCCCAGAGAATTGTCGTTGGTGCCTATCTGCACCTGATGGTTGTGCTTGGTTAAGAAGACGTGTTCAGTGCATGATGGATAACCGTGAGATACTATTTCTGAAACCACCTGTGCAGAAGCTGTGTGAAGAAATGCCTAAGTTGAAGATTGACAATACAAACGAAGTTGTACCATCTGTATGGGATACCTTGGGGCAGCCAAGTGGAAAGTATGATTACATGGTGAAGTACACTGTTCCCGAAAGCTACAAAATTCCTATTGAGGATGTTAAGGCAACCGGATGGGGTGACGATTTCCCAGAAGACTATGCTGATGTTAACACAATAAGAATTTCCTCTGCCGATTATGTGCCTAGAGTGGCACCCCTCATCATTACTTCTCCAAGACCAGTTCCATATTCCTCTGACAAGGCTATCCCTTGGAATTATGGAGCTGATGTTTACTATCATGGCGTCAAACAAGACCCTCTGACCATTGAAGATCTTACAGTTGAAGCTACCATTCCTGACATTGACAACATCACTGAATCAAGTAAGGTGACCCGAACCGGAAGGGTTTTCTCTCCAGAAATTTCTCCTCCAAAAGCCACTGCGACTCCAGCTCGCATTCCAGCTATTCAATCCATTCCCCAAACTAGAGGGAAAGAACCAGTGACTCATCACCTTTCGGCCGGAAGTACCAAAGGAAGTTTGAAGACACCTCAAACAAGAAATGGAGGAAAAAGAAGATCATCAAGAAGAGTGATTACAATGTTGTGGAACAGTTAGGACAGACTCCGTCCAAAATCTCCATGCTTGCTCTGCTCTTGTGCTCCGAGGCTCATGCTAATGCCTTGGTGAAGTTTCTGAAAAATCCTCATGTACCGCAAGACACTACTACTGATCAATTTGAAGTTTGTATTGCTAGCCTGGCTGCCAACAACGGCCTAGGCTTCTCTGATGCTGATTTAATTCCTTCCGGAAAGAAACACAACAAAGCCTTGCACATCTCTGTTGAATGCAAGGGCGTTACCCTGTCTCATGTTTTGGTTGATACCGGTTCCGCTCTGAACATCCTTCCAAAGACTGCTTTTGATCGACTTGATATCGAAGGGTTGGTTCTGAGACCCAGTGATATAATTGTGAGAGCTTTTGATGGTTCTAAGCGAACAGTACTTGGAGAGCTCACTCTGCCTGTTAAAGTCGGTTCCCAGACTTTTGATTCTACTTTCTTTGTCATGGACATCCGTCCCGCTTACTCTTGCCTACTCGGACGCCCTTGGATACATGGGGACACATTACCTCACCGCATCTGAAATACCGGTGGTGAAGAAGAGTATATGGTCATCATCTACAATCATTCCGATACCTCGAGATGGAAGAATTCTTGAGACTCCTGTCAAGCTTTTGAAACAATCCCAGTCATGCCATTGACTCTCCTGTCACTCTGAAGTTATGCAAATTCCACCTAGGATGGCCTCTGAAGGATGCTCAAGCTTGTTGAAGAAGGAGGTAGTGCTATTTGGGGACAGCTCACGATCTTCCTTTCAAATTTGACAAGGCGGTTTAGGCTTCACCATCAAGGTCGAAGACGATCGCCGCGAGCGTGCCGACCAACTTCCTTTCCGCATCGCCAGTGGAATCCATGCTATAGAAGGCGGCGACAACGACTTGACATCAGCAAGTGGATCTTCCCAACTCGGACAATGGGCTCACAATTGGAAGGCGAAGGCGTCATATCAATCTCCTTTAGTCGGGAGTAATTGCTCTTGTTTTGTTTTGCTTTTCGTAATTCTTTATGTTTGAACAATAAACTTTGAAAGCCTAGTGCCTTGCAGGGCATCATGGCTCGTTCGAGGTTATTATTTGTTGTTTGCGTTTTCATTCAATAAATTCGTTGGACTTTTGCATTCAATTGTTTGTTTTCTTTCTTTTACTTTATCACCCTTCAAAAGCTATGTGTTTCTTACACACCACGTGATACAACTGAGAATCACTCCGAATCTCGTTAATAACACTATGCTATTGCTAAATATGACTTGATAATCCGATCTACCAAGCCGAAGGCGAAAGTGAGGAAGATTGTGAAGTGCCGGAGAACTTGCGACTGAGAAGAAGCGAGTTATCTGACCACACGAAGAGCAAGTCGAGGTTGTGAATTTGGGTCTTGTGAAGGCAGAAAAGAGATCAAGATAGGAGCGAGTCTTGAGAGCAGTGTTAAAGAAAGGTTGGTTCGGATGCTACGAGACTATATCGAGGTTTTGCTTGGTCATACGAAGACATGCGGGTTTGGACATTGATATTGTGGTACACGATTGCCGACAAAGAAGGTTTTCTCGGAAAGAAGGTTCGTCGCATCGTCTGAAATGTCGAGAAAATCAAAGCCGAAGTTATGAAGGTTCAACTGGGTTTTAGTGTTACTTCCTATCCACATGGGTTGCTAATGTGGTGCCCGTACCTAAGAAGGATGGCAAGGTATGAATGTGTGTGGATTACGAGATCGAACAAAGCAAGTCCGAAAGGCGATTTCCACTTCCTCATATTGATGTTACGGTTGACAACACCGCTCGGCATAAGGTTTTCTCTTTCATGGATGGTTTCTCGGTTACAATCGGATCAAAATGGCTCCACGAAGACATGGAAAGACTACTTTTGTTACACAGTGGGGCACTTTCTGCTATAAGGTTATGCCGTTCGGACTGAAGAATGCAGGTGCCACTTATCAGCGTGCTATGGTGACATTATTTCATGACATGATTCATCACGAGATAGAGGTCTACGTCGACGACATGATAGCTCGATCACAGACTTAAGAAGAACACCTTGATCATTTGCAGAAACTGTTTGATAGGTTGAAGAAGTACAGACTAAGACTTAATCCTAACAATTGCACTTTTGGAGTCAAATCCGGAAAACTCCTAGGGTTTGTTGTCAGTGGTAAAGGTATTGAGGTTGACCCCGCTAAGGTTAAAGCTATTCAAGAGATGCCAGCCCCCCGCACTGAGAAGGAAGTCAGAGGTTTCTTGGGCCGATTAAATTACATTGCGGTTATTGCACATCTAGCTGCTTGTGAGCCAATCTTCAAGTTACTTAAGAAAGATCAAGTAGTAGAATGGAGCAGCGATTGCGGATCGCTTTTGACAAAATCAAGGGTACCTACGAATCCTCTATCTCGATGCCGCCCAGAAGGAAGACCTCTTATCATGTACTTGCGGTGTTAGAGAACTCAATGGGGTGTGTGTTGGGGCAACATGGCGAGTCAGTCGAAAAGAGCATGCAATATACTACCTTAGCAAAAGTTTACCGGTGAAACAAGATACTCACAACTCGAGAAAACTTGCAGCGCTTTGGCTTGGCTGCTCGCCGACTAAGGCAGTATATGTTGACTCACACTACCTTGTTGATTTCTAAGATGGGTCGATAAAATACATATTTGAGAAACCAGCTCTCGGGAAGAATAGCAAGATGGCGGATGATCTTGACCGAGTATGACATTGATATACTTCTCGAAAGCGATCAAAGGAAGTGTAGTAGCCGATCATTTGGCTCATCAAGCCGTGAGCGACTATCGGTCTATCTGATTCGAATTTCTAAATGAAGATGTTTTACTAGTCACGATTGTGAAGAACCGGTCAGACGAAGGACACGAACAAGGATCGATGGACTATGGTCTTTGATGGAGCCTCAAACGCACTTGGCAATGGCATTGGTGCCATCATTACATCCTTGGACATCGCTTTCACCGCCAGATTATGTTTCATTGCACTAACAACATGGCGAATCTGAGCGTGCATCATGGGTATTAAAGCTGCTATTAACTTAAGAATCAAGTTCTTGCAAGTGTATGGAGACTCAGCTTTAGTAATCAGTCAGATTAAGGGCGAGTGGGATACAAAGCATCCGAATCTCATTCCGTATCGAGAGCATGTCCTGAGTTTGATCCCTACTTGAAGAAATTACTTTTGATCACATCCACGAGAAGAGAATCCGCATTGGCTACTATGTCGTCTATGTTCAAGGTCAGATGGGACAACGAGGCTCCCGAGATCATCATCGAGAAGTTTGACAAACCAGCATATTGTTATGAGCTTGACACAGAAGAGAAACCTTGGTACTACGACGTGAAGAGGTATCTTGAGACTCGGGAATATCCCGAGGGCATCATCAATGATAAAGTTCATGAGAAGGTTTGCATCAAATTCTTCCTCGCGGCATCTTATACAAGCGCAACCACGACTGCTACTCCGTGTGTAGACGAGCGACAATACACATCATGGAAGAGTTAAGGCGCATTTGGTACCCACTCCGGTGGACATACAATGGCTAAAAGATTTTGAGAAGGTTACTATTGGTCCACCATGGAAGCTGATTGTCACCGCTACGCTCGATCTTGTCACAAATGCCAGATTTATGCTGACAAAGTGCACGTACCTCTAGTACCTCTGAACGTTCTAACAGCTCCCTGGCCTTTTGCAATGTGGGGCATTGACATGATTGGAGAAATCAAGCCCACGGCTTCCAATGGACATCGTTTCATCCTTGTGGCAATTGATTATTTCACCAAATGGATAGAAGCAGCCTCGTTCACATCTGTTACCAAGAATGTTGTGGCTCGTTTCATCAAGCATAATCTTATCTATCGGTATGGCACTCCCGAAAGGATTATCACAGATAACGGTTCCAATCTCAACAATAAGATGATCACCGAACTCTGCATGCAGTTCAAGATCAAGCATCACAACTCTTCTCCTTATCGGCCTAAGATGAATGGCGCAGTGGAAGCCGCCAACAAGAACATTAAGAAGATTATAGAAAATGCGGTGACTTACAAAGATTGGCATGAGATGTTACCATTTGCTCTTCATGGTTATCGCTTCGACGAACATCGGCAGGGCAACCCCTTCTCTCTCGTATACGGTATGGAAGCCGTCTTACCCATCGAAGTTCAGATACCCTCAACCAGAGTCCTCCAGGACGCAGAGTTAGACGAAGACGATTGGGTCCAGACTCGCCTTGACCAGATCAACCTGATTGACGAGAAACGACTCGCGTCCATCTGCCATGGACAGATCTATCAAAAACGAATGATCAGAGCATTTAACAAGAAGGTCAAGCACCGAGTCTACCAAGTTGGTGATCTAGTAGTCAAGCGCATCATTCTGCCACAAGGTGATCCCATGGGCAAATGGACTCCCACCTACGAGGGACCGTTTGTAGTCAAGACAGTATTTTCCGGCGGAGCTATGATACTTAGCACCATGGATGGTGAAGACTTCCCACACCGTGAATGCGACATAGTCAAAAATACTACGCATGAAGAGACCCGCTAGGTCGACTAGCCTAGGCAAAAATAAGGGCATCTGGCGAACCAAAGGGTTCGGGCAAAGTTAAGGATATATAAAAGATGTACACCGCAAGTCAAAAACACGAAAAGGCGGCTTGGGCAAAAGGGTATCGGTGGTGAAAACCCAAAGGCGGTCTAGGCAAAGTTAGGGATTTAAGCGTATGACTATGTCTCTTCGGATCACCGCTTCAGACTACTATCGCATTCAAGATTCGAATGGCGAAGATCAATTCACTCACTTTCTCTCTTGCAAGGAGATGAGATATTTGAAATATATGAGTACTAGCATAGTTGGAACTTAACGAGATTGTTCCGCATAGCTTTTACCTTTCTTTTGTACAAACTACTTGGCCATCGCATACATTTCAAATGAATACAAATTCTTTCTCTTTACAATTCTTGTTGTTGTCGTTTGCAATAAGTCCAACGTTTGCTTTGAATGATTATCGCATTTGACAATAAAATCTCTTTGCAAACAAGCGGACATACAAAGTAATTACTACAGGCTCTAGGAATTGAGATGGCGAAGGTCACCAATGCATTTCCCCACGAGCATGATCCCCGCGATGTCGCTCTGAACCTTCCCAGTGAGTATCGTTAATCCCGACGGTGGTTCCACTCAACTAAGCAATGTTACATCGGTCTCAGCGGTAACACTTCATCCCGAGGTATTTATCATCGAGAATATCTCCTAACAATTCCCCTTTTCTCCGGCGGTATCCGGACTCGAGACATGGTCGAGATAGTACAGGAGAGAATGCATCTTATTCCCGGTCGGAGATTCCAGCGGGACCCGGTCTCCGGCAACCATCAAATGCTCTCAGTGAGATCTACCTCAAAATCCCGATGGGCGCCTCCTAATTTTTCCCAACAGGGTCTACATGCAAGATCCCCAAAAAATTACCTCCCAGACTCTCCCCAGCAGGGTCTATGTATGCGATCTCCAGCAACGAGTTTCTCGATATCTACCTTCCTCAACAACATCTAGGCCCGAGACTTGGTCATATGGTGCATCGGAGGAATCCAGGATATCTTTCTTCTCCTTCAAAAGTGGGGTTCTCACCTACTCAATCCCCAAACAGAAGTCAGGAATCCTCAAGCAGAACATCCGCATCTTCTTCAAGATGGATATGTTTTGAAATACCACAACATCTATCATTCATACATTTCTCATAAAGTCATAATTCATGCATATGTCATTCATACACATTGTCATGCATCATACTTTGCATAAAACTAACACATATTCTATCAAAGTTTCTCTTGTTTTTCAAAAGCAGTGAAAGCACCATAAACAGGTCGAGTTAAGCCCGAATCGGCGGAAAACTATCGAAAGACCGCCTGGTTGTCCTCCGACGACGGTCGAGATTAAGCCACAGATCGGCGGAAAACTATCGAAAGACTACCCACAGTTGTCCTCCGACGGTCCGGGATTAAGCCACGAATCGGCGGAAAACTATCGAAAGACCACCACAGTTGTCCTCCGACGGTGGTCGAGATTAAGCCCGAACCGGCGGAAAACTATCGAAGACCGCCTGGTTATCCTCCGATAACAGGCAATGGATCAACACCGATGCTGGGGAAGATATCCACGTCTTGCCAACTGCTACCTCTCTCAGAGTAATCGACACAAAGATTTATTCTGATTCCTTCTTATTATCAACAGCAACTACAGAGTCAGGCGTGCGACTCAATTGCCGTGGATGGCATCTTAAGCCCATCTCCGACTACTTATCAGTGTTTCTCCACTTTTGGAATGCTGCATATTTGGTTAAAAATCAATACAAATCAATAACTTCATTCAAAGATAAGCACGAAGTCTAACGTACGACTCCCTCCGGATGGCATCTTAAGCCCATCTCCATGCTCCTTCCAGAAACGACTACAGAGCCAAGCGTACGGCTCACTCCCCATCAACTTTCCTTTCCAGATGGCATCTCAAGCCCATCTCCGAAGATTCTCCTCCAATCAAAAAACCTCGAGTCTAGCATACGACACATCCCCCAGCGAAGTCTCTTCCTTCTCCAAATGGCATCTGTAAGCCCATTCCTGCATCATCCACCAACAGCGAGTGCAAATTTTCAGGTGTACTCGAGTGTTCAATCATCTTCTACCTTCAGGTCACGAAAGACAGGCGTGTCAATCTAACCTTCCAGTACAAGAAGATTGAACAGGGGCAGCTGTCATACCCCAAAATTTGCCCTCCATCTTCTCAAGATATTTCATACATCCATACTCAAGGATTCCTCAAGAGTTGATCAGACAAACTCTCTCCTAGACAATCAACCCAAACTAGGGTTTGGCAATTCTCAGATCAAGATGAGCTTCCAACATCTCCAATGGTCTTCATGCCTCCTCATATGCTTCAAAGATTCTCCATGTCAAGTTTCAAGCCTTACAAGTCAAGTTCCCTCAGACAATTGCTCAGATGGTTGAAAATCAGTTGTATTGGACAAAAAGTCAACTGTGGTCAACATACAGTCAAACTTCATAATTTTTGGTCAACATCCTCATTTTGAAGTTATATTCATCATTTGATCAAGGGTTGATCATGATTCATCAAGAAAACTCAAGATTTGCTCAAAAGTCAAACTTTCTAAATTAGGGTTTCTAGGTGAAAAGTCAACTGAACTTTGACTGATCATAACTTCTTCATACTTTCTCAGAAATTTTCCACCACCTCTTGTTTTGAAGGAAATTAAATTCTCTACAACTTCATGTCTGACAAGAATGTCCAAAAAATGCTTCATTTGAGAGGTATGGCTCAAGACTTCTGGTCATTTTCAAAGTCAACAAAAGTCAACTTTTGTTTTGAAGATATATTGAGCATGGAAACTCCAATTGAGATGAGACCAAAAGGTTGGTTAGAGGACTCTTAGAGCTTTTCAAAAGTCCAAGAACACTCAAAATGTGGAAAATTGAGCAAGATACACTATTCAGAAGTTGGGCAATTTTGGACGATTGCACAAAGGACATTTTGGTCAAAATGCAAAATTTTCCAAATGGGCCTAAAATCTTTTGATCCAAACTTGTTCATGACATTATTCTTGACCCATAAATGCTTGGCCATGGTGATTTTCTATTTTATGATTTATCTTTGAATTTTAGAACATTTAATTCAAAATAAATTATATAAAATATGAAAATAATATATTTTTTCAAATGGATTGGATTTATATCTTCCTTGAAGTCCAAGATAGCCCATAGCAATTACCAAATTCGTGCTAGCCTCTTACATGGAAGGAAAATCATTTTTTTTCAAAGATTTGATTTGTTTTAAAGAGAAAATATCACACATTCAATGATCAATCTTTTTTCACTCTCTTTGCCATCCAAATTCTCTCTATAAATACCAAACATCATGGACAGCAAGCAAGACGAAACCCTAGCTCAAGCATAACCCTTATTCTTGCAAAAAATTTCTCAAAACTTGAGAAATTCGAATTCTAAATTGCAGCCACTCTCAGCCAAAACCATCCACCCAAACGTGTTCTAGAGGTTCCCAGGAGTCAGAAACATCTCTTGCTCGAAGCCCAGACTGCCCAGATCGCGTTATCCAACTCTCGCCGGTTTGAATTTTCCTCAAATTTGATTTCGTAAATTCATGCATTATTAATGTTTTCTTTGTGTTTATTTGAACTCAGGATGATTGTTAGGTCGCATTAGAACCATTACATGCAAGCTTTAACGTCCAAAATGCCAATTGCCATGGTTAGGGCTTTAAGAACGGTCTGAATCGAACTGATCGATACAGGGACTTTCAATCGAAACTAATATTACCAATGAATCCAGGAGGGTCGAAATAGGTGGGCTAGGTCTTCTTTTTGCTTGTAATTTTCGTATTTCGCAGGTTTGAGGACCATCGTCGCCGGAGAAGACGACCGGAGCTAGGGCTCCGGCGTCGCTGACTGGCTTGGACCGGTTGACTCCGATTGACTGCAGGCGTGGCGTCTTCGTGCTTCCTGATTCGCTCTCTCTTTCCAACTGGACCCCACGCGTGGGCTGACTGTGTTTGATACAAATCAGTGACACGTTGATGCATATATTCAATCAATTTCCACTTTCAAAACAACAAATGACAGATGGCCTAGTGGTTAAGGCGCTCACTGTGTGTAGATACCCCTCAGGGTCACAAGTTCGATCCTCTCCAGCACCTGGTTTTGCATTCTTTTTTCAAAACTTGCATTTTCTTCATATTTTTCTATTTTCTAATTTATTTAATATTTTGCATATCATTTAATTTCTTTTCAATATTTTTATTTATGCATTAAAAAATCATCAAAAATTATTTTTCTTTTTACATTATTTCCCAGAAAATCTTTATTTAATTTAATAAATTAAAAAATACAATTTTGCATGCATATTTATTTTTATTCATAATTTTGCATTTAAAACACATTTAATTAGTTTTAAATTATTAAATTGCATCAAAAATCCCAAAAATTTTTTAGCATATTTATATTATTTCCAGCATGTCATATTTTCTCATTCAAAACTTGCACTTTTCTAACATTTTTCTCTTGTTCGATTCATCTCGTATTTTAGATTTCTCATTCTTTTCTGGGTTGATCCGATTCGAGACGACTTTTCTTTATCATTTTATTTTTCCAATAATATAACTGTCTATGGGATGTAATAGTTTAAATTAGGCTTTTATTTTCCGCAAAGTTTAAATTATGTATCTGCCCCAAAGCCATGTAATAGCGTAGGACATTTACCTTTCCGCACTTTACATTCCGCATTTTAATTTCCGCACTTATAAGCGCTAGTAACTAGGCGTGTATGGCAAGATAATAATGAACATAGCCCACTAATTTTCAAGATAAAAATATCTGAAATCGACACACTCTTCTCACACATGCACCCCTTAGAGTAATTATCTCTCGTTGCCTTACGAATTCAAATGGTCATGTCCCTCGTATCCTAGCACCGTTGCCTTCAAAACAAATCATCATAGTCCCTTCGATACAAAGATCATAAGACCCACGATGTCGCCTCCGAATACATGATCTTGATCCTCGATTGTCGCCTACGAAAAATGATGATAGTCCCTTCGAATGTGCTAGGACACTTCCTACAAGTTGCCTTCTATGACCATCCGATGTCCCTTCGAATGTCCCGTCTACATCCAATGAATGGAGTTACCTACCAACTAATGGTATGGATAACGCTATTCTAAAGGAACATAAAACAACGCGAAAACGACCAATTCTGAGTAGGTAATAAGACTTTTAGTTGCTTGCTCTATCCAAATGCTTTTCACACCTCACACTTTTGTCAAAGTTCAAACTCTTTTCAAAACGAAACATTTCCAAACACTTTGTATACATTTCTACATGAATCATTACAAAGTCAAATCGAAATGCCTTTTCAAAACATTTTTGTCAAACACACAGAAAGCACAATTTTAAAGTGATCTAGAGCAACTAAGAGCCCGTAGATAACTACGGATGAAAAGGGGTGCTAATACCTTCCCTTTTCATAACCTTCTCCCTTACTCAGAATCTAACGAAGGTCTTTTTCTATACTTTTACCTTCCCTTAATTGGATAAAAATAAAAGTCGGTGGCGACTCTTGCTATCCGCACATTTGCGATACAAAACACTAAAAAGTCAGTTCACCGTATCACACTGTTCTATATCATGCTATGAACACATTAAAATCATTAGTTGCAAGCAAAACACACTCAAATGTAAAACACGAATTCAAGAAAAAATGCAAATCGGAGCAACTCATATGGCATGTTTCAACGTGTTATGATCATGTATGATGATGTATACTTACTCAGACTTACCTTAGGATCATAATGGAATGCTCAAAAGTGATTGAAAGTGGCTGGAAAGTAGAATACGAATTTGCCAACTTTGAGAGAATTTTGAGAAAATTCTAGGGTTTGTGTTAGGTTGGGAATCCGTGTAAGAGATGTCTCCAAAGTCCCTTGAACTTGTAAGAAAGCCATGTATTTATAGATGAATGGAATTAGGTTAAGACATTGAGAGAAAATATTCTCCATAAATGGAGAATGTTTGATTTGAAAAATTTCACAAAATATTTCCAAATATGTTCAATCTTCTTGAACGAAATTGACAGCTTGCAATGAGCTATCTTGGACCCCAAGCCATGTAAATATCTAGCCCATCTTGCCTTATCTTTTATTTTTGCATTTTATTTAATTAAATTTGAATTTAAGCTATTAAATTCAAAAATAAATAAATAAATTGGATGAAGGGCGTGGCTTGCTGCATGGTGATCATGGATTATCTTATGGTCAAGTTTAAAGCACAAAATCTTAGGCCCATTTGGAAATTTTTGGCTTTTACAATGTATTTCTCTTTATGCACCTTCCCAAAAATGCTCAACTTGCACAATTTGTAGCTTGCTCAATTTTTAACATTTTTGGGTGTTCTTGGACTTTTTGGAAAGCTCAATATGTCTTCTAAACAGCCCTTTTGGTTTCATCTTCATTGAAGTTTCCATGCTCATGAACACTTCTTTGCAAAAAGATGACTTTTGTTGACTTTTCTAGAAGGGCCTATAATGTCTTGATCCATAACTTCCAGATGAAGCATTTTCTGCCCAAGCCTGTGAGACATGAAGTTGTAGAGAATTGAATTCTCTTCAAAATGAGCTGTGGTGGAAAAAAAATTGATAAATTATGTGAAAGTTATGCCTGGTCAAAGTTCTGTTGACTTTTGTCTAGAGAAACCCTAATTTGGAAACTTTGACTTCTGATCAAATCTTGACTTTTCTTGAGGAATCATGATCAACCCTTGATCAAATGATGAATATTACTTTAAAATATTGATGTTGACCAAAAATTATGAAGTTTGACTGTAGGTTGACCATAGTTGACTTTTTGTCCAATACAACTGATTTTCATCCATCTGAGCATTTGTCTGAGCAAACTTGACTTGTTAGGCTTGAAACTTGACATGGAGATTCTTTGAAACATATGATGAGGCATGATGACCATTTGAAATGTTGGATGTCCATCTTGACTTGAGAATGGCAATTCCCTGGTTTGGATTGATTGCTTAGGAGAGGGTTTATCTGGTCAACCCTTGTGAAATCCTTGAGTATGGACATGTGAAATGTCTTGAGAAATGGGAGGGCAAATTTTGGGGTATAACACTAAGTCCAAGTTTTTTATGAAAGCGGTTCGAGTTTTGAAAACAAGAATCCTTTGAAAAAATAGGGAAGATTTTGAAAATTAAAGAATATGGGAGGAGATGAAGAGGCTAACCTAAGTGCATAAAGTAAAAGGTAAGGGTAAAGAAAGATCTAACCAGGTGAAAAAAACTAGTGCTTGACATAAAGAGCCAATACCATATCCCATCCTTCAGATTACCATATAAGCAACGAATAACCAGACCCAAAAAAAACCAAGCTTCGGATCAATCAATGCCTTAGGTGAATTCTTGTCTCAAGAAAAGGAACGGACAGAGTAACGGTTGTATTTAGAGGAAATCCACTCTTAATCGAGTATAATGGAATAACCATACAAAGCTAATAATCAAGCAAGACAGAATAACACCAAGGGCACATAATTCTCCAAGCTGAGGTAAGGGTCTTAATCCTAAGTCCAAAGATCAAACTCCGAGCATAAGGATAATAACCAAGTCCAATTAAAAGTCTTTTATGTTCAAGTTGAATTATTAGGTATTTTGAAAAAGGAAAACAAAGCTCAAGTGAGCAAAATTCAAAATGACAAGAAAATAAAGTGCTCAAGTGAGCAAATAAGAAAAAATGACATGAAATGTAAATGCCAAAATTAAAGTGCATAAAATTAAAGAGCATAAAAAATAAAAGCGAAAAGTAAACAGCATAGAAAATAAAAGTGGAAAGCAAATAGCATAAAATAAAAGAATTAATAAAGGTTAGCAAGATGATCATCTTGAAACTTGTCAAGTATATCATCGAATTGTTAGTAATTAGTCGTCATCAAGGTGACCATCTTGAAACTTATGTATGAAGACTTGCCAAAAGCTTGATAGAATCAACGTGACTACACGAAAAGTTTCCATTGCTTTTTGTCAAGTATATCACCGGTTTTAGAATTATTACATCACTTGATCAAAGATGATTGAGAATTTAAAATGAACAAGGTTAGTGGAAACTTGCCAGAAGCTTGATTAAAAAATCAACGCGACCACACGACAAGCGCCACAGGTGTTGAACCAAAATCAAAGCTCAAGTCATCTTTTGGGGCTTATGTTTGAACATTAAAGTTCATGCCACCAATTGATCACTTTTTCTGAATCGGGACAAAAGAAAAATAAGATGGAGAAGAAAAAATGAGTTCCAAATTTATTTTGCATCAGATGAATTTATTCGGTCTAACTTCGTCAAAATCAATCAACTTTCTTGGTGGATTTGGTTAAGAGACCTATCAACACCCAAATTCTATTGATGTTGAGGAAATTTGTGACTCCAAATAAATTCAGAAATCAGCAAAATAAAAAGGTATTATAAGTAATTTAAATGATGGATAAAACATAATTTGAAATCAATTTATTTAATTGGATTTTATTGACGAAATACATAAATGGTATTTTTTTTATCAAAATAAAATTCCAAGAAAATTGTCTAAGGTCAAACAGAGGTCAACAAGTGTTGACAGTTTTTTTTAGAATTTTTTAATATACAAAACTATTTTTAAAATAAAGGAAAAATGGTGAAATAAACCAAAAATGACAAAAAAAAATAGAAAAATCAGAAAGAAAAAAATGAGGTCACTAATATTTGTCAAATGACCATTGGATCCTTCCATAATTTTTAAATGTCAAAAAGTATTTTAAAACATTTAAAAACATCAAATAAAAGAGAAAAATCATTTAAAAAAATACCAAATCTGAAAATAAATTATGAAAAAATAAAAATCAGAAAGAGAATATTTGAAAATATTTTTGTGAATTTTTTCAGGATTTTTTAGTCAAAAATGAATTTTATATGATTTTTTGAAGTTTAAAACATTTAAAATATAAAATCAGAAATATAAAAACAAAAGCCAAAAAATATGGACCATTAGATCATAGTCAAAACGTGTAAGTAATCACATCCAATGGACAAGGCGCGTTGTGCTTGATATGGACCTCCTTGCTTTTCACACCAGATCATGAATTTAAATTAAATTAAAAAACAAAACAAGGAAAGATATCACGCGTTGGATCGAGTCTGACTCACAAAAGTAATCAGATCCAAGGGCTCCAATTACGCTGCACGATGTGACACCCAAAATTAATTCAATTATTAAATAATTAGAAATTTAATTATTAATTTAATTAAAGGTTTAATTATTAATATTTTCGGATTAATGGGTTTAATTATTTAATTAAATAAAGGAAGGTTGGGGGTGTAAAGTTGAATTGGAGGTGTATGGAGTAAAAAGCTCTACTTAATCCTAATTTATTTATATTATTTGGCAAATAAAAAGGAATAAATAAAGGAATAAAAGGAACAAGTGAGGAAAGGAAATAAGGATTTGCATTCTACGTGAGATTGGAAAAGAGAAGAGAAAGAGGAGAAAAAGCCAATCGCCGAGAATTCGAAGATTCATCGCGAGGTAAAGGGGGATGGAATAATTGAATATGCCCTAATGTTATAATCCGACGTAAAACCTTGATTGGAATTGGTATGAACGGTGAATTTGTGTAATATGATTCTAGGATGAATAGAGAACATGTTTATGTAATCAATTGGATAAAAATTGCAGTAATTAATTCTGTTTTATGATGATATGAGGTTTGGTGAAGTTTGGGTGTAATAGGAATTCGTACCAGTGAAGAAAAGTTGTGTTTTTGATGAAAAACAACAGTATGGGTCGACACAAGCCTTTATGAATCGATGCATGCAGTGTAATTTTTGAAAACCAGAAGCTTTGAAAAGCTATGCATCGACTCATAGAGCCATGCATCGATCCATAGGGGGAATTTTGAAGCTATGCAACAATGCAAGATGTGTATGCATCGATACATAGGCCAAAAATAGGGCTATGCATCGATGCAAGATGCGTATGTGTCGACACATACTGAAGAAAATTTTAAAAAAGCAGAAAATTTTATGTTATGCATCGATTCGTATCAATTTTGGGTTGATGCAAGCTAGTTATGCATTGATGTATAGCCTTATGCATCGATGCATACTGTGTTGGACTGAACATGATTTCTCTGAAACGGTTTCGGCCATATCTTCTCGACCGTAACTCCGATTTAGGCGTAGTTGGTATCGTTGGAAAGCTTAGAACGAGTATTATCTGTTAATAAAATTTTCAAAACCATAAATTGAGATCTTGAGGAATTAATATGGTTTCCGTAATAAGAATTCGTTGTGATTCGTGAAATATTCGTTGCGTATATGTGTTGTATGTTAATTCTATGTGTTGAAATTAACGGCATATAATTGTGATTGTATTGCTATTATATATTATTGTTGATGTTGTATATTCATGAATGCTTGTTGATCTCATGAATTATTGTTGTTGTTGTTGTATATGTCGGTGACAGTCTTACTAGTTAAAGGGTAAGCGTTTGGCATATTTATGCTTTGTGATAATTTGTTTCATGATTATGATGTACCTGTTATCCATTATGATTGAGTTGTTATCATGTGATATATATTGGTGTTGGTATTGTGTGGAATTATGTAGTGATCATATTCCGTTGATTGAAAGTTGCATGCTTCTGATGTGCATGCATAAGCATTGTTGATGGTTTATTCCCATTGTGCAGAATTGAACTTGCAGGGCCAATAAACTTACCTAATGGACAGAGGTGGTGAGGCTAGATTCTTGACCCAGTGATGTATGGACGAATCATTGATTTACGCTGTTTTCCGAGGTGTAAACGGAACAGGGTGTGGACTTGGTTCACGATTGGTACCACATGCATTCGAGTCTGCATTGCAATTGTACTTGTAACATGTTAGGATGAATTCCAGTGTTGCAATTGCATTGATTGTTGTTGTATGCATGATGAATATGTGAATTGTGTTTGTGAATCGTATGCTAACGCTGTTAACAAGGGTGAATAATGAATTGATTTGTTTTATTGTTTTGAGAAATGTATGATGCATTTCAATCTTGATGAAATCTCACCCTTACTTTAATGATTTCAGATTGAGGAGTATAGCAGCTCGAGAAATTGGTGAGGACAGCTTTTAGAGTTGTGCTACGTAGTTAGTCCGCGTGTCAGTGTCATGCTCTGGTAGTTGTAACACTGGGGAACGATTGATTAGAATTTTTATGGATTTAAAACTGGTTATTTTGGTTTATGTTGGGAATACTTATTGATTGAATTATTCCGGATTTTTATGTTATATTTCCGTTGTTTAAACATAATCCTTGGTTTCGCTTTCTTTCATAAGTTTTTTAGTAAAAAGGCATGATTATTGTTTTTGGTTATTTGAATTAATTAAATTGTGACGCCCTTGATGTTATGAATAAAACTCTAATTAAAATTATATAAATCGCGGGTAAATTAGAAGGGGTGTTACACAAGTGGTATCAAAGCATAGTCGGTCGTGTCTTAATGTCATTATCCCTTTGTACGCAACAAGTGTGTACAACACTATCGGTACTTGTTGCTTTTCTGATTGCTTATTGCAGGAGTAGTGTGAAATAAGTGGGGGAGAAGATATGCTTCCGGATATGTTCCGATTGTAAGTCACTGGTACGAGGTACTGCTTGGGAAGACAGTGCAAGAGTGGTTAAAAATGTTGGAATCATTTGGATCGTGAGTCATAGTTGGAAGTGCAAAAAGGTGAGTACAATTCTGAGAATGGAAAGTGTTGGTAATGATGGTTTATACTCCAGTATGATTATCGGATGTCTATTGACAAATTGAGGACTTGATCACCCTTAATCTCTTGTTGATAGTAGACGAAGTCGTATTGGATGGTATACAATTGTCTTGCTATCCAATTGGGACATAAAGTGACGAATATGAATGAAGTTTGGTAGAAGCTTGTGAACCATATGATTTGACGAAGACTCTAATAAGGATAATGAATTAAGATGGATGATCAGAGTTGCGCAATTATTAATGATGGTGTGGTAGTGTTTATGTTGTATTCCTCGACGGAGGTGAAAGGGAAAGCTAAGAGTGATGAATTGCCTGTTGTGAATGAATTTCCAAAATTGTTTTCGGAAGATGTTAGTGAGTTTCCACCTGAGGGGGAAGTGGAGTTTACTATAGATTTGATTCCTGGAACTAGTCTGGTGTCGATGGCGCCTTATCGCATGTCGGCATCTGAATTGTCTGAGTTAAAGAAACAGTTGGAGGAATTACTTGAGAAAAAGTTTATTCGGCCTAGTGTTTCACCGTGGGGTGCTCCTGTGTTGTTGGTTAAAAAGAAGGAAGGTACAATGAGACTGTGTGTTGATTATAGGCAGTTGAACAAAGTTACAATCAAGAATCGGTATCCATTGCCGAGGATTGATGATTTGATGGATCAATAGTTGGAGCTTGTGTATTTAGTAAGATTGATTTGAGGTCTGGATATCATCAGATTCGTGTGAAGACGGAAGATATTCAGAAAACTGCATTTAGAACGAGGTATGGACATTATGAGTATTCTGTTATGTCGTTTGGAGTTACTAATGCACCTGGTGTTTTCATGGAGTATATGAACAAAATATTTCATCCGTATCTTGATAAGTTTGTGGTAGTGTTTATTGATGATATTTTGATCTATTCAAAGAATGATGAAGAGCATGCAGAACATCTTAGAATTGTGTTAGAACTGTTGAAAGAGAAGAAGTTGTATGCGAAGTCGTCTAAGTGTGAATTCTGGTTAAGTGAAGTAAGTTTTCTTGGTCATGTGATTTCCAAGAATGGCATTGTTGTTGATCCTACGAAGGTAGAAGCGGTATCTCAGTGGGAAGCGCCGAAGAATGCTTCTGAAATCCGTAGTTTCCTTGGTCTTGTAGGTTACTACAGAAAGTTCATAGAAGGATTTTCGAAGTTGGCTTTACCGTTGACTAAGTTGACCATAAAGGGTCAAGTGTTTGTTTGGGATACTGAATGTGAGAAAGGATTCCAAGAGTTGAAGAAAAGGTTGACTAGTACTCTGATTCTGATTTTGCCGAATCCAGCAGAATCTTTTGTTGTGTATTATGATGCGTCATTGATGGGATTAGGTGGTGTTTTGATGCAAGATAAGGAGGTTGTGGCTTATGCTTCAAGACAATTGAAAGTTCATGAAAGGAATTATCCGACTCATGATTTAGAATTGGCAGCAGTGGTATTTGTTTTGAAATTATGGAGGCATTACTTGTACGATTCTCGATTTGAGGTATTCAGTGATCATAAGAGTCTGAAATATCTCTTCGATCAGAGAGAGTTGAATATGAGGCAGAGGAGATGGTTAGAATTTCTGAAAGATTATGATTTTGGTTTGAATTACCATCCCAGTAAGGCAAACGTTGATGCAGATGCATTGAGTAGGAAGTCCTTGCATATGTCTATGCTGATGGTTCGTGAATTAGAATTAGTTGAACAGTTCAGATACTTGATTTTGGTATTGTCATACCCAAAAAATTTCCCTCCTATTCCTCAAAACATTTCATACATCCATGCTCAAGGATTCCTCAAGGGTTGATCATACAAACCCTCTCCTAGACAATCAACCCAAACTAGGGTTTAGCAATTCTCAGATCCAGATGGACTTCCAACATCTCCAATGGTTTTCATGCCTCCTCATATGCTTCAAATACTCTCCATGTCAAGTTTCAAGCCTCACAAGTCAAGTTTCCTCAGACAACTGCTCAGATGGTTGAAAATCAGTTGTATTGGACAAAAAGTCAATTATGGTCAACATGCAGTCAAACTTCATGATTTTTGGTCAACATCCTCATTTTGAAGTTACATTCATCATTTGATCAAGGGTTGATCATTATTCATCAAGAAAACTCAAGATTTGCTCAAAAGTCAAACTTTCCAAATTAGGGTTTCTCAGTAAAAAGTCAACTGAACTTTGACTGAGCATAACTTCTTCATACTTTCTCAGAAATTTTTCCACCACCTCTTGTTTTGAAGGAAATTCAATTCTCTACAACTTCATGTCTCACAAGAATGTTCAAAAAATGCTTCATTTGGAAGATACGGATCAAAACATTACAGGTCCTTTTCAAAGTCAACAAAAAGTCAACTTTTTGTTTTAAAGATATATTGAGCATGGAAACTCCAATTGAGATGAAACCAAAGAGGTTGGTTAGAGGACTCTTAGAGCTTTCCAAAAAGTCTAAGAACACTCAAAAATGTGGGAAATTGAGCAAAATACACCTTGTGCAAGTTGGGCAATTTTGAAGAAGTGCACAAAGAGAGATACTTGTAAAAATCAAAAATTTTGCAAATGGGCCTAGTTTTTATTCATTCAAACTTGTTCCTTATACAATTAGGAACATCCAAGCCCAATGCCACAAATTTTAACTTTACTTTTCTATTTAATTTGGATTTTATTCATTTAAATACAAATTAAATTCAAAAATAAAGTATAAAATCAAAATTAATTGCAAATTGATTTTTTCTCTCATTCTTGAGATCCAAGTAACCCATAAAGGCTGGCAAATTTCGAAATTATGATTAATTTGGCAAGAATTTGATTGAAATTGATCAAAAAAGATAAGATTTGATTTTGTACAAAATCAAATGATCTTTGCATTGATTAACCATTATTTGTTCCTCAAATCAGCTCAATTTCCATCCATTATAAATATACAATGCATATCACATGTATTGAAACAGAAAAATTGCCTTAAGAACCCTAACCTAAAGTGAAAAAATCAGTGACCTTCAAGTAATCTGCAGCCCTAGTTCCAGTGGATTTGAATTGGTTTTGAGCATTCAAACACCTTCCTTGATACCCCGGGAGTGATTCCAGACCTTTACATCATTCAAAAGCATCAAGAATCACGAAATCCGAATTTGGTTTGTTCATGTTTTTTTCAAAATCGATTTCCATTATTCATGCATTTTTAACACTTTTTGATTGTTTGTTCATGATCAGCATCAAGTTTGCAAGCTATCTGGGTAGCCCAATCGTGTTTTAATGGCCTGGAACGAAAATCACCATTGTTAGGGTTTTCGGTTTCGAATTAGGGTTTCCTTAAAACGGAAAAATTGGACCAAGAGACCACCACCATCGTGTTCAGAACGATGTTTCCAATTGAACCATGCCTTTGAATGTCATTTATATTGCCTGTGTTTGATTTTGAGATTTGCAGGGACTATAGCGTCGCACTGAGGCCGACGCTATCTTTTCAAAAATTCAAAACGAAGAAGACGAAGCTTGGCGCGTGATCTGGACCATCAGGGAGCGACGTCTGTCCAAAATCCATTCGCTCCGTTTTCTAAACACGTGTGCAAGATAGCTCGGTTGGTAAAGGCAGCGCGTTGTGAAGGGAATGACCTAAGTTCGAATCCCAGCCATGGCAAAGCATTTTTCACAAGTTTGCATATTTTTTCTATTTTCATATTTTATTTTAATATTTTTCATACTATTTAATTTATCTTTCATAATTTTTATCATGCATTTAAAAAATACCAAAAATATTTATTTTTTGCATACACATCAGAAAAATGTTTATTTAATTTTTAAAATTAAAATTATTATTTTTGCATGCATATTTAATTTAATTTCTATTTTATCATTTAAATCACTTTTAATTGATTTTTAATTATCAAATTAACTCCAAAAAATCCCAAAAAAATTATTTTAGCATATTAATGTTATTTCCAGCATGAAAACATTTTTTCTCATTCAAAAATTATCATTTTTACTAACATTTTCCTCTTATTCAATTTCCTCGTATTTCCCGATTTTTCATCTGTTCACAGGTTACACCGTTTCGGACAATTTTTTATCGTTTTCTTTTCATATTATGTAATTGCCTATGGGATGTAATAGTTTAATTAGGACTTTTATTTTCCGCATTTTTCAATTATGTATCTGCCCCAAAGCCATGTAATAGCGTAGGATTTATCTTTCCGCACTTTATATTTCCGCAGTTTACTTTCCGCATCTTACAAACTGTTAGTAATTAGGCGTGTATGGCAAGATTAAAATTGGACATAGACCACTCGTAATTTCAAGATAAACATATATCTGAATTGACACACTCTTTTCACACATGCACCCCTTAGGGTAATTCTCTCTCGTTGCCATTACGAATTCAAATGGTCAAGTACCTCGAACGTAGAGGTATTCTAGCACCGTTGCCTTCAAAACAAATCATCATAGTACCTTCGATACAAAGATCATAGACCCACGATGTCGCCTACGAATACATGATCTTGACCCTCGATTGTCGCCTACGAAAAATGATGATAGTCCCTTCGAATGTGCTAGGATACTTCCTACAAGTTGCTTTCTTTGACCATACGACGTCCCTTCGAATGTCCCGCTTACATCCAACGAATAGGGTTACCTACCAACTAATGGTATGGATAGAAATATTCTAAAGGAACGTAAATAACACGAAAACGACCAATTCTGAGTAGGTAATAAGACTTTTAGTTGCTTGCTCAAACAAAATACTTTTTTTCACACCACACACTTTTGTCAAAGTTCAAAACTCTTTTCAAAACGAAACATTTCCGAACACTTTGTATACATTCCTACATGAATCATTACAAAGTCAAAGCGAAATGCCTTTTCAAAACATTTTTGTCAAACACACAGAAAGCACAATTTTAAAGTGATCTAAGAGCAACTAAGAGCCCGTAGATAACTACGGATGGAAAGGGGTGCTAATACCTTCCCTTTTCATAACCTTCTCCCTTACTCAGAATCTAACGAAGGTCTTTTCCTGTTCTTTTCACCTTCCCTTAATTGGATAAAAGAAAAGTCGGTGGCGACTCTTGCTATCCGCACATTTGCGATACAAAAATTCTCAAAGTCAGTTCACCGTGTTACAGGTATGCGAGACTACTTCTGATAGCGTTAAGTTGGGTATGTTGAAGTTGACTAATGGTATTCTTGAGGAAATTCAAACTGGATAGAAATCTGATGTTGGTTTGGTGGATAAGTTGACATTGATTAACCAAGGTCAAGGGGGTGAATTCCGAATTGACGAAAATGATGTTATGAGATGTGGTGATAGAGTGTGTGTCCCAGATATTGCAGA
Source organism: Vicia sativa (assembly GCA_021764765.1). Taxonomy (NCBI): domain Eukaryota; kingdom Viridiplantae; phylum Streptophyta; class Magnoliopsida; order Fabales; family Fabaceae; genus Vicia; species Vicia sativa. Next base: position 33,057,276 of record CM038794.1, read on the forward strand.
ACTTCGGAAAAGTATTTTGGAAGAAGGACATCGTAGTGGATTGAGTATTCATCCCGGTGCTACTAAGATGTATCATGACTTGAAAAAGTTATTTTGGTGGCCTGGAATGAAAAAGGAAATTGCTGAGTTTGTTTATGCTTGTTTGGTTTGCCAGAAATCAAAGATTGAACATCAGAAACTGTCAAGATTGATGGAACCGTTGTTTGTTCCGGAGTGGAAATGGGATGGCATTTCTATGGATTTTGTATCTGGTTTGCGTAGGACGGCGAAGAATTGTGATTCTATTTGGGTTATTGTTGATCGGTTGACGAAATCTTCTCATTTTATTCCGATAAGAATGGATTATCCGATGGAGAGGTTGGCAGAATTGTATGTTGAGAAGATTGTAAGTTTGCATGGTATTCCTTCTAGTATTGTGTCGGATAGAGATCTGAGGTTTACGTCTAAGTATTGGACGTGGCTGCAAGAAGCTTTGGGTACTAAGTTGAGATTGAGTTTCGCTTATCATCCGCAGACAGATGGTCAGACGGAGAGAACGATTCAGTCGTTAGAGGATTTGTTGAGAGCTTGTATGTTGGAGAAAGGTGGAGCTCGGGATAGCTATTTATCGTTGATTGAGTTTACCTACAACAATAGTTTTCATTCGAGTATTGGTATGGCTCTGTTTGAGGCATTGTATGGTGAGAGGTGTCGGACACCGTTGTGTTGGTACGAATCTGGAGAAAGTGTTGTGATTGGACCAGAGATTGTCCAACAGACTTCGGAAAAGATTAAGATGATTCAGGAGAAGATGAAAGCTTCTCAGAGTCGTCAGAAAAGTTATCATGATAAGAGGAGGAAAGATCTTGAGTTTAGTGAAGGCGATCATGTGTTTATGCAGGTTACTCTGATGACTGGTATTGGTCGGACTTTGAAGTCAAAGAAGTTGACTCCGCGCTTTATTGGTCTGTATCAATCACCAAGAAGGTTGGAAGAGTTGCTTATCAGATTGCTTTACCACCGTCACTTGCGAATTTGCATGATGTCTTCCATGTATCTCAGTTGAGGAAGTACATTCCTGATCCGTCTCATGAGATTCAGGTAGATGACGTACAGGTACGAGATAATTTGATTGTTGAAGCATTACCTGCGAGAATTGAGGATCGGAAGGTGAAGCAATTACGTGGTAAAGAGATAGCGCTGGTGAAAGTAGCTTGGGGAGGACCAGCAGGTGGAAATGTAACTTGGGAACTGGAGAGCCAGATGAAGGACTCGTATCCCGAACTTTTCGTCTAAGGTATGTTTTCGAGGACGAAAACTCTTTTAGTAGGGGAGAGTTGTGACACCCCAAATTAATTCAATTATTAAATAATTAGAAATTTAATTATTAATTTAATTAAAGGTTTAATTATTAATATTTTTGGATTAATGGGTTTAATTATTTAATTAAATAAAGGAACGTTGGGGGTGTAAAGTTGAATTGGAGGTGTATAGAGTAAAAAGCTTTACTTAATCCTAATTTATTTATTTATATTATTTGGAAAATAAAAAGGAATAAATAAAGAAATAAAAGGAACAAGTGAGGAAAGGAAATAAGGATTTGCATTCTACGTGAGATTGGAAAAGAGAAGAGAAAGAGGAGAAAAAGCCAATCGCCGAGAATTTGAAGATTCATCGCGAGGTAAGGGGGGATTGAATCTGATTTTTATGCCTTATAGGTTTTGAGAATCGATAGAATAATTCAATCCGTTAGGAATCTCGAATTGAAATAATTGAATATGCCCTAATGTTATAATCCGACGTAAAACCTTGATTGGAATTGGTATGAACGGTGAATTTGTGTAATATGATTCTAAGATGAATAGAGAACATGTTTCTGTAATCAATTGGATAAAAAATTGCAGTAATTAATTCCTTTTTATGATGATATGAGGTTTGGTGAAGTTTGGGTGTAATAGGAATTCGTAACAGTGAAGAAAAGTTGTGTTTTTGATGAAAAACAACAGTATGGGTCGACACAAGCCTTTATGAATCGATGCATGCAGTGTAATTTTTGAAAACCAGAAGCTTTGAAAAGCTATGCATCGACTCATAGAGCCATGCATCGATCCATAGGGGGAATTTTGAAGCTATGCAACAATGCAAGATGTGTATGCATCGATACATAGGCCAAAAATAGGGCTATGCATCGATGCAAGATGCGTATGTGTCGACACATACTGAAGAAAATTTTAAAAAAGCAGAAAATTTTATGTTATGCATCGATTCGTATCAATTTTGGGTTGATGCAAGCTAGTTATGCATTGATGTATAGCCTTATGCATCGATGCATACTGTGTTGGACTGAACATGATTTCTCTGAAACGGTTTCGGCCATATCTTCTCGACCGTAACTCCGATTTAGGCGTAGTTGGTATCGTTGGAAAGCTTAGAACGAGTATTATCTGTTAATAAAATTTTCAAAACCATAAATTGAGATCTTGAGGAATTAATATGGTTTCCGTAATAAGAATTCGTTGTGATTCGTGAAATATTCGTTGCGTATATGTGTTGTATGTTAATTCTATGTGTTGAAATTAACGGCATATAATTGTGATTGTATTGCTATTATATATTATTGTTGATGTTGTATATTCATGAATGCTTGTTGATCTCATGAATTATTGTTGTTGTTGTTGTATATGTCGGTGACAGTCTTACTAGTTAAAGGGTAAGCGTTTGGCATATTTATGCTTTGTGATAATTTGTTTCATGATTATGATGTACCTGTTATCCATTATGATTGAGTTGTTATCATGTGATATATATTGGTGTTGGCATTGTGTGGAATTATGTAGTGATCATATTTCGTTGATTGAAAGTTGCATGCTTCTGATGTGCATGCATAAGCATTGTTGATGGTTTATTCCCATTGTGCAGAATTGAACTTGCAGGGCCAATAAACTTACCTAATGGACAGAGGTGGTGAGGCTAGATTCTTGACCCAGTGATGTATGGACGAATCATTGATTTACGCTGTTTTCCGAGGTGTAAACGGAACAGGGTGTGGACTTGGTTCACGATTGGTACCACATGCATTCGAGTCTGCATTGCAATTGTACTTGTAACATGTTAGGATGAATTCCAGTGTTGCAATTGCATTGATTGTTGTTGTATGCATGATGAATATGTGAATTGTGTTTGTGAATCGTATGCTAACGCTGTTAACAAGGGTGAATAATGAATTGATTTGTTTTATTGTTTTGAGAAATGTATAATGCATTTCAATCTTGATGAAATCTCACCCTTACTTTAATGATTTCAAATTGAGGAGTATAGCTGCTCGAGAAATTGGTGAGGACAGCTTTTAGATTTGTGCTACGTAGTTAGTCCGCGTGTCAGTGTCATGTTCTGGTAGTTGTAACACTGGGGAACGATTGATTAGAATTTTTATGGATTTAAAATTGGTTGTTTTGGTTTATTTTGGGAATAATTATTGATTGAATTATTCCGGATTTTTATGTTATATTTCCGCTATTTAAACATAATCCTTGGTTTCGTTTTCTTTCATAAGTTCTTCAGTAAAAAGGCATGATTACTGTTTTTGGTTATTTGAATTAATTAAATTGTGACGCCCTTGATGTTATGAATAAAACTCTGATTAAAATTATATAAATCGCGGGTAAATTAGAAGGGGTGTTACACACGATATTGTAAACACACCGAATCTAATTCAAAAACATTACATGTCAAGCCCTCATTGGTTAAAGATAGACACATTGGTCGTCTTCAACCTCCAGCCATCATCCATACATGATTCTCAAACTGTAAAATCAATGCACATAAGTGGTATCCTTGGATTCGTCTCTTCAAAATGATCTTAACCACATGCTCACGAAGAATTTATTTACACTTAGTGAAGAGAAATTTGGAGAAAAAAACTCAAACAATAACGAGCATGAGTTTGATGAAATTCTCAGTCAATACTTGATGAAAACATAAATGGTGAAGATCACAAGGATCAGGGAGATGAGGAGAATACAATAGAACTTGATTTGACACCATTTGATGAAGATTCCTACCTGAACAAAGTTCACTTTTAGAGCTCTGAAACTGGACTTGGATGGCACGATTCAGGGAGTTTCAAGGCACGGTTCTTGTTCTGTTAGCTTCGGGGAGGTTCAAGGAAGAAGAATCAATGGTTAATATCAAATTGGAAGTGGTTTAAACACAAATTCGAAGTTGCAGAAATGTGAGGTTTTGAGAGAGTTTAGCAGCGATTTTATGGCTATCAAAGCTTGAGGAAATGAGTGGAATGACTTGCTTATTTATAGGAGAAGTGAATGGGATCAAAAGAGAGGGTGTATGATGAAATTTAGAGCGAAATCGTGCACACTTGCATCATGAACAAAGTGTGACTTGTAAGTTATCAAAATGACCTCATTTCAAGTGCAATTTGCATCAAAACGCATATGGGCAATTAGTTAAACATTTTTAGCATCTAAACTTTGAGTAATTCGCCTTGTAATCCAAGTTTACATGTTATAAATTTTCTTATTCAAAGCAAAATTGGATGACATAGAGCCTCCTTCAAACATGTATGGCTTATTGCTCAAGAACCTTTATGAAACAACCTTGAGCTCTTTGGAAAGCTGAGATTTCAAGGTGTACAATGCACTTGGAAAGTTATAATTTGGTATCTTGAGCTAGAAGTTATGATCCTTTGAAATCACCAAAAACAAATTGTCTTCTTCACACTTATAAAAATTTCTAAGTTTGGTAAAAAAATGACTTATAATGTTTTCAATCCAAACATGGACTTCCATTCAAAATTTGCTCTCTCATTCAAAGATGAAATGAAGTAGATCCCTCAAAGAGCATTTTTCAAAAAGAACCATCCAGAAACTCCAAAAATTGAGAAAGTTATGGCCTTGTGAAGTTGAGGAAAATATGTGAAATGACCTATAATCTTTTGACTTTTTCAAGAAACTTCCAAACACTTTCAATCCTTGAAACTTAATTGGAGATAAAGTTCACATCTTCAAGATTTTTGTGAAAAAATACTGACCTCAAGGTAATAAATTATGATCAAGATATGATCTCTTGAAGTTGATTGACAAAAAATTGAGAAATTCATCAAAGACTTGTAATCTTTTGACCTCATAGGCAAATTTCCAAGCATTTTCTTTTCCTACCAATTGAACTAAGTTGTATTAGACATCCTTAAGTTCATTGGGAAAAATAATGGGCTCAAGGAGACAAGGGGTGACAAAGTTATGATCCTTTGAAGTCATACAAGATAGATGAAGCATCAGTCTAGAGAGTTAGCAATCATAGACCCCCAAAACAATCTCCTCATCAATAAAACTCCTTGGATCAAAGCATATTTATATTATAAGTCCTTTTAAGAATAAAATGACTTTGAAATCATCCATAAACATCATACAAACACCAAGATATGGTCCTCATAAGTCCAAAATCCTAATTTCAAGATGGATGGCCGTAGAATGGAGAATTCTTCAAATTTGATGATATTTTTCAAGCATGAAGCATATACTCAAGATGAGATGCCATGGTAGATGACAAGAGAAGTCTTCAATGAGACAATAATTTCAAAATCTTTGAGAATTAAGGAGAGAAGGCATGGAAATAAACACATGAACCTATTGACTCCTTGAATAAGAAACTTGTGCACCACTCACCTACAACATTTAGAGAGTAAAGTGTACACATATCATTCTTAGCCAAGTATCAATCATCACACACAAGAAATAAACACATTCACAAGGTGCTTGGTGATCTCCTATGGTCAAACCCAAAGAGAGGAGACAAGATAGAGAGACCATTTGTGATCTTTGTGCAATATAATGGTATGAAGTATTAGAGAATCTTAGGGGCAAAAATTGGGGTACAACAATTCCAAGAAGGGATTAATTCCTATACAACATGACTTGTTTCTATCAAAAACACAATCCCCTTCAACAAATGAAGAAAAGGATCGCATAAATAAGATTCTATATGCATCTGCAATAGGATCTATCATGTATGCCATATTATATACTCGACCAGATGTCTTGTATGCTTCAAGTGCAAAGAGTATGTACCAATCTGATCCCGATGATGATCATCGGGTGGCTGTCAAGAATATCTTTAAGTACTTGAGAAGGACTAAGGAGTAATTTTTGATATATGGAAGTCAGGAAGAGCTTGTTGTAGTTGGATACACCGATGCTAGCTTCCAGACCGATAAGGATGACTTTAGATTGCAATCTGGTTATGTGTTTTACTTAAATGGTGGCGCTGTGAGCTGGAAAAGTTTAAAGCAAGATAAAGTTGTTGATTCTACAACCAAGTCCGAGTATATTGCTGCCTCAGATGCAGCAAAGGAAGCTGTTTGGATCAAGAAGTTCATTAGTGGACTTGGCATAGTCCCTAAAATTATGGATCTCATTGATCTCTATTGTGATAAGAATGGTGCTATCGCACAAGCTAAGGAGCCTAGATCTCACCAAAGATCCAAACACATACTTAGGCGTTATCACCTCATTTGAGAGATAATCGATCGGGGGATGTGAAGATATATATCAACATGTAGAGTTTTTTCCCGTTTATAAGTGTTTTGAACCCGTAAGATCATTTATAAAAATATTTTTAACTTATTCATGTTAAAAACAGAATAAAAATAACACAAGAATTGTAAATCTTTTCTTTAATGCAAATATAATTAAATCAATTCTTCTTGTTTTAATTAAACTATATCCAATTAAATTTTCTCCAACCTTTATGAATTATGATTTAATAAAACTCTTCTCCAAACTGATTTGGATTAACAAACTTCTTCCAAAAGTATTCTTCTGCATCTTTTAAAGGACTTAAAATCAAAATAAATATGAATATAATCAGAACCCAATCCACACACATATGTCCCTCAACATGAATTAAACACATCTTGCTCGACAAGTTTCCTACAAAAGTTGGCCAATCACTTTAAACAAGAAGACTTTGTCTTAGCAGTACGAATAACTTCTAGTCTAGGATGTCATACAATATGTCAAAAATATTAATATGCAATTAGTTAATAATCCATAAAGCTTAAATTATAAATACAAAAAAATTACTATTTATATATTTGTTTACAATAACAGAACAATCTTTGGAACTCGTAAAAGTAATACTACTTATACTCAAGATTTAAAAAGTGCTTAAAGAGATACAATGTACGTGCCCATTGAAATTTCAACCCGATAATAATTTTAGCTATGTTGTAAAAATTGGGTCTGTTATCAAATCAATGAGGGTATTGAATCACTAGTTTATTGGTCGAGCCACTGAGTTATTGGTCCAATCACACAACTAAATCGGAAAAATCGATTGAATAAATCAATCTTTATAATAAAATTATATAATTATTAAAACGATCGAACTAGATGATTTAGTCTCTAAAAAATTCAAAACACCTACAAAATTTAAATTTGTTTATAATATCACAAGTTAATTCTTTAAATTCAAATTGTAAATATAGTTATCACACACAACAAAATAGTACAACATACAAATTCAAATAAATTTTGAACAAAGTCTAATTATAATATAATCGAATTGCATCATAAAATGAATAACAAAATAGTTAGAGTGTTTTGTTCTTCTAATTATTTATTATATTTTTTAATAAAAAAATTAACAAAACAATGTTATGTTGTTTAAGAAAAATGAAACAAAAGAAGCACACATTTAATCTTCTAGTTTTCTAAAATCATCGGTTCATTAGTTTTTAATGGTTTTGAGCAGTTCTGACCAATTTTCACTAGTTCAATAGCATATTTAATCCATAATCAGGCAAAATTGATGACCCGTCTGATCCAATTTCGACTAGTTAAACCAACTAGTTCGGCCTGGTTCTTAAAACACTTGTAATATCATTTAAGTTTAACATATATAAATATGCATATACTACCACGAAATATTTTTCAAAAAAAGACAACATAAATCTCTTTTAAAGGTGGCAAAATACCCTTTTTTGACCCTTACTTTCACTCGGGTCAAGTTTGGTCCCTTAATTTTTTAAAAGTTCAAACAACTCCCTTATCTATTAAAATGGTATCATGTTTATCCTTCCGTTTCGTTCTGTTAGTTGTGTTATGTTTTTAGCAACCATATGGCTTGTTTGAAGGATGATGTGGATAATTTCTTCCTATATGTTTAATACTTTCCATTTAGGGTTCAGAAATTACAACACATGAAAGGGTGAAACGTGAAGCTGTGGGTATGTCAACATGTATTAAAAGCTTACATACTTTAAGTTAGCATTTAGTGTATAAAATTAACACTTTAACTTCGTCACATAATCATTATACTCGCATCAACACAAACATATATCATCGCTCATAAAAATTGACATAAATTTCACGTCGCCATATTTATCCACATCAAAATAAACATATCATCGCATCACATATCATCAAGTATTCATTAATAAATACACCGTCGCAAACATCATGTTTAATCACACCACATCATTATCAATTCATTCACTAAATTCCAATTACGGAAAAATAGTCAAACACCTATAATCGTCGCGAAAGCCATTCCTAATAACCGGCATTAATCATAATCGTCAACATCGCAATCGGATTGTCCATACGTGTCTCAAATCGACTAAAACGCAATCCGATTCAATTTAACCGTAATTTGGCCTATTTCGGGTCATTTCGTAAAAACTCCTAATTTCGAAAAACTAACCTCACCACTATGTTCTACACGTTGAACTTAGCTAGCACGTCAATTTTCGTTGAATTCGGAGCAACTTGCTCCGTCGTCGAATTTACCGAAATCGGAAAATCGGAACATAATTGGGTTCTAAATTAATCGGCTAACTTATGTCCTAATTATATTTTATTGATATAAACTATTACTAGGTGAAATTGGAAAAAATTAAAGAAACAGAAGCTATCTTGAAGAATTATGCAGAAAACATTCTGCAGAAAACAGAAAACCAAAAACACAGTTTACAGAAAACCAAAACACAGTTTTCTGTTCCACCCCTCCAGCCACCAGGGACGATCGTCCCTTGCTTGCAATTTAAAGGAGGCGTGCGCCCTAGGGAGGGGGACGGCCGCCCCTCATGGTGAGGTGGGTGCCTCCCCCATTGCACCACCCTCCAAACGTTCTTTTTCCATGGCACTTGTATTTTCTGGTTTATATTTTAACAGTTACAGTTTCATTTCCATTCTATAACTTCCATTGCCTACAATGCTAGCAATAACATACCAATAATCCATACTCCTAATCCAACCTTTCTAAGTTATTTTCAACAATCAACCAAAACCTCATGAATCAACCTATTAATTTTTTCCCAAATCCAAAATATAACTATTAAACCCTAACTATATGAGATGGAGAATCAAACCCCTTACCTCAAATGCTTGGATGATTTCTTGAAGATTCAACAACCCCAAAAATCAAGCTCTTGCTCTTGTTGTTCTCTTCTTCTTCTTCCAAAACCCTCTCTTACTCTAAAGGTTACTATGTTTGGCTTTTGGTGTTGTAAATGGAAAGAATGAGGAAAATTGGTTTTTATGCTATTTTCTTACTAGTAGACTAAGGGTGTAAACCCAATTCTAACAAATTAATCCTCACACCCCTATCTATTCTTATTAATTAACACGCTAATAATATCTAATAATATTATTAATTCAATTAATTAAAATAATTCTGGGGAATTAAATATCGGTCCGAATAATATTTTACCGAACCGAACGGAATAAAAACCGGACCGAACGAAACGTCGCCAAATATATTAATAGATATATCGATTAATATAAATATTCTCGTCACCAAAATAATCGTCAAACGGTAACTCAAAAATATTAATATAATTTAATATTAAATAAAACAGGGCGTTACATCATCAAACACTAACTAAACTTTAGAACCCTAATTGACCCAACTTGGCCATTAGAAGGTAGTGAGATAACCAACTTTGGTGCAAACTGAAGTTGGTTGATACTCGATGCTACGCTCATTGAGATTCGACTTTCAGGATGTTTCGGTCGACCACTTGGTAGCCGTACTGAAATAAAGCCTGCGAGAAAGATCTGTGATATGAGATTCCTAGAACCCGATTACTATTATAGGATAGGTTGAACCAACTTAAACTCCGGTGAAGGGTAGACACCTATTGAAACAACCAGCTGAACATCATCCGATAACTATATCAATGAAGTCGCCATTGAATATTTTTTATCTCACAAAAGGAGAAAGGTAAACGCATCGCGAAAACCTAAAACGGATAAGACACGGTCTTGCGACCGAGAGATAGGGTAAGGGAATCTATTACGCGAAGGGAACGTATTAGCACCTCACACGTCCGTAGTACTCTACGGTATCCACTTCTACTTTCTGTCTAATGGGTGTGTTTATATCTATTTACTGCTTAATTGCTACATCTATATGCTAAAAGAGAATGCATGTGAAAGAAAGGAAAATAAATAAAACACAGGGAAAAGAAGGAAGTATTTACAAAGTTTGCTCGATCGAGCCCCGTGACAAGATGCCTACGTATTCCCGCGTGCAATGGGAAAGTCAGAGCGTCGTAGTTCGGCTCATATGTTTTGGTGGTTATGTGTTTTTTACTTATACAAAATAATTTTAAACATAAAAGAAAACCCGTAGGCAAAAAGTTTGCATTGGTTGGTTGTTTTTACCTTTGAAAAAGGAGTTTGAACCATTATTAAGTATTTTAATTTTCAAAAGAAAAAGAAAACAAGTTTTAGTTTTATTACATGCAAGGATGCAAAAAACTAGAAAAATAATCAAGGGAAACTATCTAATTCTATCCCTAATGCAAACATGCAAATATGGCCCTATGGTTGAGGATAAAAATCTAAGCTCGAAGACTATCCTAACCGAGCAATCCTAAGGGAAATCAAACAAATCAAACACAATCACAAGTAGAATCGCCCTAAACGGGTCTTTAAATAAACCAGAGGGGTTCCTGAACATGCTCCAACTATGGAAGCCCCTTCATACATCTCTATTCCTACTTCTCATGGCAAGGAAAGCGGTAAAACCCTACTTCTCATGTGTCATACCCCAAAATTTGCCCTCCATCTTCTAAAGGCATTCCATACATCCATACTCAAGGATTCCTCAAAGGTTGATCAGACAAACCCTCTCCTAGACAATCAACCCAAACTAGGGTTTGGCAATTCTCAGCTCCAGATGGACTTCCAACATCTCCAATATTCATCATGCCTCCTCATATGCTTCAAATGTTCTCCATGTCAAGTTTCAAGCCTCATAAGTCAAGTTTCCTCAGACAATTGCTCAGATGGTTGAAAATCAGTTGTATTGGACAAAAAGTCAACTGTGGTCAACATACAGTCAAACTTCATAATTTTTGGTCAACATCCTCATTTTGAAGTTACATTCATCATGTGATCAAGGGTTGATCATGATTCATCAAGAAAACTCAAGATTTGCTCAAAAGTCAAACTTTCTAAATTAGGATTTCTCTGAGAAAAGTCAACCAAACTTTGACTGAGCATAACTTCTTCATACTTTCTCAGAAATTTTTCCACCACCTCTTGTTTTGAAGGAGGTTCAATTCTCTACAACTTCATGTCTCACAAGAATGTTCAAAAAATGCTTCATTTGAGAGGTATGGATCAAAACATTACAGGTCCTTTTCAAAGTCAACAAAAAGTCAACATTTTGTTTTGAAGATATATTGAGCATGGAAACTCCAATTGAGATGAGACCAAAAAGGTTGGTTAGAGGACTCTTAGAGCTTTCCAAAAAGTCCAAGAACACTCAAAAATGTGGAAAATTGAGCAAGATACACTATTCAGAAGTTGGGCAATTTTGGACAATTGCACAAAAGGACATTTTGGTCAAAATGCAAAATTTTCCAAATGGGCCTATAATCTTTTGATCCAAACTTGTTCATGACATTATTTGTGACCCATAAATGCTTGGCCATGACAATTTTCTATTTTATTGATTTAATTTTGTATTTTAAACCATTTAATTCAAAATTAAATTATATAAAATATGAAAATAAAGTATTTTTTCAAATGGGTTGGATTTTTATCTTACTTGAGGTCCAAGGAAGCCCAAAACACTTGCCAATTTCGTGATTTGCTTGCACATGGAAGGAAAATCAAATTTTCAAGAAAATTTGATTTGTTTTAAAGAGAAAATATTGCACATTCATTACTCAATCTTTTTTCACTCTCTTTGCCATCCTAATTTACTCTATAAATACCAAGCATTATGCACAGCACAGAGGACGAAACCCTAGCCCCATACACAGCCCTCACTTTGCCAAAAATTTTCATAAACTTTTGAAAATTGAATTCTAAGTTGCAGCCACTCTCAGCCAAAACCATCCATCCAAACGTGCTCTAGAGGTTCCCAGCAAGCAAAAGCAATCCTCACATCAAGCCCAGGCTGTCCAGATCGTGTTCTTGGACTCTCACCGGTTTGCAATCTTTCTCAATTTCGATTTTGATATTCCATGCATTGTTAATGTTTTTGTTGTGTTTATTTGAACTCATGATGATTGTTAGGTCACATTAGAACCATCACATGCAAGCTTGAACGTCCAGAATTCCTATTGCCATGGTTAGGGTTCAGAGAACGGTTTGAATCGAACCGGTCGTTACAGGCACCTTCGACCGAAACTAACACCACTATCGTACTCGCCAGGGTCGAATTAGTCGATCTGGGCTTTTGTTTCGCTTTAAATGATGCGTTTTGCAGGATTTTCAGGTTGAAGGCCATCGGGGAAGACGACCGGAGCTAAGGCTCCGGCGTCGTTGACCAGAAGACTCCGGTGAAGGCGTGCGTGGCCATTCTGCGCGTTTTAATTCGTCCATGTATTCAAACTGGGGCCCGCGCGCTGACTGTGTTAAATTTTCAAATATCCAGGACGCGTCATCATTCATATTCGTTTGTTTTCAACTTTTCCAACACCAAAAGCCAAGCGTCCTAGTGGTAAAGGCGCTTCCTGTGCAAAGATACCCTCCAGGGTCATGAGTTCGAATCTCCCCAGGACCGGTTCTTTCTTTTCTTTTCCAAACTTCAAACTTTTTCCATATTTTTCACATTTTATATTTATTTAATATTTTTGCATTCATTTTAATTCTTTTCAATATTTTTATTCATACTTTAAAAATCATCAAAATATTTTTTCCTTTTGCATTTATTTTCATAAAATAATTATTTAATTTATAAAATTAAAAAATATTATTTTACATGCATATTTATTTTTATTCATAATTTAGCATTTAAATCAATTTTAATTAGTTTTTAATTATTAAATTGCATGCAAAAAATCCCAAAAATTTATTTTAGCATATTTATGTTATTTCCAGCATGTCATATTTTTCTCATTCAAAAAATTGCATTTTTACTAATATTTTTCTCTTATTCGATTCATCTCGTATTTTCCGATTTCTCATCTTTTCACAGGTTATCCCGTTTCGAACGATTTTTTCTTATCGTTTCTCTTTTTTTCCAATAATGTAACTGTTCATGGGATGTAATAGTTAATTAGGGCTTTTATTTTCCGCAAGTTTAAATTATGTATCTGCCCCAAAGCCATGTAATAGCGTAGGACATTTATCTTTCCGCATCTTTACATTCCGCATTTTAATTTCCGCACCCTATAAATTGCTAGTAACTAGGCGTGTATGGCAAGACTAAAATTGGACATAGATCACTCATAATTCCAAGATAAAAATATTTGAATCAACACACTCTTTCACACATGCACCCTTAGGGTAATTCTCTCGTTGCCTTACAATTCAAATATGGTCAAGTCCCTCGAACGTAGAGGTATTCTAGCACTGTTGCCTTCAAAACAAATCATCATAGTCCCTTCGATACAAAGATCATAAGACCCACGATGTCGCCTCCGAATACATGATCTTGACCCTCGATTGTCGCCTACGAAAATGATGATAGTCCTTCGAATGTGCTAGGATACTCCTACAAGTTGCCTTCTATGACCATCCGATGTCCCTTGAATGTCCGCTTACATCCAACAAATAGAGTTACTTACCAACTAATGGTATGGATAGCGCTATTCTAAAGGAACGTAAAATAACACGAAAACGACCATTCTGAGTAGGTAATAAGACTTTTAGTTGCTTGCTCTATCAAAATACTTTTCACACCTCACACTTTTTTTGTCAAAATTCAAATTCTTTTCAAAATGAAACATTTCCAAACACTTTGTATACATTCCTACATGAATCATTACAAAGTCAAAGCGAAATGCCTTTTCAAAACATTTTTGTCAAACACACAGAAAGCACAATTTTAAAGTGATCTAAGAGCAACTAAGAGCCCGTAGATAACTACGGATGGAAAGGGGTGCTAATACCTTCCCTTTTCATAACCTTCTCCCTTACTCAGAATCTAACGAAGGTCTTTTTCTGTACTTTTTTACCTTCCCTTAATTGGATAAAAGAAGAGTCGGTGGCGACTCTTGCTATCCGCACATTTGCGATACAAAAATCCACAAAGTTAGTTCACCGTATTACAGAACTGGCGACTCTGCTGGGGATAAACACCCTAAAGAGAGAATTACCTTAGGGATTTCTAGATAACTTGTATTGCTTTCTGTTTGATTTGCTTGCTTTACTTTTAAGGGTTGCTTGGGTATTTTATTTTTGGGGGATCCTACACCCGGATCCGGGTTTCCTTTTAGGTAAGTAGCAATAAATCGTCGCGACCGTTAGACGTATATCAAAATGGTCAACATGATGGCTACGTTAGTGTGACACTTTGGATGTCCTGATACTCTTCATTTCCAAGTTGAGGATAGTATTTGGCTTCTGCGTGGTGTCATCAAGCACTAACTAAACTTTTAGAACCTTAATTGACCCATCTTGGCCATTAGAAGGTAGTGAGATGGCCGACTTTGGTGCAGACTAAGGTTGGTTGATACTCAATGCTACGCTCATTGAGATCAGACTTTTGGGATATTTTCGGTCGACCACTTGGTAGTCGTATTGAAATAAACGCCTGCGAGAAAGATCAATGATATGAGATTCCTAGAACCCGGTTACTATTATTGGACAGGATGAACCAACTCAAACTTTTAGTAGGGTAATCACCTATACCTCATGCAAGCCTTAACCCTAGGCTCATTGTGTGAATTGTTTGTGTGTGCCAAACATGACATCATGACATCATCTGCATTGCATATCATTTCTAACTATTTCAAGGACCTAGGGATTTATCTTTGCTCTATTTTGTAGGGTATTATGGCTTCTAGAAAGACTATCCGAATCAACTTCATGGGTATACCTTCTCAGCTCAAAGAATTGGTTTCAGAAATTCCCGACCATGCTCAGTTCATCAAAAGACATGGTTATCTACTAGACTTGGTTATCTCCAGTTTTGAAGAAGATATGATGCATGTCCTATTCCAGTTCTTTGATCCGAAACACCATTGCTTTACATTCCCAGATTATCAGTTGGTTCCTACCTTGGAAGAGTTCTCTAAGCTACTTGGGATACCTATTCTTGACCAAATACCATTCACCGGTTTAGAAAAGGTTCCTAAGTATGAAGACGTCGCATTCGCCTTACATCTAAAGCGCTCAGACGTTGAAGCCAATTGGGAAACAAGAAGCGGAGTTAAGGGTTTACTTTCCAAGTTCTTAATTAAGAAAGCCCGAGAATTCCTCAAAGTTATGAGTTTCCATGCATTCGAAGACATTGTGGCCTTGCTAATCTATGGTTTGGTTCTATTCCCTAACTCGGATCAATTCATAGATGTCCACGCCATCAAGTTGTTCCTTACCCGCAATCCTGTGCCTACTTTACTTGGAGACATCCTACATTCTCTCCACACTCGTACTACTAAGAGACAAGGAACTCTCATGTGTTGCATACCGTTACTTTCCAGGTGGTTTATTTCGCACCTTTCTCCATCAGTTTTGAAGAATGAACAAAGGATGAAGTGGTCTCAAAGACTAATGTCACTCTCTCATTCAGATATCCGTTGGAATCTTTTCTCTCAAAAGGACTTCACCTTCATTGAGCGTTGTGGAGAATTCCCTAATGTACCGCTACTTGGTATAAGGGGAGGTATTACTTACAACCCTTCTTTAGCTCTACGTCAGTTTGGTTTTGCTCGAAGAGATGGTCCGCATGATATGCTTCTCCAAGACATTGTGTTTGACTACAATCACGATCTCCAGAATTACCGACGAAGGTTTATACACGCTTGGGGCATGGTAAAGAAGACGGATACCAAGACTTTGGGGCACCAGAACTCCATTCCTTGGGAACCTTACCTCAAATGGGTGCGAGCTCGAGCTCAAAACCTCATGATGCCATTCACGCCTGTTTTACCGGTAATTATGGAACTGTTGCTATAGGTGGCGTACCTATCTTGTTCTCCATCGACATGCCTCCGATTTTGAAGACTTGAAGGATCCGGATTCACTCAAAGAAGAAAGGGATACCTTTGAAGCTCGATGTTATGCAAGTGAGAAGAAAGTGCTAGAGTTGACAAAGCTACTTCACGAAGAGCGAAGCATCAACGCCTACCTCGGCACCAAGAGGAAGCGCCCATGGGAGACTTAGAGCTTTGGGATTTATATGTTTTCTTCTATTTTGTTTGAACTATCTTTTGTACTTAAAAGAAAAAAGAATAAAAGAGTACTAATAAATGTTTGTTCATTGCTTGTTTAACAAATTTAAATCTCTAAGGTCCTTGAAAACATTGCATTGCATTCGCATAAACATTGCATATCATAGCATAACATTGCATCACAGGTACATTGAAGATTGGTTTCCTCATTTGCTCGCTATTTATTTTAGCAGAAATGGCTCTTGAACAAACTGTCAAAGATCTTCAAGCTCGAATGCTCGGTTTAGAGATGTTTACCGGCTTGGTCCAAGGCCAAGAAGATCGAAGAAGCTCATCAACAGGAAGAAGAAGGTTGTTGGTCTTCTCAACATGGGCGACGCTACAAAGGTGGTCCTAGAGTGGTTAGTCGAATTGAGCTCTCGAAGGAAGTGTCAAGAAGGAGGATGAGCAAAGTAACAAGGGTGATGGTGAAGGTAGTCGGCATGAGCACGAAAAAGTCTATGATGATGGCCAATACTCGATGAAGATGACAAGTACAAACAACTTGAAGACCGTCGAATCTTTGTGGAAAACACGAAAATGTCGGCTGAATTTTGATGATCCGAGTCTTGTCCACGGTGTTGTGATTCCTCCCAAGTTCAAAGTTCCAACTTTTGCTAAGTATGATGGCATGTCTTGTCCAAAGCGCATCGAAGTCCTATGTCCGGAAGATCAATCCCATGATGAGAAAGTTGTGGATGCACTATTTTCAAGAGAGTTTGTCCGAACCCAATTGGAATGGTATTATCAGCTAGAGAATGACCGTATCCGTACTTGGAGTAACTTAGCAGATGCTTTCTACAAACAGTATGAGTACAATGCTGAATTGACACCCACTCGCATGCAACTACAAAGCATGTCTATGGGTCGTGATGAGAAGTTCAAGGAGTATTTTCAAAAGTGGAGAGATCTAGCAGGCAGAGTTCAGCCACCCTTGTCCAATAGGGAATTGGTTGATATGTTTATGGGAACACTGACGGGCCCATTCTTCAATCATCTAATTGGAAACTCTTCAGCCGGATTCACCGAGCTGATATTGACAGGAGAACGTATTGAAGCTGGCATCAAGAGCGGGAAGATTCAGATAGAGTCATTTTCAAATGCTGCGAAGAGATCTTTTGGTGGTAAGAAAGAAACTAATGCTGTGTATGGTCAGAAAAGCCGAGCCAAGACCGACCGTGCTCAATCGTGAGGCGGTTGTGATCTCAATCCTACATCGGACAACCTCGGTGAGACAGCGTGGCGAGCAGCGCCACGAGGCAGTTCTAAGATCAACATGCCATTGTCGCAAGCCTTGCAACACATGTTGAAAGCAGAGATGATTACCTTAAGGGATCCTCCTCAAAACATCAACACTTCCTCTCCGAGATACAATCCTAATGCTAAGTGTGCTTACCATTCCAATAGCCTTGGACATAATACGGATGATTGTTGGGCTCTGAAGAACAAGATTCAAGACATGATTGAAGCTAAGCAGATTGAGTTTGACCCTCCTATTGAGACTCTGAATGTGATCAACGCACCTATGCCTAACCATGACAAGAGTTCCAATGCTGTTGGCGATGATACTTATGTTTTCAACATAGATGACTTGACCATTCCTCGATGTTGTTAAGAAGAATTTGCTATAAGCGGTGTCAACCAGGATGCCCAGAGAGCTGTCGTTGGTGCCCATCTGCACCTGATGGTTGTGCTTGATTGAGAAGACGTGTTCAGTGCATGATGGATAACCGTGAGATACTATTTCTGAAACCAGCTTTGCAGAAGCTGTGTGAAGATATGTCTAAGTTGAAGATTGACAATGCAAATGAAGCCGCACCATCTGTGTGGGATACCTTGGGGCAGCCAAGTGGAAAACATGATTACATGGTGAAGTACACTGTTCCTGAGAGCTACATGATTCCTATTGAAGATGTTAAGGCGACCGGATGGGGTGACGATTTCCCAGAAGATTATGCTTATGTTAACACAATAAGGATTTCCTCTGCCAATTCTGTGCCCAGAATGGCACCCCTCATCATTACTTCTCCAAGGCCAGTTCCATATTCCTCTGACAAGGCTATCCCTTGGAACTATGGAGCTGATGTTTACTATCATGGCGTCAAGCAAGACCCTATGACCATTGAAGATCTTATAGTTGAAGCTACCATTCCTGACATTGACAACATCACCGGATCAAGTAAGGTGACCAGAACTGGAAGAGTATTCTCTCGAGATATCTCTCCTCCAAAAGACACTGCGACTCCACTCGCATTCCATTATTCAATCCATTCCCAAGCTAGAGGAAAGAACGTGACTCATCCTGCCGGAAGTACCAAAGGAAGTTACTGAAGACACCTCCAAACAAGAAATGGAGGAAATTTTGAAGATTATCAAGAAAAGTGACTATAATGTTATGGAACAGTTAGGACAGACTCCGTCCAAAATCTCCATGCTTGCTCTGCTCTTGTGCTCTGAGGCTCATGCTAACGCCTTGGTGAAGTTTGAAAAATGCTCATGTGCAAGACACTACCACCGACAGTTTGAAGTTTGTATTGCTAGGCTGCCAACAACGGCCTAGGCTTCTCGATCTTGATTTGACTCTGCCGAAAGAAACACAATAAAGCCTTGCACATCTCGTTGAATGCAAGGGCACTACATTGTCTCATGTTTTGGTGGATCTGGTTACGCTCTAAATATCCTTCGAAGCGCTTTTGATCGACTTGATGTCGAAGGGTTGGTTCGAGACCCGTGACATTATTGTGAGAGCTTTTGATGGTTCTAAGCGAGCATGCTTGGAGAGCTCACTCGCCTATCAAAGTCGGTTCCCGGACTTTTGATTCAACTTTCTTTGTCATGGACATCCGTCCGACTCTGCCTACTTGGGCCCTTGGATACATGGGGCGGTATACTTCCACCTTGCATCGGAAGTACCGGTGAAAGGGAAGGTTGTTACGGTATGTGGTGAAGAAGAATATATGGTCAGTCATCTACAATCATTTCGATATCTCGAGGTGGAAGGTGAATTCTTTGAGACTCTCTGTCAAGCTTTTGAAACAATTCCCAGTCATGCTGTGACTCCCGTCCTCTGAAGTTATGCAAGCTCCGCCTAGGATGGCCTCGCTGAAAGATGCTCAATCTGCTGTTAAAGAAAACAGTACTATTTGGGGTCAGCTCCCCGATCTTCCTTTCAAATCTGACAAGACTGGTTTAGGCTTCACCATCAAGGGTCAGAAGATGATACTCATGACGTCCGCCAACTTCCTTTTCACATCAGCCAGAGTGGAATCCATGTTATAGAAGACGACGACAACGACTTCGACATCAGCAAGTGGATCTTCCCAACTCCAGACGAAAGGCTCAGCAATTGGAAGACTGAAGACGTCATACCAATCTCCTTTAGCCAGGAGTAATCACTCTTGATTTGTTTTGCTTTTCGTATTTTCTTTGTTTTGAACAATAAACTCTAAAGCCTAGTGCCTTGCCCGGGGCATCATGGCTCGTTGTGAGGTTATTATCATCATTTGCATATTTTCATTCAAATCGTTGGACTTTTGCATTCAATTGATTGTTTTCTTTTACTTTATCACCCTTCAAAAGCTATGTGTTTCTTACACACCCACGTGATACAACTGAGAATCACTCCGAATCTCGTTGATAACTATGCTATTGCTAAATATGACTTGATAATCCGATCTACCAAGCGAAGGCGAAAGTGAGGAAGATTGTGAAGTGCGGAGAACTTGTCGATGCTACAAGAAGAAGCGAGTTATCTGACCACGAAGAGCAAGTTGAGGTTGTGAATTTGGGTCTTGATGAAGGCAGAAAGAGATCAAGATAGAGCGGGTCTTGAGCGGTGTTAAAGAAAGATTGGTTCAGATGCTACGAGACTATATTGAGGTTTTGCTTGGTCATACGAAGACATGCGGGTTGGACATTGATATTGTGGTACAGGTTGCCAACAAAGAAGGTTTTCTCGGTGAAACAGAAGGTTCGTCGCATGCGTCGAGATGTCGAGAGAAAATCAAAGCCGGTTATGAAGCGGTTCAACGCGGTTTCTTAGCTTACTTCCTATCCACGTGGGTAGCTAATGTGGTGCTGTGCCCAAGAAGGATGGCAATACGAATGTGTGTGGATTACAGAGACTGAACAAAGCAAGTCCGAAGACGATTTCCCACTTCCTCATATTGATGTTACGGTTGACAACACCGCTCGCATAAGGTTTTCTCCTTCATGGATGGTTTCTCCGGTTACAATCAGATCAAAATGGCTCCCGAAGACATGGAGAATACTACTTTCGTTACACAGTGGGGCACTTTCTGCTACAAGGTTATGCCGTTCGGACTGAAGAACGCGGGCGCCACTTATCAGCGTGCTATGGTAACACTATTTCATGATATGATTCATCACGAGATAGAGGTCTACGTCGACGACATGATAGCTCGATCATAGACTGAAGAACAACATCTTGATCATTTGCAGAAATTGTTTGACAGGTTGAAGAAGTACAGACTAAGACTTAATCCTAACAAGTGCACTTTTGGAGTCCGATCCGGAAAACTCCTAGGGTTTGTTGTCAGTGGTAAAGGTATTGAAGTTGACCCCGCCAAGGTCAAAGCTATTCAAGAGATGCCAGCGCCCCGTACCGAGAAGGAAGTCAGAGGTTTCTTAGGCCGATTGAACTACATTGCCAGATTCATTGCACATTTAACTGCTACCTGTGAGCCAATCTTCAAGTTACTAAAGAAAGATCAAGTAGTGGAATGGAACGACGATTGCCAAATCGCTTTTGACAAAATCAAGGAGTACCTACATAATCCTCCTATCACGATGCCGCGAAGGAAGACCTCTTATCATGTACTTGACGATTAGAGAACTCAATGGGGTGTGTGTTGGGGCAACATGACGAGTCGGTCAAAAGAGCATGCAATATACTACCTTAGCAAAAGTTTACCGACGTGAAACAAGATACTCACACGAGAAAACTTGCAACGCTTTAACTTGGGCTCGCCGACTAAGACAATATATGTTGACTCACACTACTTTGTTGATTTCAAGATGGATCCGATCAAATACATATTTGAGAAACCACTCTCTGGGAGAATAGCAAGATGGCAAATGATCGACCGAATACGATATCCGGTACACTTCTCGAAAGCGATCAAAGGAAGTGTAGTAGCCGATCATTTGGCTCATCAAGCCGTAGATGACTATCGGTCTATGCATTTAATTTCAGACGAAGATGTTTTACTAGTTCGATTGTGAAGAACCGAGGCCGGACGAAGGACCGAACAAGGATCCCGATGGACCATGGTTTTGATGGAGCCTCGACGCACTTGGCAATGGCATTGGCGCCATCATTACATCCCTACGCGGACATACTCCTTTCACCGGATTATGTTTCATTGCACCAATAACATGGCGAATCTGAGCGTGCATCATGGGTATCAAAAGCTATTGACTTAAGAATCAAGTTCTTACGGTGTATGGAGACTCGACTTTAGTGATCGGTCGGTTAAGGCGAGTGGGATGAAGCATTCGAACCTCATTCGTATCGAGCATGTTTTGAGTTTGATCCCTACTTGAAGAGATTACTTTCAATCATATTCCACGAGAAGAGAATCGGTTGGCACGCATTGGCTACTATGTCATCTATGTTCAAGGTCGGATGGGACAACGAGGCTCCCGGATCATCATTGAGAAGTTTGACGAACCGCATATTGTTATGAGCTTGATACGAGAGAAACCTTGGTACTATGACGTGAAAAGGTATCTTGAGACTCGGGAATATCCAGAGGGCATCATCAATGATAAGAAGTTCATGAGAAGATTTGCATCCAAATTCTTCCTCATCAACGGCATCTTATACAAGCGCAACCACGACTTGTGCTTACTCATTGTGTAGATCAAAAAACAGCAATACGTATCATGGAAGAGTTACACGAAGGCGCATTTGGTACCCACTCCAGTGGACACACCATGGCTAAGAAGATTTTGAGAACAGGTTACTATTGGTCCACCATGGAAGCTGATTGTCACCGCTACGCTCGATCTTGTCACAAGTGCGGTTATGCCGACAAAGTGCACGTACCTCCAGTACCTCTGAATGTTCTAACAGCTCCTTGGCCTTTTGCAATGTGGGGCATTGACATGATTGGAGAAATCAAGCCCATCGCTTCCAACGGACATCGTTTCATCCTTGTGACAATTGACTACTTTACCAAATGGGTAGAAGCAGCCTCGTTTGCATCAGTTACCAAGAATGTTGTGGCTCGTTTCATCAAGCATAATCTTATCAGTCGGTATGGCACTCCCGAAAGGCTTATCACGATAACGGTTCCAATCTCAACAATAAGATGATCAAGAACTCTGCACGTTCAAGATCAAGCATCACAACTCTTCTCCTTATCGGCCTAAGATGAATGGCGCGATGGAAGCCGCCAACAAGAACATTAAGAAGATTATCTGAAAATGACGGTGACTTACAAAGATTGGCATGAGATGTTACCATTTGCTCTTCATGGTTATCTGTGCGAACATCAGGGAAACCCTTCTCTCTCGTATCGGTATGGAATCGGTCTTACCCATCAGTTCGGATACCCTCAACGAGTCCTCCGGAGAGAGTTAGCGAAGCGATTGGATTGAGACTCGCCTTGACCGGATCAACTGATTGATGAGAAGCGACTCGCATCCATCGCCATGGATAGATCTATCGAAAGCGAATGATCGAGCATTCAACAAGAAGGTCAAGCAAGAGTCTACCAAGTCGGTGATCTAGTAGTCAAGCGCATCATTCTTCCACAAGGTGATCGGGGCAAATGGACTCCCACCTACGAGGGACCATTTGTAGTCAAGACAGATTTTCCGGAGCTATGATACTTAGCACCATGGATGGTGAAGACTTCACACCACGTGAAGACATAGTCAAAAATACTACGCATGAGCGAGACCCGCTAGGTCGGTGACCTAGGCAAAAATAAGGGCATCTGGCGAACCAAAGGGTTCGGGCAAAAGTTAAGGATATATACAAAACATGTACACCGGCAAGTCGAAAAACGAAAAGCGGCTTGGGCAAAAAGGTATCGGTGGGCGAAAACCGAAAGGCGGTCTAGGCAAAAATAAGGGATTTAAGAGTACAACTATGTCTCGTCAAGGTCACCTTCTTCCAGACTACTATCAGCATTCAAGATTCAAATGGCGACAATCAGTCCACTCACTTTCTCTTTGACAAGGAGATGAGATAGTTGAAATATATGAGTATTAGCATAGTTGGAACTTAACGAGATTGTTTCCGCATAGCTTTTTACCTTTCTCGTGTACAAACTATTTGGCCATACGCCACATTTCAAATAAATACAAGTTTCTTTCTATTTACAATCTTTTGTTGTTGTTGTTGTTTGCATAAAGTCCAATGTTTGCTTTGAATGATTATATGCATTTGACAATAAAAATCTATTCACAAATATGCGAAAAGTGAACGTGCAAAAGTAATTGCTACAGGCTCTAGGAATTGAGATGACGACGAAAGTCACCAACATTTCCCCGGAGAGCAGGATCCCCACAAAAATGTCATTCATTACAAACCTTCCCCAGTGGAGTACGCGTCGGTCCCCAAGCAATGATTCCACTCAACTTAACCGGATTACGCTTTGTCTTCAGCGATAACATTTCATCCCGGCTAAGATGTTTATCCCAGTGGATATCTCTCAACAATTTCCCTTTTCCCCAGCAGTATCCAGACTCGAAACTTGGTCAGATAGTGCACCGGAGGAAACCTACACCTCTTATCCCTCAGTCAGAGATTACAATGGGCCCCAGATTCTTCTAACCCGGTCTCCCAACAATTATCAAGTACTCTCCGGCAAGATTTACAAAATCCCGATGAGTACCGCAAGATTCTCCCAGCGGGGTCTACACAAGATCCTCGATACCTCTACCGTCCTCAACAAAATCTAGGCACAGGTCGGATAGTGCCGGAGGAATCAAAGTTATCTTTCTTCTCAAGATCTCCATCCTCAAGCAAGTCGAAATCTCCGCGAACTTCCGCATCTTCTTCAAGATGGATATGTTTTGAAATACCACAACATCTATCATTCATACATTACTCATAAAAGTCATAATTTGTGCATATGTCATTCATACGCATTGTCATGCATCATACTTTGCATAAGACTAACAAATATTCTATCAAAGTTTCTCTTGTTTTCTCCAAAGCAGTGGAAACCACCAGCATAACAGTCGAGATTAAGCCCGAATCTCGGCGGAAAACTATCGAAGACCGGTTGTCCTCGACAACAGTCCAAGATTAAGCCCGAATCTCGACGGAAAACTATCGAAAGACCGCCCCTAGTTGTCCTCCGGTGGTCGAGATTAAGCCCGAATCTCGGCGGAAAACTATCGAACCGCCCTCGTTGTCCTCCGACAACGGATCCGGATTAAGACCCCGACGGAAACCCTATCCGACGATCACAAGTTATCCTCCGATAAGCGGTGGATCAACACCGATGCACTGGGAAGATATCCACATTTTGCCAACTACTACCTCCCTCGTAAGTAACGAAGATTTATTCGATTCCTTCTTATTATCAAGCAACTACAGTCGGCATACGACTCGGTTGCCTTGGATGGCATCTTAAGCCCATCTCCGACTACTTGTCAACATTTCTCCACTTTCGAATCTGCATATTTGGTTAAAACCAATACAAACCAATAACTTCATTCAAAGATGAGCACGAAGTCTAACATCGACTCCTCGGATGGCATCTTAAGCCCATCTCGCGCTCCTTCCACTATCAAGAACATCTGAGCCTAGCGTACGGCTCACTCCCAGATCGATCTTTCGGATGGCATCTTAAGCCCATCCCCATCAATTTTCCTATTCGACGACATTCTCGAGTCTAGCGTATGACTCATTCCCGAAGTCTCTACCTTCCCCAAATGGCATCTGTAAGCCCATTCCTGCATCACCAGCGAGTGCAAATTTTCAGGTGTACTCAAGTGTTCAATCATCTTCTACCTCCAGGTCACGAAAGGCACGCATGCCAATCTAACCCTTCTAGTACAAGAAGATTGAACAGGGGCAGCTGTCATACCCCAAAATTTTCCCTCCATCTTCTAAAGGCATTCCATACATCCATACTCAAGGATTCCTCAAAGGTTGATCAGACAAACCCTCTCCTAGACAATCAACCCAAACTAGGGTTTGGCAATTCTCAGCTCCAGATGGACTTCCAACATCTCCAATGTTCATCATGCCTCCTCATATGCTTCAAATGTTCTCCATGTCAAGTTTCAAGCCTCATAAGTCAAGTTTCCTCAGACAATTGCTCAGATGGTTGAAAATCAGTTGTATTGGACAAAAAGTCAACTGTGGTCAACATACAGTCAAACTTCATAATTTTTGGTCAACATCCTCATTTTGAAGTTACATTCATCATGTGATCAAGGGTTGATCATGATTCATCAAGAAAACTCAAGATTTGCTCAAAAGTCAAACTTTCTAAATTAGGATTTCTCTGAGAAAAGTCAACCAAACTTTGACTGAGCATAACTTCTTCATACTTTCTCAGAAATTTTTCCACCACCTCTTGTTTTGAAGGAAATTCAATTCTCTACAACTTCATGTCTCACAAGAATGTTCAAAAAATGCTTCATTTGAGAGGTATGGATCAAAACATTACAGGTCCTTTTCAAAGTCAACAAAAAGTCAACACTTTGTTTTGAAGATATATTGAGCATGGAAACTCCAATTGAGATGAGACCAAAAAGGTTGGTTAGAGGACTCTTAGAGCTTTCCAAAAAGTCCAAGAACACTCAAAAATGTGGAAAATTGAGCAAGATACACTATTCAGAAGTTGGGCAATTTTGGACAATTGCACAAAAGGACATTTTGGTCAAAATGCAAAATTTTCCAAATGGGCCTATAATCTTTTGATCCAAACTTGTTCATGACATTATTTGTGACCCATAAATGCTTGGCCATGACAATTTTCTATTTTATTGATTTAATTTTGTATTTTAAACCATTTAATTCAAAATTAAATTATATAAAATATGAAAATAAAGTATTTTTTCAAATGGGTTGGATTTTTATCTTACTTGAGGTCCAAGGAAGCCCAAAACACTTGCCAATTTCGTGATTTGCTTGCACATGGAAGGAAAATCAAATTTTCAAGAAAATTTGATTTGTTTTAAAGAGAAAATATTGCACATTCATTACTCAATCTTTTTTCACTCTCTTTGCCATCCTAATTTACTCTATAAATACCAAGCATTATGCACAGCACAAAGGACGAAACCCTAGCCCCATACACAGCCCTCACTTTGCCAAAAATTTTCATAAACTTTTGAAAATCGAATTCTAAGTTGCAGCCACTCTCAGCCAAAACCATCCATCCAAACGTGCTCTAGAGGTTCCTAGCAAGCAAAAGCAATCCTCACATCAAGCCCAGGCTGTCCAGATCGTGTTCTTGGACTCTCACTGGTTTGCAATCTTTCTCAATTTCGATTTTGATATTCCATGCATTGTTAATGTTTTTGTTGTGTTTATTTGAACTCAAGATGATTGTTAGGTCACATTAGAACCATCACATGCAAGCTTGAACGTCCAGAATTCCTATTGCCATGGTTAGGGTTCAGAGAACGGTTTGAATCGAATCGGTCGTTACAGGCACCTTCGATCGAAACTAACACCACTATCGTACTCGCCAGGGTCGAATTAGTCGATCTGGGCTTTTGTTTCGCTTTAAATGATGCGTTTTGCAGGATTTTCAGGTTGAAGGCCATCGGGGAAGACGACCGGAGCTAGGGCTCCGGCGTCATTGACCGGAAGACTCCAGTGAAGGCGTGCGTGGCCATTCTGCGCGTTTTAATTCGTCCATGTATTCAAACTGGGGCCCGCACGCTGACTGTGTTAAATTTTCAAATATCCAGGATGCGTCATCATTCATATTCGTTTGTTTTCAACTTTTCCAACACCAAAAGCCAAGCGTCCTAGCGGTAAAGGCGCTTCCTGTGCAAAGATACCCTCCAGGGTCATGAGTTCGAATCTCCCCAGGACCGGTTCTTTCTTTTCTTTTCCAAACTTCAAACTTTTTCCATATTTTTCACATTTTATATTTATTTAATATTTTTGCATTCATTTTAATTCTTTTCAATATTTTTATTCATACATTAAAAATCATCAAAATATTTTTTCCTTTTGCATTTATTTTTAGAAAATACTTATTTAATTTATAAAATTAAAAAATATTATTTTACATGCATATTTATTTTTATTCATAATTTAGCATTTAAATCAATTTTAATTAGTTTTTAATTATTAAATTGCATCCAAAAAATCCCAAAAATTTATTTTAGCATATTTGTGTTATTTCCAGCATGTCATATTTTTCTCATTCAAAAAATTGCATTTTTACTAATATTTTTCTCTTATTCGATTCATCTCGTATTTTCCGATTTCTCATCTTTTCATAGGTTATCCCGTTTCAGACGATTTTTCTTATCGTTTCTCTTTTTCCAATAATGTAACTGTTCATGGGATGTAATAGTTAATTAGGGCTTTTATTTTCCACAAGTTTAAATTATGTATCTGCCCCAAAGCCATGTAATAGCGTAGGACATTTATCTTTCCGCATCTTTACATTCCGCATTTTAATTTCCGCACCCTATAAATTGCTAGTAACTAGGCGTGTATGGCAAGACTAAAATTGGACATAGATCACTCATAATTCCAAGATAAAAATATTTGAATCAACACACTCTTTCACACATGCACCCCTTAGGGTAATTCTCTCTCGTTGCCTTACGAATTCAAATATGGTCAAGTCCCTCGAACGTAGAGGTATTCTAGCATTGTTGCCTTCAAACCAAATCATCATAGTCCCTTCGATACAAATATCATAAGACCCACAATGTCGCCTCCGAATACATGATCTTGACACTCGATTGTCGCCTACGAAAAATGATGATGGTCCCTTCGAATGTGCTAGGATACTCCCTACAAGTTGCCTTCTATGACCATCCGATGTCCCTTCGAATGTCCCGCTTACATCCAACAAATAGAGATACCTACCAACTAATGGTATGGATAGCGCTATTCTAAAGGAACGTAAAATAACACGAAAACGACCATTCTGAGTAGGTAATAAGACTTTTAGTTGCTTGCTCTATCAAAATACTTTTCACACCTCACACTTTTTTTGTCAAAATTCAAATTCTTTTCAAAATGAAACATTTTCAAACACTTTGTATACATTCCTACATGAATCATTACAAAGTCAAAGCGAAATGCCTTTTCAAAACATTTTTCAAACACACAGAAAGCACAATTTTTAAAGTGATCTAAGAGCAACTAAGAGCCCGTAGATAACTACGGATGGAAAGGGGTGCTAATACCTTCCCTTTTCATAACCTTCTCCCTTACTCGCTCAGAATCTAACGAAGGTCTTTTTCTGTACTTTTTACCTTCCCTTAATTGGATAAAAGAAAAGTCGGTGGCGACTCTTGCTATTCGCACATTTGCGATACAAAAATCCACAAAGTCAGTTCACCGTATTACATCATGCTCTCTAGAAAAGCGGTAAAAGAATGCGATAAATAAGGTATAGAAAATACCAAACGGATATTAAATCCGAAGAGCACTGCAAGCTAAAAATACTCCAGAAAACTTCAAGTATTGTTGACACGCAATAAAGTAATCCGATGAGCAATGTGCAGAGGCACCAAAAGCATAATCAGAATGTGTGTCATACACATCTGAAGCAAATACACCTGTATAAGATTGCAATCCAGACAATACAGATAAAGGATGTGCATCGATATGCACGGTCAAGAATGTGTGTCTATACACATTCGACATATATCTAATAAACCTGCAAGAAACTATCTAGATAATACAGACAAAGGATGTGCATTGATATGCACGATCAAGAATGTGTGTTTATACACATTCTACGTATATCCAATGAACCTACAGAAAATTACAATCCAGACAAAGCAGACAAAGAAGGCACACACATGTGTGCAAGCAACATATATGGATTCTACACATCCAAATCAAATCAGATAACCTGCAAAAAATATGGTGAAAACCAAGTAGACAGATAAAGAGTGCACACACATGTGTGCAACATCAAAAATATGGATTCTCCACATCCAAATCAATAGTATAATGCTCCGTGTACCTCGCGTACGAAACAAAGTGTCAGAAGTAGCAATGAGGCTTTTAAATAAAGTACAAGACGCAAAAGCGATTATTTACAATGAAATCGAAGTATTAAAGATAATTTCCTAATGAGAGCAGCAACTAAATTGCTCTAAAGCTATCCTAAATGTCTCTAAAAATAGAGGAAAAAACCGCACACTAAACATACGAAAGGAAGCTAGAGAAACTATACAATTATCAAACTAGTTCCTACGAAATCGAACCATTAAAAGTTAGATTGAAATTATATTTACAACCCTGGGTAAAGTACACATTTAACTACAATTAAATGGTAGAAAAACATCCTAAAGTTTCTAAGGAACACATATCATTACACTCCTAAGATTAGTCAACTCAAACTACAAAGGAAAAAAAACATGCTTCTAAACATATTATTGAAAATGAATTAAAAATTAAAAGAAATTAATTGCAAAAATATTACAAAAAAATATCAAAAATATTCTAAGATCCTAAAATGTCAGAAACTAATTTTTATATATTTTTTACAGGTCAAAACAATCGAAATCGAAATCAAAATCGAACATGTGTTGAGATTATGTAAGCATAAAACAGGGGGGTGTATGCTGAATTTTCTAAATGAACTAGATTCAGTTTATTGGTGCGCTGGGCCTAAAATGCAGGGGGTATGAGATAGCAGAATGCACAAAGCCCAGTCCGAAACTTGTCTAAGTCCATTTGTCCAAAAAAAAACCATTTTATTCAGAAAATTTTAATGTGTGTCACATTTAATTTTTTTATTTCATGTAACATGATATCAATTGGGCAGAGATATTTAAGTGATATCAGATTTTATTTTATTTTAAATAAATAAAAAAGGACACGTGGCATAATTGGATTGAGTGATGGGAAAATGCATGTACCAGTAATGAGGCAACACGCATAGGGCTCGTCGGAGTAAACTCAACCTCGCTAGAAAACACATGCTCCGATCGTTTCTTCAGTTACTTTGCCGTTGTCGACGGCGAGAGGGTCGGTCACGAATCAAGACTTAACTACCATTAATGCACTCGGAATTCAACTTCGAGTAAGAATCTGATCTTGAAATTTCTAGAATCTTGCTCAAGCGTAGAGAAATTGGAACGTAAAACCGAGATCTGAGTATCGAATCCAGAAAACTACGCACTTGTATGAGCTTCCTCGACGATGACGACGAAATCAAATTGAGGAGAGAAAGGAGGACGCTGCTATGGTTGAGGCCGAGATAAGAGTCTTCCACCATTTCTCAATCTGCTACAGGTTGTTGTCGTTGATGAATTCACAGTGATGATGAATAATTACCTTGAAGCAATTTTCGGTCAATCAAGATTGCAGAATGATATGATGGAGTTTTGTTGTGCGTTCAAGGAGATGCTGCAGATTGGAGAGCGTTTCCAGCTGTGATGCATGATGGTGGTTATGGATGTAACTGATTTCTACGGTGAGAGTTTTACAGGTGAAGATAGGAGAGGATAATGGTTGTTACGACGGCAAGACGGAAGCAATAAGATGACGGTTGTTATGGCGAACGAAAAAGTTTGTTATCGTTCTTGATGGTTGGGTTATGGTGAACGGCGAGGAGAGAGAAGGAGAGGGAATGTCAGTAGTGATGGAAGTTTGTTTTTCAATGAAGGGTGGAAGAAGATGAGTGATAAGAAAAGATAATGGAGATTTTGTTAGAAGTTGTTAGGGTGAAAGAAATTTTTTATAACTGATTCTGTTAGATGATGGTTAAAGGTGTTGATAATTTACTGTGAGGCTATCATGGTGGTTAGGCAAGAATGGTAGTGGTGTTTGAATGAAGGTGAAGGTGGTGGATGGATCTGAGAGTGTAAGATCCAAGAGGAAGAAGAAAGGGTTCGGTTATGGATGAAGGAGAATGGAGGTGATTATGTTGTTACGGTTATGGTGAAAGAGAGGAGAAGAAAGCAAAGTTCAGAAGAGAGTAAGCATGGTGGAGATGCAACAGAATGCTTGAGGGGTTCTTGGAAGAGTGGAAATTTGTTAGAAAGTTTCTATCTTTTTTCTCTCTCTCCATTATGCATGCCAATATATCTTCTGTATGGTCAATTTGGGAAACAAACATCGATCATAACATGTACAGCCATCAATCACATGCAGTGCAACTCTAGCCTTACAGACATACACTCAATTCATGGTCAAGTGCTCATCTTCTTGGTCCAATAACTCCTGATCTATGCTATCTCGTGCCAAGGTCCCATGATCAAAGTCGTAGACGAGATTTGCACGAACAATTTTCGTGTTGAAATTTTTCCAAATCGACGCTTGTAACACACGCCAAAACGACTCTAAAGTCATGGCATCACAACTAACTGCGTCATCATATAACTTTTCTAAACATTGCTAGCCGTTTATTCATCCTGAGTGTACTACTTTACAGACCTATAACTCCCTCGATACTCGACCAAATGATGCAAACTCGGTGCCATTGGAAAGATGACGTATGGAAGAACAACTTTGTAGTTTGACAAAAATCCAAACAAAGCCTTAATAATCAAATAAAAGTGTTTGAAAATTTCCATATGACCGTTCGATGAAAGTCCTGGTTGGCTGGGCAAGTCTTGCACATGACATCCAACAATTTTCCAACTTCAAGCTACTAACTACGGCGCTTCATATCTTTCGCTTCGATGTCCGAAATGAAAAAAGTTTCTAAACGAAACTTGTAGAGTACATGACAAACTCCAACTTTCATGTTCGGAGTTTCTCCGTGCGGCGACCGAATCAATGATAAAAACAGTCCCGAACGTACGTACACCAATTGTTTGATAGAAAGTTCTCGTAGCCATGGCAAAAATGCATATGCTGTCTTGCGTTTTGGCAACTTCAAACTGCAAACTACGGCGCTCCGTATCTTCCGCTCCGATGTCCGAAACGAAAAAGTTCGTGAACGAAACTTGTAAAGGAAATGACAATCTCCAACTTTCGTGTTCGGAGTTTTTCCATGCGGCGACCGAATCGATGATAAAAACAGCCCTGAACATGTGCACAACGACTATTAGAATATTTCAAACATGATGAATCCTTATTTTCCAAGCTTTATAATTTTCGATCCGATTCCCGAATTAATATGATTCCTCCAACAAAGTTGTAGACTACCGTGACATGAACAACTTTGCAGTTGAACACTTTTTAATTCGGAGCCGATAACTATGATAAAATCGAACGAAACTGTCAGCTTGAGCATAGAAACAAACACTTCGAAATATTTCTAAGTGTTGAATTTTGAGAAATGATAAACCGTAACTTCCGAGCTCCGTAATTTTTGATTCGATTCCCGAATGGATTCGATTTCTTCAGCAAAGTTGTAGATTGCCGCTAAATGAACAACCTTGATTTTGAACTCAACTCGAATCGACGCCTCGAAACATGTGTAAAATGCCTCTGAAGTCGAGCACTTGAACATATTGAAGAACACTTAAAATTTCACTAAGTATAAACTTCAAAAGAACTTCGGAGCTTTATAACTCGAAATTCGGGCATTTTTGGAAAAATCTTCACAAGGACAAATACAGAATGTGAAATGCGCTCTTTCCAATGACTGCTCATTCGTGAAATTTCGAACACAGACGAGCAAGATACGGATGCGGCAACATGGCTCTGTGAACATAAAGTACTTAAAACTTAGACATTTTTCTAAGTCCAAGATTACTTAAAATGCAAAAAACCTCATTTTCACCCGATTCTTCCGATTTTTCTCAGTAAATGATCATATTTTCTCAGATGTCGACTTTTGACAATAATTTTGACCCAAAATTCCACCCGGTCAAACTTTGACTTTTGTTGACTTTTTGATACACGCACTCAAATATCATTTTATCTGTCCGTTCTTGATTTTCTGATGAATCGCGTGGATCGATAAGCCGTATACAGATACTTCACCACTCACAGAAGGCCATATAATCAATTCGGGCTCAAATATTCGACCACCACACACTGTAGCTCGAAATTGTAATCAATATCCACCTGATAGGCGATCAAAACACCAAAACCTCAACTCGCGAGATAATAATCAGAAGCTTCTGGACACGCATATCTTGCGTATTGAAATGACGCTTGAATTGATAGAACCTCAAATATTCAACTTTGGGGAATCAAACCTCTTCTTCGAAGTTATACACTCTCGCTCAATTAGAACAATTAGATCCCATGGTTAAAGCATGAATGATATGTATGCAATGCACCTATTGATTAAATGTAAGCCAACTATTTATAAAAAAAATGAAGAGGGCGAATTTTGGGGTGCAACACCTATACCTCATGCAAGCCTTACACCTAGGGTTGTTGTGTGAATTGCTCCTGCTTGCTATTTAAACATGACATCATAACATTTCTAACCATTTCAAGGACCTAGGGATTTATCTTTGCTCTTTGTTGTAGGGTTATGGCTTCCAGGAAGACTATCTGAATCAACGTCGTGGGTGTACCTTCTCAACTCAAGGAGTTAGTCTCAAAAGTACCCGATCACTCTCAGTTCATCAAGAGGCATAGTTATCTACTCGACTTGGTTACCTCCGATTTTGAAGAGGATATGATGAGTGTCATATTCCAGTTCTTTGATCCGAAACATCATTGCTTTCCTTTCCCAAATTATCAATTGGTACCTACAGTGGAAGAATTCTCTAAGCTACTTGGGGTACCCATTCTTTATCATACACCTTTCAAGGGTTTAGAAAAAGTTCTGAGGTTTGAAGACATTGCAACAACTTTACATCTAAAACGGTCAAACATTGAAGCTAATTGGGAAACAAGAAGTGGAGTTAAGGGTTTGCTTGCTAAGTTTATGATAAAGAAGGCTCGAGAATTCTTGAAGGCTATGAGTTTCCACGCTTTTGAAGATATCTTAACTTTACTAATCTATGATTTAGTGCTATTTCCTAATCCAGAGCAATTCATAGACGTGAACACCATCAAGATATTCCTCACTCATAATCTTGTGCCTACTTTGCTCGGAGATATCCTGCATTCTCTTCACACTCGTACTATGAAAAGATAAGAGACACTCATGTGTTGCATATTGTTATTATCCAGGTGGTTTATTTCGCACCTTCCTCGATAAGTAATGAAGAACGAACAAGGTTTAAAGTGGTCTCAAAGGTTGATGTCACTCTCTTACTCAGATATACGTCGGTGTCTCTGCTCTAAAAAAGACTTCAGTTTCATTGATAGTTGTGGAGAATTGCCCAATGTTCCACTCCTTGGCATAAGGGGAGGTATTACTTATAATCCTTCTTTTGCGTCACAATAATTTGGTTATGCTTGAAGAAATGGTCCTCATGATATGTTTCTCCAAGGTATTGTATTCAACTACGACAATGATTTCCATGATTATCATCGAAGATTTATACACGATTGGGGCATGAGGAAGAAGATTGATACCAAGACTTTGGGGCATAAAAATTCCATTCCTTGGGAACCTTACCTCAAATGGGCGCGGGCTCGCACTCAAAATATCATGATGCCATATGCCGCTATTCTACTGGTAATTATGGAACCTGTTGCAGAAGATGATGAATCTTATAACATTATTCATCCAGATATGCCTACCGAATTTGAAGGATTAAAGAGATCCTAGATTCAACTTAAAGAAGAAAGGGATACGTTTGAAGCTCAATGCTATGCAAGCGAGAAAATAGTATTGGAGCTGAAAAAACTACTTCACGAGGAACAGAGCATTAACACCTACGTCAACAAATTTAAATTCCTAAGGTCCTTGAAAACATTGCATAACATTGCATATCATTTCATAATAGGTACTCCGAAGATCGGTTTTCTTATTCTCTCGCTGTTTATTTTAGTAGAAATGGCTCTCGAACAAACTGTCAAGGATCTCCAGGCTCAGAATGCTCAGTTCCAAGAGATGTTCACCAACTTGGCCCAAGGATAGAAAGATCTGAAAGAGCTCATCACCAAGAAAAATAAGAAGAATATCAAAGGCATTTTCAACATGGGGAAAAGATTCAGAGGCCCGGTCAAGATAGTCAGACAACTCGAGTTCTCAAAGAAAAGCGGCGAAATTGAAGGAAGTGTCAGGATCAATGAAGGAAGCCATCATTGGTCTGAAGAAGAAGAAGAATGAGACAATATGAGTGAACAGTATCCTCCTGATGATGAGAAATATAAGCAACTCAAAGACCGTCTGAATGTTGTGGAAAACCTGAAAATGTTCGGGTTGAATTTCGATGATTTAAGCCCGATGCCTAGAGTGGTTATTCTTCGTAAGTTCAAAGTTCATGCCTTTGCAAAGTATGATGACATTTCTTGTCCGAAGCTTCATCTGAAGTCCTATGTTTAGAAGATTCAACCACACACTACTGATAGGAAGTTGTGGATACATTTCTTTCAAGAGAGTTTGTCTGGAGCACAACT
Organism: Vicia sativa; assembly: GCA_021764765.1. Taxonomy (NCBI): domain Eukaryota; kingdom Viridiplantae; phylum Streptophyta; class Magnoliopsida; order Fabales; family Fabaceae; genus Vicia; species Vicia sativa. Next base: position 33,093,455 of record CM038794.1, read on the forward strand.
GGAGTGGTATTATCAACTTGAAAATACCTGCATTCATACCTGGAATGATTTAGTAGATGCTTCCTACAAACAATACCAGTATAATGCTGAATTGACACCAACTCGTATGCAATTGCAGAATGTGTCTATGGGCCGTGACGAGAAATTCAAAAAGTACACTAAAAAATGGAGAGATCTAGCAGGCAGAGTCCAGCCACCCCTGTCTAATAGGGAATTGGTTAACATGTTCATGGGTACATTGACCGGTCCATTTTTCAATCATCTAATTAGAAATTCTTCGGCCAGATTCACGGAGTTGATATTGAGAGGAGAACATATTGAAGCTGGAATTAAGAGTGGAAAAATTCAAGTCGAGGCATCTTCAAGTGCTGCGAAGAGGTCCTTTGGTGGGAAGAAAGAAGCCAATATTGTCTATAGCCAGAAGAGTCGTGATAAAAATGATCGCCATCAATCTATAGGGGCAGTCCTGATCTCCAATCTTGCACTAGTGCAACCTCAATAAGACAACACGCATAGACATAACGCACCAAGAAGACAATTCACGAAGATCAACATGTAGTTATCTCAAGCATTGCAACATATGTTGAAAGTATAATTGATTACTTTGAGGGATCCGCCTCATCATGTTAACACATCTTCTTCAAAGTACAATCCCAATGCAAGGTGTGCATACCATTCCAATAGCCATGGACATGACACAAACAACTGTTGGGCCCTGAAGAACAAGATCCATGCATACGAATAATTTCATTCAAAGACGATCATGGAATACATTCCCCTTCCGAATGAAGTCTAGCGTATGAATCATTCCACAACATCAATGTCCCCTGATGGCATCTTTAAGCCCATCTTCACCTGCACACTAAGTGTGTCTCTCTCCAAATGGCATATCTAAGTCCATTCTGGTACACCAACAGCCCATAGATTCATTTTGTACACTAGTGAGTGCAAATTTCAAGGGCACTCGAGTGTTCAATCATCTTCTACCTTCAGGTCACAAAAGGAATGCATACCAATCTAACACCTCAGGTACAATAAAATTGAACATGGGCAACTGTTATACCCCAAAGTTTGTCCTCCTATTTTTTAAGATCAAGACAAGTCCTCTCCTAAGCAATCAACCCACAACTAGGGTTTTGCTTCTCTCAAGAAAAAGATGAGTTATAATGTCTCAAGTAAACATCATGTCTCTACATATGCATCAAAGTATCATCATATCAAGTTTCAAGCCTCATAGTCCAAGTTTGCTCAGTCAATTGCTTAGATGGTTGAAAATCGGTTATATTGGACAAAAAGTCAATTATGGTCAACATACAGTCAAACTTCATCATTTTTGCTCAACACCAATATTTTGATGTCACATTCATAATTTTATCAAGGGTTGATCATGATTCATCAAGAAAAATCAAGAATTGATCAAACGTCAAAAGTTTCTAAATTAGGGTTTTTTAAGGGAAAGTCAACAGAACTTTGACCAAGCATAACTTTCACATACTTCATCAAAAAATTTTCCACCAAAGCTCATTTTAAAGGAAATTAAATTCTCTACAACTTTGTCTCTCACAAGGTTTATCCAAAAATGCTTTATTTGAGAGATATAAGTCCAGACATTATAGGTCATTTCAAAAGTCAACAAAAAGACATCTTTTTTCAAAGAAGTGTACATGAGCATGGAAGCTTCAATGAAGAAGAAACCATAAGGAGCTCTTAGAGGACATCTTAAGCTTTCTAAAAATTCCTATATTACTCTCAAATTATAAAAAAAATGAGCAAGTTATGGTTTGAGCAAGTTTGCGAATTTTGAAGAAGTGCATGAAGGAAATGTTGATCAATCTTGAAAAGTTTCCAAATGGGCCTTGGTTTTTATGATCTGAACTTATTTCCAACATGGCCCATGACCTCTAAGTTCAATTACACGCCCTCCTTTCATTTATTTAATTTATTTTTGAATTAAATCATTAAAATTCAATTTTAATTAAATAAAATACAAAGAAGAAGTTCAAGGCATGTTGGGCTTGATATTTGCATGCCTTGAGGTCCAAGCAAGTCCATGATAGCTGGCCAAATCGTGCAAGGAAGAGATTGGCGTGAAATTGAGCAATTTTGGAAAGATTGCATTTGATTTCCAATCAAATCAATGCAATATATTTTTGGCACAAATCTTAACCTAATTCATTCTACTATGTATGCATAAGGATTCCAAATGCTGAAAAATAATTTTTGCAGGCTCAAAAACCCTAACCAAGTTGCAAAAAAACGTGGCATTCAGGAAACTTGCAGGCCAAGATTTCGAGAAATTCAAGCCATTTTAAGGGTTCCAATCAACACATCGTTGCTCTCTAAATCTTTCCAGACCCTCATAATCGATCGAAGCATCCAAAATCACGAAATCACGATCACAGTTGAACAAACTATTTTTGAATTTCGATTTCATACATACATGCATGTTTAACATAATTTGATCAGATATTTGTGTTTGTGATGAAGTTTCGATGCTTTCTGGATAGTTTAATTTGAGTTTGAGTGCAATTATCACGTTTCACCATGGCTAGGGTTTCAAGCTTCGAATTGGGGTTTTCTGTTCCAGCCAAAATTGGACCAAACGAAGAGGTCCATCATGTTCAGGACGAAGTTTCCAATCGATCCATGGTCTCATAATCAATCTATATTACGTATTTCATGATTTCTAATTTGCAGGTCTTATAGCTACAGGTGAAATTCGTAGGTAAAAGGTTTAGCCATGACTTGTGTCCGTAGGTAAAACCCTGGTCCAGATCAACGAAGACGATGATCCCCTACGTGCGTGTTTTTAAGTTTAAATATTTAAAATTTGATTTTCCCTTATAATAATTCTTTGCTATTTCCTTGACAACTAACCACCGCAACACAGATGGCAAGGCACGTTGACCTCTTACCCTGGGGTACCCAGTTTGAATCCCAGCGCCCCTCACTTATTTTTCATCATTTTTCTTACTAACCCATTTTCTTGTTTTTCTTTCAATTTTTTTCCTTTTATTTTATTTATTTTCAAATAATTTTTAAACTATCATAAAAAACCCTAAAAAATGTTTTGATTTTAGATTTAGGTTTCAAAAACCTTTATTTAATTTTTGACAAAAAAAATATTTCCTTTTTATTTGTTTAATTAATCAATAATTACTCTTAAACTGTTTTTTCCAATTAAAATCAACCATAAAAACACCAAAAAAAAGTTTTCTCTTAGAAATTAGGGTTTGAAACATTTTCACCTTGGTTTTCTTTTATTTATTTCGCATTTTAAATTCTAGAAATCGATGTATAGGTCGCAAGGATATTTTTGTAATAGCATAGATTTACTTTTCTCGTATATTTACTTTTTTGCACCTCTTATTATGTATCTGGCCCAAAGCCTTGTAATAGCGTAGGATTTACTTTTCGTACTTTTACTTTCCCGCAAATATTAACTGCTAGATGTATGCTAATTAGGTTTGCATGACAAGATATAAAATCAAACTTAGATCACCCTAATTCAAAGATAACATATTTGAAATTAACACACTTTGCACACTTGCTACTCTTAGGGTATCCTCTCTTGTTGCCTTACGAATAGAAATGGTCATGTCCCTCGAACGTAGTGGTACCATTTGCAAAAGCCCCTCAGTTAAATCATCACAAAGATCATAGTCCCTCGATGACCCTCGATGTTGCCTACAATATATGTTCTCATCCCTCGATTGTTGCCTACGATTAAGTGATGATCGTCCCTACGAATTTGCTAAGGTATCCTTACATGTTGCCTTCAATGACCATACGATAACCCTACGCATGTCCCTTCATATCGAACAAATAGATTTACCTACCAACTAATGGTATGGATAGCGCTACCCTAAAGGAGAAGGAAAATAACAAATAGATTCAATCAAACACTTTGTATACATTCATAATGGTATGGATATCGAACAAATAGATTTACCTACCAACAAATAGATTCAAACAAACACTTTGTATACATTCATATGAGAATCATTACAAAGTTAAACTTTCGAAATATTTTCAAACACTTCATATACATTCTTGAGGACTGATACAAGAATCATTACAAAGTCAAAGCAAAATATTTTTCAAACAAATCACACACGCAAAGCAATTTTTTCAAAAGGTGAGCTAAACAATTAAGAGCCCGTAGATAACTACGGATGGAAAGGGTGCTAACACCTTCCCTTTTCATAATTACCCCCGTACTCAAAATCGATAAAAGGTCTTTCATGTTCTTTTCACCTTTCCTTTATTGAATAAAAGAAAAGTCGGTGGCGACTCTTGCTATCCACAACATTTGCGATAAAATGCAAAACAACAAGTCATTTATCCCACCTTGTTACACACAACATGAGGAGGAACAAAGTAGAAAGCAAATTGAATAATGATAGTTTGGAAAAAGGAACAAGATAATGATAAAGAAGAACTACAAAGCCATAATATCATATGTTGTCAAAAGTGAAAGAAATTTGAAGTTCATAAAGAATGACAAGGTAAGGGTGAGGGTTAGATGCAAAGATGATTGTTAATGAGAAGCTTATTGTGCTAAATTACCTAATGAAGAAACATGGAAATTAAGGAAGGTAATTGACAAGCATGAGTGTAGTAGAGACTATAATTTGAAATCGATAACCACCAAATGGCTGAGCAAGAGAATTCAAAACTCTTTGAAAAACAATCCAAGAATGAAGATAAAGGATATAAAGGCAAAGACTCAAAGAAAGTGGAATGTGAGTGTTAATAAGACCAAGACTATAAGTGCAAGATTTAAAGCTAGAGATATAGTTGATGGATCTTTCTTAGGGGATTACACAAGGATATATGATTACTGTCATGAGTTCTTAAGAGCTAACCCAAGGTCCAATGTGAAGCTTAATGTTGATCGTATTCCAAAAGGTGTGGATGGCCAAAAACCATATTTCATAAGGTTGTATATTTACTTTGCAGCATGTAAGGCAAGCTTCAAATTATCTAGACATATCATAGGTCTAGATGGCTGCTTTTTAAAGGGGGCTATATGGAGGGAAAATTCTGTCTGGACATGGTTTTTGGAGCTGTTGATTAATAAACTATGAGGTAAAGATGAATGTCTCACATACACATTCATCTGCACAAGCTGCACCACCTACTGCACAATCTTCACAGCAAAATGCACCGCCTCAAGCTAAATGTTCACATCATTCTGATTTGTGTAAAGAAAATGGACTACGAGACCCTATTTATAGAACTAGTAGAGCAATAAAGACCTTACATACATGTTCATGTCTGTATGATATACTTTCGAGATACATATCTATATACGTCTTATATAAAATTAAAAAAAGAGGGTCTCTCCAGAGATGCAACTTCGAATAGTCCCCTGTTTTGTTTTTTGTTTTTAAATTAATAAAGGAGTATCTGGAGTAGGGGTGTTCAAAATATGGTTAACTGGATTGTATGTTTGCACTGAATTGCATTGAACCATAAAAAAAATTGAACCACTTGTATAATTAATAAACTGAACCATTTAATTATAACAATTTAAATTCAATTTTAAACTGGTTCAAAATCATTTTTTTTTTATAAATTTGATTCATTATATATAAATTAGTATTTAATAAAAAAAATAAAAAAAAAGTTTTTTTTCAGGAATTAAAAATAAATGTTCAAAAAAATAATTTTTTTCAAAATAAATAAAAAAATCGGAAAAAGAAAATTTTTCTGGAAAAATATTTTCCAATAAGTAATTTTTGATTTGAAAAAACCTGAAATAATTTTTTTTTTCAAAATAAAAAATATTAGTTTTTCTGTGAAGAAATATTTATATTTTCCTGAATAAAAAAATATTTTTCCGGAAAACAAAAAATAAAATTTTGATAAAAATTGGAAAATAAATATTTTTTGAAAAAAAACTGAAAATATTTTTTTTTTAATAAAAAACGTGTTATATTGTTAAACTGAGATAAAACTCAAAAAATAAAAGATTTGCGTAATTTTAAAGGCGTGATGTATATCTGAACACATGAAAAACAAATTCAGATTTTCAAGAGTGTGGAAAAAACATTTCCCAATCCATATATGTTCATTTTGGCCCGGGCTTTAAACCTTACTGGACTGGAGTGGATTACTCATGTTTGGGCCTGGCCTACTTGAAACAAAACCATTTGAAGCCCAAAGAAAGCGATTAGGGTTTGTCACCATCATCCCTTAAAAAGCCAAAACAGAACGATACACAATTCTTCTGCTCACAGGCGCTAGAGATCAACGAAGAGCAACCCTCTTCACCGCCGAACAGCTCCACAACTATGGTTCACGTATCATTTTACCGCAACTGTAAGTCTCTTTCGATCTACACCTTCCTTTACTCATATTCGCATCCTATTTTTTCTATACTTTTCAAAACCTAACCCTAATTTCATTCATGATCTAGATGGAAAAACCTTCAAGAAACCTCGTCGTCCATACGAGAAGGAGCGTTTAGACGCTGAGTTGAAGCTCGTTGGCGAGTACGGACTCCGGTGCAAACGTGAGCTCTGGAGAGTCCAGTATGCTCTGAGTAGAATCAGGAACAATGCTAGAAACCTTCTTACTCTCGATGAGAAGAATCCTCGTAGGATTTTTGAAGGTGAAGCTTTGCTTCGAAGAATGTTTCGTTATGGGTTGCTTGATGAGACTCAGAATAAGCTTGATTATGTTCTTGCTTTGACTGTTGAGAATTTTCTGGAACGTCGTCTTCAGACACTGGTTTTTAAATCTGGCATGGCTAAGTCTATTCATCATGCTAGGGTTCTCATCAGACAAAGGCATATCAGGTTTAACCCTAATCCCTTATTTAATTATCTTTAGTACTATTGCTAAGAACTTAGTTGATTTTAAATTGTTAAAATTAGGTATTAATTTTAGTGGAAGTGGGTTAAATATATGGACCTACTTGAATGAAAAAAAAATGATTTTTGTATGAGTGATTGTTGTAGAAGTGAATTTTGTAAAAGTATTTTTTTGATTTGTGATCTTGGGACATGATCTATATCATTCTGTTGATTGCATTGGTTGTTCGAGTTTCTATTCCATTATATTTAGTTTTGACCAATTTAAAATTCTTAGATTAAACTGCATGTTCTATTCCGGTTGAGCCTGATGTTTTTATTGCTTAGGGTTTTAGGGCTTATTCCTGCTTGCGCAAACATGATCCACTGGGATTGACAACTCTGCCTAAAACCGCATATAACAGAAGTGTTTTATCTTTTTCAGACTTACTGAGTAAGTTTGTCTTTGTATTGTAGGGTTGGAAGACAGGTTGTTAACATCCCTTCTTTCATGGTGAGAGTTGACTCACAGAAGCATATTGATTTTTCACTTACAAGTCCACTTGGTGGTGGACGCCCAGGAAGGGTGAAGCGAAAGAACCTCAAGGCTGCTGCCAAGAAGGCTTCCGGTGGTGATGGTGATGAGGAAGATGAGGATTAAATTACTGTTGTCTTTGTTACATTCTCTAGTGAAGTTAAATTTTGTTTTTGCATCTATGATTATGTCCCTAGTTTACCATTATTGACTGCAATACTTTTTTGTTTTGTTCATGCTTGGTTCTGTTTTGAGAATGTACTTTGTTTGAAATCCTAAGATGTTTTTGGAACAATATTATTATTATTCTAAACGTTTTCTCTTCTTCAGATGTGACTCCATTGTCATATATACTTCTATCTCCCCATCATGTCTAGTTCACCATCCTCAGCTTCATCTTTTTCATCATCACTATCTTCAACATCATAAAGCCTTCAACATTATCAACACTCATAAACCTTGACAACATTTTCAACTCTATCTTCATCTTTCTCTTCTCCTTATCTAAACAAACCAGGGAATTTAGTCTAAATTCATAACTCATGGCGGCATAAAAAGATCCAGATTTATTGGAATTATAATTTTTAGTGTTGTTCAAGAAAGTGAAAACCAAACTCAGCAAATTGAAGAGACCTATATAAATATTCATTGAGCCTATGGTTTTAGATATTTTACTATACTTTAGATATTGGTTTTAATTATCTGCCTTGTGTTTTCATAAGATATTTTACTATACTTTAGATATTGGTTTTAATTATCTGCCTTGTGTTTTCATAAGATATTTTACTATACTTTAGATATTGGTTTTAATTATCTGCCTTGTGTTTTCATAATTACTGTATTTTCAGAATCAACAACCCCTTTAAAAGTTGTGTTTACAATCAACTTGGTAGTTTTGATGAAGCATCGAAAGGATACACTTGTCATAAGATGATAGATATCAAGTTTAAGCTTTTACCAAACTCGGTAGCAAAAAATCCGGCTCTTTCTATTATCAACTTAACCTTTTTCTTGAATTCTTATCAGTAACCATTTTCTGAATCTCGCATACAGGTTTTAATAGAATATATAAAAAAAACAAGTCACGCTCTATGACTTTCTTGAATAATATGGCATTTGCACAAACTCTAATCTTTCTCATTTAAGTTTTTAGCGGTGAGTCATTGATTTCCATACGATGAATAATTAGGGCTGGACTTATATAATTTTGTTGGTTTTTGCTCGTTCTTGTTTCTGTACTTTTGAAATTATTGATGTTTTTTTTACCAAATAAATTATTGATATATATTTGCTTTGACCAAATAAATTATTGATATGTTAGATTAGCACAACAAGGTCCAAAACATGAGTAGCAAGCATATTTTATGTAGAAGCATATTTATGTCTGTTACGCTTAAATGACAACAAATTCTAAATAATTATTAATAGGGGTCTTCAAAACCAAATTGTTCCAATAAAAAATTGTAACATCGAACTGAATCAAATCGAAACTATAAAAAATTGTATTTGGCTCGGATATGTTTGGGTATTTTTTGAGGGAACTGTTCGATTTGGTTTGTGGTTTGTAAAAAACTGAATTAAGTCAAACCACATTAATTTTATTTGATTTAATTGTATTTTTAAAAGTTAATCGGATCAAATCGAATCACACATTTTTTCTCTTGCGACTTAAATAATTTTTTACTTCAAAACCGTCCAAACCGCACCGCGAAAACCGCTACTTCTCAACTCAAAAAGTGAAGTGGTTGCAATAAAAGTTATATATCATAGTTACAATGTGCTCTAAACTCTAATGTAACTGTTAATAACTTTGTTGCAGAGCTTCATGAAGGTTGCATGACAAATTTATTCCACTATTTTGAGTTGTTTTGTCAGACTCTCATACCGACAAAGAATTGTGGAGAAATTTAAATAATTGAGTTCCCTCTTCGCGTATTTTTTGTACAAATTGTAGAAGCAGTGTTAGGAAACATGACATCCATGAATGAAGAATTTTTTCTGCTGCCTCCCACTTGTACCCGGTACTCTCAATTAAGGTAATTTTACCAAAATATTCCTGTAAAATATCAGATGTTTCGAAATTTCCGGTACGTATAAAAATTTTGCGATAAATACCAGAAATTTTGAAAAAGTAAATTTGAATAGACAATTAAATAGTTATCTTTCATTTTAAAAATATGACAATAAGAAATCTTTACAATAAACTCAACCACAATAATAACTAAGATTTGAAAGTTAAATCAAAATTTTCAAGTTCATGTGACTTATAAAAAATTTCAGATCTACATATTTTGAAGCTTTTGTGTATACTATTTTGATGGTATAACTAAAATCATAAGCTTCAATGTTTCAAATTCAAAAAAAAAAAGTTGAGTAAAACATTTATCTTTATTATGACTGAGATGATCCTTGTACAACAGATCTACATGAAAACAAACAAAAACCATTACAAATTTTATCAACTAACTATAGAAGTAAAAGTAATGAAAGCAATACACAAAAACAAAACAAAAACCATTACAAATTTGAGATCTGAGTTGATGGAAGGATATGGAGCGATTAAAAAAAGAGAAATGGAATATAGAAGAGGAAGATTGTTGTCGTTGCCAGCATGGAACAAAGAGGGAAAAGGTTGTTGTTGTTGGCAGCGACATTTTAGGGTTTGATGGAAATGTGATAGAGAAGAGAGGACAGAGAGAAAGAGAGGACGGAGCGAAAGAGAGAAAGTAAACATGGAGGGTATTACATGGTAGGTAATAAATTCGTGGGAATAAACGATTTTTTTGTAAAGGACCAATGAAAACATAACACTTAGGAGTTACCTAGTAAAGTTTACATTGACATTTGTTAATTACGAAATTGCTCTTTTGTTAGTAGGATTAATTTTAATGGAAGGGCATTATAGAAAAAGTGGTCAATATGTTAGTGATAGCTTCATAGTTGATTCAATAAATTATGACAACTATAAATATAGACAAGTCACTTGTCAGAACAATCCATCACATATTCACGTATCCACCGAAACCTCATAACCAATAGATAAGGTCATATACATTAGATTTTTTTCAAATACATATAATGTATAATTTCAAGTACGTATAATGAAATTAATTAATCAATTTTTGGCTGTGAAACATAACTCTTTGCTTGAAGTGTTTTTCTCATGATAAAATAAAATAAATATTTGCTTTAAGTGTTTTTCGAAATAATAAGATAAAATAAATCTTTGCTTAGGTTTTAAGAGTACCTACCATTCAATACCACGAAGTTTCCTTCTCACTCCAAAAAAGCCCAAATGTCTCGCATTCCAATTGAAAAACCCTAATTTCCATCTTTCTCATCAATTTCGCTTTCTCTCTCTTTTTTCTCTCCTCACCGATTCTCTATCCAATCAAATGTCTATCTACCAAGCTCCTGGATTCCGATTCCACCCCACCGATGAAGAGATCGTTTGTTTCTACCTGAAGCGGAAGCTCACCGGAAACTTACCTTTCCGTTTCGACCATCTTGCGGTGATTGACATCTACAAGTTCGAACCGTGGGACCTTCCCAGTTTGTCGAAGCTGAAGAACAAGGATTTGGAATGGTACTTCTTCACTGTGTTGGACAAGAAGTACGGTAATAGCTCGAGGACGAATCGTGCTACTGATAGAGGGTACTGGAAGACTACTGGAAAGGATCGCGCTATCAAGAACGGGGCGGACACTGTTGGGATGAAGAAGACCCTTGTTTATCACTTAGGGCGGGCCCCACACGGCGATCGGTCCAATTGGGTCATGCATGAGTATAGGATGATTGATGAAGAATTGGCCAAATCTGGATTGCAGGTATTATAAATTTATGATTGTGATTGATACTGCAAGGTTTTAAACTACAACTGCGTAAAGGCTTTTGTGATTTCTATTTCTACGGGTGTTGTATTGCGGTGGTGTGAAATAACTGTATCTGTATCGTCACTTTCCGGTACCGTTTTGTTGCTGCCGTTTTTGTGGTATGGGAGCATATTTTAAAACCTTGAGATATTGTATATTCTAAGTTGCCTGAATACAGATACGGTAAAGGGTATGGGTTAAGGATACTTAATTTTTAGATAAACTAGGCTATGTTTGGATATCATCCCATGAATGAAGCGGAGCGGTACGAACATTATCATTCCGTTGTTTGGAAATTTTAGGACGGAATAAGGCAAGTTATTCATTCCCTCCAAATTGGAGGGGGAATGAATATGGTGGTAAGTGAAGGAATGGAATGAAATCCATATCACTCAATTCCGCTCCATCCATTTTTAAATTATCCAAACAATGGAATATCATTCTATTCCATCCCGCTCCTCTCCATCCCATCAATTCAAAACAAAGCCTAAGGTAAGGCTAAGTTTTACATGATAAGAGTGAGATAGATGGTATTTATATATTAAAAGAAATTGGTAAAGAATAATAGGAAAAGTATGAACATCATCAAGAGTAGAATTAGAAAACCTAATTTTATAATTGGTTATAGTAGTAAACAAGATAATTGGTTATATAGAACACAAGTATATACTTATTTATTAGATTCTAGGTGTGTTAAAAAAGTACCCAAATGTAGTACCAAAATTTTTATTTTAGAAATTAATTTCGGTAAGTATTCTTAACCCATACGTTTCAAGTAACCACTAGGTATAAGTAAGACATTAACTTTGGAGTATCCATGCTTTAGAATGAATTTTTTTCCAGTTGTTATTTATGTGTCAAATTTTTTTAATTGGATTTTGATTTGATTCTTACTTGAGATGATATTTGTCTTTGGTTTGGTGGAGAAGGATGCTTATGTGCTGTGTAGGATCTTCGAGAAGAGTGGTCCGGGGCCTAAGAATGGGGAGAAGTATGGGGCTCCCTTTGTTGAGGCAGAATGGGAGAATATTATTGATGGACGACAGGTGGATCCTTTGCTTCCTGTTGATAATGAGCTTTTGAAACTACAAGCATTTGCTCCTGCTCCTGCTCCTGATTTTGATGAACAGGTGTATCCCTTGACGGCTGTTGATAGTGAGCATTCAAAAGATAAAGTGGCCGCTCCTACTGATGACGATTATTTTGAAACCAATGACCTTGATCAGGAACTTGATACTTGTGTTACATTTGGAAGTGCTGATTTGCCATCGAACTTCTGTTATGGGGAGTGTAGTAGCCATTCTCAAGCATTTATTAATGATCATAAACAATTTGAAGCTGCTCTTGGTATTTATAATGATCAGATTGACCAGCCTAATAATATGGCTGATCTATATGGTGTGGATATCAATTCAGTGCAAGATGGGTACAATGGTGAGACAAACAATAATGAGAATCTTCTGAATTACAATTTTGAATTTGAGGATCCAGATCTATATTTTGATGCCTCCAGTTATCTTGCGGGTTTGAATGAAGAATATGTGGATACCAATGATGTTAAGAATATTGACGGGGTTATTCCCACCGAGATAGATCCTTCTGTTGCTGCAATCTTAGATGAGTACCTTGCATGCCCTGATGAAGATATTTCGCAATATATTTGTTTTGATTCTCCTATGAATGTAGAGAGTGAAAGCCCCATTGCCAACGATGCCCAGTCTTTCATTGAGCAGAATGTGGAGGGCGAAACCAATGGTAGTACTTTGGCAAACAAACATGTTGTTGATGCACAGTCTAGTAGTGAAATAGTTTTACCAAAGGAGGATTTGAAGGCGTCAAATTGGGTCTCTGGAAATGCAAATGCTTTTGTAAAGCAAGCCAACAATTTGTTGGCCCGCATACCTGCTCCACCTGCATTTGCATCAGAGTTTCCTGCTAAGGAGTTTGCTATTGGGATGCATCCTGCAACTGTGTCTTCCAGTTCAGCACATATAACTGCAGGTATGAGTATGATCAGCATTACAGACATTACTTTTGGAGGCAATGCGATGGATTGGATGGTGGGCAAGAATGGAGGTTTTCACACCATTATGTCTTCTGGGTTTCCCCAAACTGATGTTAACTCTGCAACTCTGGTGCCTACTTCTGGCTTGGTCTGTAGCAAAACTGCATTTATGTTATCACATGGTTGGGTTTTCTTGATGGGTTTCTCAGTTGTGATTCTATCACTGAGTTTCAAGATCGGAAGCTTCATGTATACTGTTAAATGACAAATGCAAGGTTGGCTATGATACAATAATCCAGTCAGTTAAGTATCTTTTGTTGATGGCACTTATTGAATGATTAGGATTTCATGACTTTGTAGATTTCTTTATGGTAATTTGGTCATACCGATTTTAACATTATTCATTCACTGTAACTTAAGTGCCTGCATGTTTTTTTTTTTTTTTTGGCTTCAGAGTGCAAACAGAGTTATACTTTGATACAATTAGTTATACTTAATAGTCACTATATACCTTTTGATAGTGTTTTAATAATTCTAAAATGAAATTTGTTAGTAGCTCCATCTCATAACCTCACATTTGGAGGGGAGGAAAAATTGAAGTAAATAGTGAAATTAAATGAAATAGATTTCATTGACAGAGCTTTTAGCAGATTGGAACAGCTGCAGTACTCCCAAATATTTTACAGGAGAAATTACAGAACTACCCATAGTTATGGTTAAAAGTTACAAAAAAACACAAACAATCTTCTCTCGATATCCCCTTCGACCTCCATTCTCTCTTGATCTACTCCGTCTGCCCTGCACTTTTTTTTCTGGTGCAGTGCATCTGGCATCTCTCTCCTCTGTTAGTTAACTTAAGGTTGTTTTGTTTTTCTAATTTTATTATTCCTATTATGTTTTGTTTCATTATTTTCTTAGTTGAATGTTAGTTTTTTACGTCGAATGTTCATTTGTTAGGTTGGAATTTTCTTGTTGAATTGATTTGTTACTTGTTGAATGTTGATTTGTTTCTATGACTCTTGAAATATTGTTTAGATTGATTTGTTATTTTTGAATATTATTATTGTTGTTGACTGTTACACGTTGTATCATGATCTTAGATTGAATATTAGGTTGAGTATTTAGGTTAAATGCAGAAGAGAGTGCATGTGCAGTTATTCTTATTGTTGATTGATTGAAAGCGACCCGAGTTAAGATGGATGCCGATCAATTGCGAATTCGATAGCCTGATTAGAGACAGATTGTCAGAATGTAGAAATTATGTGAGAGCAGGGACTATCTAAACTTTTTCCCTGATAAACACTTTGATCTTGACTGTGTTCGGAAAGTCAAAATTCATTGACCATCTTAGTGTTTTAAAAGTCCTTTGTCGGATTTTTCATTCCAGTGGAATTTGAGGGGAATGGAAATTTTGATTCCTTAAAATTGCAATGTCCTTTGATAAGATTATGGGATGAAATAAGCCATTCTGCATCAGTGCATCAGTTGAAATAGACAACAGTGCATCAGTTGAAATAGACAACAGTGCATTAGTGTAATGTGTACATACAAAGTAAGTTTGAATGACTAGTTTTTGGTGTGAAATATTGTGTTGAATGAAGAGGAGAGTCATGAAAGAGTGTTTCTTCACTGCAATTCCTGTAAGAGAATGCAGGGTGATGTGAAGAAAGGCTTGAAAGCACACATGCCATTTCATCAAAATGTACAAATTGAATTCCCATTACACACTTTCCTCAAGCAACCTTTGATAAAAGGAGCACTAACAATTTTAGAGAGTAATTGTGATTAACACCAATTATTTAACACATTTCATTCCACGTGAATGCGAATTCCCTCCCGTTTTTACTTGTGTAATTAGTAATAATATACTTCCTCCATCTCATAATAAGTGTTCCATTTGAACAATGCGCGGTTTTTAAGAAAATGATTGAATCTATTGGGTTTAGTGAAAAAGTTAATGTATTTTATTAGAATACCCCTATTAATTATAATTGATAGAGTAGTCGAATAAAATGAAAGTAACAAATAGGAATATAGTAGTGGAAAATAATAATAATTGATGTATTGAAATTGTAAATGGACAATTATTTTGAGACAAAGAAAAAGAGTTAATTATTTTGAGACAAAGAAAAAGAAAAAGAGTTAATTATTTTGAGACAAAGAAAAAGAGTTAATGAAATATTTATTAAAAAGAGTTAAATATTTTGAGACAAAGAAAAAGAGTTAATGACATACTTATTATGAGAAAGAGGGTGTAATTTGTTTTATCTTCACAATATAATAATTTCCCTTAATTTCTCTCTAAATAATGTTTACCTACTTGAATTCACCTCCCACCTTCAATTTCTCTTACCTCGTTTATTTTTATAGAAACAACTATAGAAATTTGTAATATATAAAGACCCTGACTAGTCATGAATGATTTATTTGATTCTTGAAATGAAAATAATCAAATTAATCATTAAAAACTTTCAAACTAGTCTTTCTTGATATCAATAACTAACTAAATATTAGTCTACAAAGAGAGATAGACTCAAAGTTATCGTTGCTTTGGCCCCATAAAGGAACCAAAACCCATTCCATCTATTTGGTTCACAAATATTACAATTTGCTATTAAAAGTTAATGAGAGGAGACACGAGAATTTATTTAGACAGTTCACTATGTCAATTTTCGCAAAATTGTTTACATGAGAAAAGTAACAATACAATCCTACAAACTCAATATTTAATGTTGATCCTAACTCTTTCTCTTTCCTTGATCTTGAGCTCGTTTAAGTGACCCAAGCCTTTTAATCGATTCTTCGATCACCGCTACTTCGATATAACCATTATCTTTGAAGCTTTCACTCGGTTGAATTCGAATTATGAAATCTTGTGCAAAATCCCTAAATCAACACTGATCTTAGAGGATAAACCTTAACGGGTTTTTACAATGAAATCCCTAAAGAATCTCTACCCAATTTACAGTTACACAACATAAATTAAACGTTATCAACTCTGAATTAGATGACATCCAACAAGAATGACTGTGTAATTATTGTGTGTATGTATAGAAAGAGGTTGAAGATGGAGAGAGTTTTCTTTGTATGTTTATGATTTCATCAGTTGAAAATGATGCATGTATGAGGTATTTATATGTGTCCACGTTAGAGGCTGATAAAAGAAAGAAAAATAGAAAACTTCGCACAATTTTTGAAGACTTTACATAATGAATCATCTCATATAGGTCATGTGTCGACTCATGGAAGAAGATTTTCTTCTATGCGTCGACTCAAAAGCTATCATGTGCCAACAAATGCATTACATAGTCTACATACTTTAAAATCATCTATATGTGTCAACTCATACGTCGCTTGTGTTGACTCATAGAAATATTTTTTCTATGTGTCGACCTAAAAGCCATCATGTGTCAACACATGTATACAAAGCCTGCTTTAAAATACAACATCATGCGTCGACTCATAGGTTGTATGTGCCGACTCATGAACTTGATTTTAACATAAAATCTAATTTTTTTAATGAGTAAGACCTTTTCAAAAATGTTTTCAAACTTCATAATACTCTGATGCACATAAAGACTCAAAGAATACCGGTCAATATACACAAACACTAAAAACGTCTTAGTTTTGACATCATGTAAAATATCTCTAATTGGAAAGTGCACTCACGACTACTAGAGGTCTCATATCCTCATTCAACCAACGTAAGTACAATAATTATCTCAGTTCCAACGTATAGACCAATGGTCAGTAACCCCTATGCGTCTATAATCAGATTAACTAAGTCTCAAATAAAAAGCATTAAGCATAAGAGAAAATTAAATAGAAATATAATTTCAATTATTCATGCACTAATAAATTAAACACATATCCCAACATATTCAAAATAAGTTCATCAAACAAAACCTAACCTAGAAGTGTTTATTTACTCATACTGATACAAACAAATATCAAGTGATATGATGAAGATTGCATAAGAATATCCTTAAAGAAATGGACTTCAATGACTTTCAATGCTCTTGAAATCGCACTCCCGATATACTTTTTTGTCACTTGCAGTAAAAATTCACAGAACTTTAAAAATATGTCAAACATCCCATTTTAAAGCCACTAGAATCAGTTAGAACGCGTCAGAAAAAGTCTAGAAAAAGGGTCTATCGCGTGTGTGATAATTGCATTGTGTGTGCTATGCTACTTGCTCAGCTCTATTACGCACGTGACATCATGCGATTTCCAGTGTGATTATTCCAGTAACTTTATTGCTTTTGCTCCCCTTTTCAGTCAATTTTCACCAAGTCCCTTTTTCTTCATAATTAGCATTTTTGCATCATTCTTTGGTCTTTATACTTCATGTTTGCTCATATTTGATTCGTTTTATCTGATTCCTCGATGAAATACATGTAATGATATAGTGTCATTAAGAGGCTATGGCTAGCCAAGAGAAAAATAAGTGGATGGGTGTTATGGTGGAAGAGATAGAATCCTTAAAAAAGAATGATACATGGGATCTTGCTCACCTTCCACAATGAAAGAGATCTATTGGTTGCAAGTGGATGTACAAGAAGAGGCCAATAGTAACAAAAAAAGAAGGGGAAAATTTCAAGACTTGCCTAGTTGCAAAGAAGTATTCACATCAGAAGGGGATATGTTATGATGAGATTTTCAGTCCGTTCGTTAGCGACATTTCTATCAGAGCAGTATTGGCCCAGGTAAGATATGCATTAGAGTATATGGATGTGAAAATAACTTTCCTTCATGGTAATCTAGATGAGAAAATCTACATGTAGCATCCAGAGAGATTCAGTGCTACTAGATATGACAGACTTATTTGCAAATTGAAGAGGTCTTTGTATGGCTTGAAGCAAACTCCAAGGTAGTGGTACAAGTGCTTTAATTCATACATGCTACAAATTGACTATAGAAGGTGTGATTATGATTTCTTTGTTTATGTGAGGAGCCTTGATGATGGTTCTTTTATTTTTTTGTTACTTTATATTGATATGATGATTGCTCCCAATGATTTGTATTATCTAAATGAGTTGAAGACCGATTTGGGTAAGGAGTTTGATATGAAGGGTGCCACAAAAAATATTCTTGGGATGGAAATTCACACGGACTTAGGAGCTAATAGATTCTGGTTGTCTTAGAAAAGCTATGTTGAAAGCGGTTTGTGTAGATTTGACATGAGCAAACAAAGCCTATAAGTACTTATTAGTAAATCACTTTAAGCTATCTTTAGAACAATGTCCATATATATACTTAGATATTGAAGATATGTCTAATATTTCTTATGCCATTGCAATTGGTTGTTTGATTTATGCCATGGTTTGTACTAGATCGAATATAGCACAAGCACTTAGTCAAGTGTGTAAGTTCATGTCTAAGCCAGTGAAGCAACATTGAGAAGAAGTTAAGTGGATCCTAAGGTACTTGAAGGGTCGAAAAAAATTGTGGTATCATCACCATGGAGCAGGGTATTCCATCAGTTGTGGGATATGTGGATTCTGACTATGCAGGTGATCTGGATGATAGAAGGTCTACAACAGGATATGTTTTTACTTTTGTGCGCACGGGGGTGGGGTGGCTATATGTTGGAAATCATCACCATGGAGCAGGGTATTCCATCAGTTGTGGGATATGTGGATTCTGACTATGCAGGTGATCTGGATGATAGAAGGTCTACAACAGGATATGTTTTTACTTTTGTGCGCGCGGGGGTGGGGTGGCTATATGTTGGAAATCATAATTTAAATCTACAACTGTGTCTATAATTGATGATGAATACATGGCAGTAGTTGTGTCTACAATTGGTGATGAATACATGACAGTAACTAAAGTTAGCAAGGAAACATTGTGGTTCACAATTTAATGAAAGAGTTGAGTATTGAGCAAGGTGGATTCACTTGCATTGTGATAGTCAAAGTGCTATCTATTTAATGCACAATCAGGTGTATCATGCTAGGACCAAACATATTGATTTGAGGTTCCACATGATTTGGGAGTTGTGGGCGTCTAGACAAAATTACTTTAGAAAGTTCACACTTCAGAGAATGCATCTGATATGTTGACCAAGTCAGTCACCAGTGACAAATTCAAATAATGTTTCAACTTGTTACACGTTTCTCAGTGTTAAACAGGAGGTGTACCTCTCCAGTTACCAAGACGAATCGTTATGCAAGAAGTCTTCATAGGGATTTGATATTCGCCAAGACGAAGATTGTTGAATATGGTTCATATTGTTGAAATAATTATAGATTATTGAGATAATTATGAATTGTAGAGAGTTTAATTAATATTATTGAGATAATTACGGATTGATGATATAACTATAAGTTGTTGACAAAATAATTCATATTATTGAAATAATTATGAATAGAGAAAATTATTTATTGATGAAAGCCACAGATTAAGATTTTATATATATAAATAAATAAAGGAAATTATAAATGTACGTAATTCTGAATTGCGTGAATAAGATTTTTATAGATATATTTTTTTCTTTCTATAATGATATATTTTCGCATTATTGTTCTAACTAATCTCTTTGAAAAATAAATAATTTAACAAAAACTCAAATTTATTTTAAAAATGGCGTGTGCATTTTTTAAATTCCATATATGAAGCTTTCATCTTAAGTATGCTATCTATCTATGTCTTGATACTTTATAAGCAAGATCGTTTATTTTCAACCACACGTCTGAGACCATTGTTTGAGACCACAGCACATACTCAAAGTCAAGGGAAAATTTATTCATTTACCCCTAACAACTTTAAATTGAATTATATGGAGTAATTAAACATAATTTTTCAAAAAACTTATATATAAATAAATTTTCCCCAAAGACCAAAGAAGAAAGCAAGCAATGGATTCTCTGAAAATTTTCAAAGGCTACGACCAAGTGGAAACCAACCTCGAAGATCAACAAACACAGCATCATCACCGCCACAAAATCTCTAAACCCCTCATCGCCACAATTTCCATCGTCATCACCATCCTTTTCCTTACCCTCACTTTATCCTTCACCCTATTCTTCCACCACACCGAGTCACAAACCCTCCTCAACTCACCCAACTCACTCAGATCCATCTGCAACGTAACCCACTTCCCTGACTCATGCTTCACCGCTCTATCTCCCTTCCCACAAAACCTCACCAACCCAAACTCCATCCTCAAACTCTCCATCCTCGCCTCCGTCGACCAACTCACCAAACTCAAACTCGCTGCTTCATCGCTAAAAGCCAATTCTGGCAAACACGCGCTGGATGATTGCAAGGAACTCATAGACGACGCGGTGAGTCGACTCAACGAGTCTGTTTCGGCTGTTCCTGACGGTGCCGTAACGTTGACGGATGGTAGAATTAAAGATATTCAGACGTGGGTTAGTGCCGCGTTGACGGATCAACAAACGTGCGTTGATGGGTTGGAAGAAGTTGGGGTTTCTTTGGAAACTGTTGAAAAGGTAAAGAAAATGATGCAGAAATCAAATGAGTATACCAGCAATAGTTTGGCTATTGTGGCTAATATAAACAATTTGTTACCACTTCATTAGAAAAAAATTCAAAATTTTCTTTTTTATTTATATTATAAAAATAATAATTGTGAACTTTGTATGCTCTTGTGTTTGAATATGTATATTTGTATTTCTGGGAATGGATTGATTTGTATTTCAACTCTCTTTATTCAAACTCTCCAAAATTAAATGGTTTGCAATACACTAATAAAACCCAAAGCATCATAACCAACCTGGTTAGTTTGTTACTTACACAACAACATGTAACTCAGATAAACCATTTAGTTTGAATTATATTTCAACTCTCTTAATTCAAACTTTCTACACTAAATATATAGAATTTTTATTTTTTATTTTTTTGAGCTGTAACTTCATTATCTATTTTGAAATACATCATAATGATAATTTCCTTAGTTAAGAAAATGGAATGTGATCTCTATGTGCTTTCTCTTCATGAAATTTTTAACAAGGTTGATTGGTGATTTTTTGTCTACAATCATGAGCAGTCCACTACCGTTTGTTTCTTAGGACACCACCATGAGAAAGAAGATTTGCATAGTTTGAACACATGCTCTATTGTGCTTCTCATTTGCATTTTTTCTTCACACTAATATAAATCATAAAAGGAAAATGCTTAGGAAAAAAACATGAAAACAAGAAATACAAGAATAAATTCACAAGAATAAATTCCCACCATTTATAATATTCAAGATTAATGAAGTACGATAGATTGCAAGATTACATTAATTCAATCCTTTGACTTATATTCCACGCTTAACAATATACTTGGTATATCAAATTCATTTTAAGAACTCATCAACTCTAATGTTCCAGTCTATTGAAGTTTGTTTTAGGCGGCAGAGGGTTTTATTTATCTTCAAGACATTGTATTCCTCACCTTTTCCAATGAATCTTTGAGGTTGTTTAACAAAACATTCTTCCTCAAGAAAACCACTGAGAAAATACACACTAAATACCATGTTGAACAAAATTCCATTACGTAAAGTTATCCATAACCACTTATATGTCGACAATTACAATCCTTACAACTGGTGTAAAGATTTCTATCAAATCAAAGCTAGGCTTTTTCATGAATCTCTTTATAAGTAGGGAGTTTCCAGTGGGCTTCTTCAAGATTTTTGGTAGAAATCTCAAAATATCTTCAAGTTTCGTAAGTGCACTTACGAGTGCACCATTAATGTAAATTACTTTTCGCAAGTGCACTTACGAATTCATCGGTTAGGATTGTGAATTCGCAGATGCATATGCGAATTAAACTTTGTGTTATTTTGTTTAATATTTAAGATTAATTCGTATGTGCACGTTGATGGTGCATTCGATAAATATTTTTTTAAATATTTAAAGTTAATTCGCATGTACATTTACGAATTGTGCAGAAACAAAAACAAACCTATTGTTTGCACCAAAAGGCATGAAAAAATAAATAATTGTAATATTTGTGATACATATCTTTATTTTTATTGATAATTATCGTTAATTATTATTTTTATTTTTCATTTTTTCATTTTATAATAAATATGTAATTATTAGATATACGACCCTATTTCTCTTTCTCTATCTCAAAATAAATTTATTATATTACGTATATGTAATCAAATAAATTTTATTCAATATATTATGTTATAGATTTAATATTTTTTTAGAAAGATGAATAAATTTATTAATTCACTTTAACAGTGTTTTAATTATAACGATAAGACTATTTAATACGTAAATTACAAGTATTTTTTGTTAATCGTCTAATACAGTTTACATTTTAATTAAACCTTTACAAAAATGAAAAATTAGTTTGTTATATTTTTAAACCTTTGCAAAAACGAAAAGTTATTTAAAATGATAATTATTTGCAAAAATGAACTATTACTACATAACTTCTTTAAATTTTTGCAACACCTTCAAACTATTGCGAAAAAATATATCAATATTAGTTATGACAAAAATTTATAACATTTATATAAAGAATAAGTAAGACGTGGATTATTGTATTGCATGATATAACAACAGTAAATCAATTATACTCATACAATTACAAAATGCATATATATTATGTGAACTAAATCTACTATATTTTTAATATAATAAAATAAATTACTATCAAATTTATTTGATTATTTAACAAACATTTTACAGACCCCTAAATATCATTTCATCTTTCTAATTATTACTTATGATGATTAAATATTACAATTAATTTTCACAGTTTCAAAAACAATTAAATAGGGTGAATTTGTAAGTGCACTTATGAAGGGTGTTTTGAGGTTTTCAGTGGTGTGGAAGAATCCCACTCGATGGGAAAAGAAGTTTTCTTAGACTATGTACAATAGGAGTGTTGAATAATTTATTCAATAGTTGAATGCTTGCAATGAAGTGTTGAATGAGGTGTTGAAAATGATGCCGATTAATTGGTGTTGGAAAAATTCAACATGTTAAATAAGAGGGAGTGAGGGCCACATACAATACTTTGCAAAATCTTATTGGTTGTTGTAATCATTTAGATTTTTAGTATGTTGTGAATGGTGGTAGAGTAGGGTGTTGAATTTTATCAAACAAAATTATTGTAATGAGTAAAAATTAAATGAGTGTTGAATTATTAGGTGGAAGAAAGAGAAAATGATGTGGATGATAAAAAAAGGAAAAAAAAAGGTGTTGAATAATATAACTATTATGCATAGTCTTACAAGTATTATATTGTACTTTTTAATGAAGCCATCTGGTAGGAACTTTACCTTGTAGACCGAATTGACTTCAATTTTCCTTTTCTTTGACTTACAGAATCCCATAATGAGTTAGTTAAGTAAGCCTATGAGAACTTGAACATGTCTTTTTCACATACTCCATCCGTCTCACAATGAGTGACTCAGTTGATCATTTCACACAAATTCAAAAAAAGATATAATTAAAAGAGAGAGAATAATACTTTAAAAATACCCCCTTATCCATTATTGGGAAATGCGAAAGTAGTCCTCCCTCTGTTCCTTTTTAAGTGTAACTTTTTAGAAAAAAATTATTTCTTTTTAAGTGTCACATTTCAAAGTTTAAGATAGCATTTGTTGTAGTTTTATCAAAATTACCTCTAACCATTATGATAGAACGAGAAAAAGTTAAATAAACTATTAAAAAGTTAAGGAATTATTGAAAAAAAATTAGATAAAAAGTAACGATAATCATTAGCTGTCTTGGTATGTGTAAAAACTTAAAAAGTGACAATTAAAAAGGAACGGAGAGAGTATTAATTAGATGATAAAAGTGGAAAAATTACATTGAAAATTGAAAAAGTTCATTTATTTTGGGACACTTTATTATTCTAAACGTGTCACTCACTATGGGACAGAGGGAGTAACATAATACATATTTGCTCATCCTAGAATTTAAAAGTAGATTGAATCAAGTGTGAAAAAGTGTCTCATGAAAGAGTATGCAAAATTCCATTCCATTGTTTGTGTTTTGGGGGAAGGGTACTTGTTAAACGATAACAATATAGAGAAGAATTTCTAAGCTATTTAGATTTTGTTTCGGAGTTTGGTGTGAAAGGTATAAGAAAATAGAATGTTGTGTTTTATTTCATGTGATTTCCATTACATATATATACGATTTCACGTACTAAAAAAGAACAGAAAAATATATGCATTAAAAACCTAACCTATATTTGGCCTATAATAATAAAACCTATTAATACAGTTGATATCAATATCAAATCTGGCCTATAATAAAAAACTTATTAATACAATTGATATCAATTTCTATATGAAGAGATACAATTGATTTTTCGCCTTTATTTACTTGATATGCATTAATTGTATAATATATATCTAACACCCCCTCAAGTTGGAGGCGAGATTGAAATTTCAAGAACACCAAACTTTCCGAGAAGTCGTTTACAAGAATCGCCTCCAATAGGTTTAGTAAAAATGTCATCTAGTTGGTCAAAATACCTGAGATACGAAGGAGTGATAAGACCAGATTTAATTTTTTCACGAACAAAATGATAATCAATTTCAATGTGTTTGGTGCGTTCATGAAAAACTGGATTTTCTGCAATATGGATTGCAACTTGACTATCACAATGAACTGTGATCGACTGAGGGTGATTTTAGCGGCAAAAATTATGAGTGTAAGCCATTGAATTGACTCAACTAAAAAAAATAACAATGAAGTCGCCACCGTGTAAACCCCAATATTACCCAAAGTTTAATATGCAAAAATCAGAGTAATTTAAAATTTCATAAATTCAATACTGAGGTATTACACCATCAAAAACAACTCACTTTAAACAGTTTACTTTAAAGTATAAATTTCGGATACATAACATCGCTGGAAAACATAAATTGATTCATAGAAATCAAAACATCTTCTTTATTAAATTTCCTCATCAAAATCATGTTTTCATGAATTATGGTTCTTATTCACAAAAGGAATAATAATAAAACAACAAAAACAAGACGACATAAATATTCCCCCCCGAGTGCTACGTATCGGGCGACACTCGACTAACAACTATAGACTCCATCTTCATAACTGCGTTACCAATATAAAGGTAACGAAACAAGTAAAGGGTGAGATACTCCAAAACATATAATTAAAGGCATGATAAAGTGTATATATATATATATATATATATATATATATATATATATATATATATATATATATATATATATATATATATATATATTTTGGAATTGTAAAGGATATAAGTTAATAAGTGCATTCCAACACATATCCAACCTTACTTACTTCAATCGTCATTCTAATGTGTATAATCTACCCTATATCGTCATAACCTCATCGACATACTTCATCGCAACAACACATAACCCTCCGTCACCACGAAATCGTCACGAGCTAATACATCACTAATTAACACGGCGGTCTTAGACAACAACATCAACCAACAACATTAAATAATGCTAATAATATAAGCAACATAAACAAAACCATCCCAAATTGGCTAAAGCCCATCTTCACTTTTGGCATAAAGCCCATCATCGCTTTTGGCATAAAAGCCCATCATCACAAACATCATCGCAAACATCATCACAAACATCATCATTAGCCATCAAATAAAACTCAATACCAAAATACTCCAAAATAAACATAATGGACTCCATGAGACACGACTATGTTATGCATGTGGTACCCATCGCTTTGTCCGTAATTAGGGACACTTGGCATAAAGCCCATCTTCGCTCGGCATAAAAGCCATCATCGCTTGGCATAAAAGCCCTCTTCGCTTATGAAATGTATGTGACTCGACAATAAAACAACACAACACAAAAACATCATCATCGCTCATCCAAATTGGCATAAAGCCCACATCGCCATAATTTATCCAAAACAAGATAAATATATCATCGCATCATAATTTCATTATGCAAACATCACCAATAAATTCATCAAAAGTCATGAATTCACAAATCAGAAGCATTTATTAACAACATCAATTTAATCATCACATTGCATATCAACAAGTATTCATTAATAAATACACCGTCGCAAAACTTACGTTTATTAACACCGCATCATTATCAATAATTTCACTAAATTCCGAAAACGGAAAAATAGTCAAATCGTCAATAATCATCGCGAAAGTAATTCCTAATAACCGGCATTAATCATAATCGTCAACATCGAAATCGGATTGTCCTTACGTGTCTTAAATCCACTAAAACACAATCCGATTCAATTTACCGTAAATTGGCCTATTTCGGGTCGCTTCGTAAAAACTCGTAATTTCTAAAAACTAACCTCACCACTACGTTCTACACGTCAAACTTAGCTAGCACGTCAATTTTCGTTGAATTCGGAGCAACTTGCTCCGTCGTCGAATTTACTAAAATCGGAAAATCGGAACATAATCGGGTTCTAAATTTAATCGGCTAACTCGTGTCCTAGTTATATTTTATTAATACTAAATAGTAGTATAAGGGATTTGGAAAAATTAATAGAAATAGAAACATAATATAAAATTATGCAGGTAAACAAATCATGCAGAACAGAAAACGCAGGAAAAACAGAAACGGCAAGCAGAACAAAATTCATTGCACACTCCTTGCACAAATGGGAGGAACGTCCCTGGCCTTAATTTAAGAAGGGAGGCGTGGGCCTCAGGATAAGGGGTGGGCGCCTCCCCCCCTTAAACTCCTTCCATCCAATTCGTCCTCTTTCCCTACATGTTTTCTGTATTTTCCAATTTTCCCATTTTCTGTTCTTGTTATTTACTGATAAGCTTTTCTTTTCTATTTCCACTTCTACTTCCATTTTTAATACTTCTAATTATGCAAGCTAGAACCAAAACACTTACACTCTATGCTCCTAACTCAAACTTCCTAAATCATTTCAACCATCACACAACCAAAACTCAAGAATCAACCCCATTAATTTTTTCCCAAATCTAACATATATCTTCAAAACCCTAACTATATGGATGGAGAAATCAAACCCCTTACCTCTAGCTTGGATGATCCATGAAGGTTCTACAAAGCTCAACCCCAAGCTTGCTCTCTTGCTCTTCTTCTTCCTCTTCTTCTTCTTCTCTCCAAAACCCTCTATTTTCTCTCCCAAGTTTCTATTCTTGGTGTGTTTGGAAAAATGGGAAGAAAAACAAAGGAAATGGTTTTTATAAGGGTATTTCCTTACTAACTTCCTCTCTATGTTTGCTTAGTGTTTTGCCAAAGGAAAGAAAACAAGGAGAAGTGTTTGGATGGGAAGAAAATGAGGAAAGTGGTTTTATGATAACCTTACTAGTAAACTAAGGTGTAAACCCAATCCTTCCCAATAAATCCTCACACTCTTAATTTATTAATGTAATTAATTCAATCAATTAAAATAATTCCGGGGAATTAAAATATCGGATCCGAATAATGTTTTACCGAACCGAACGGAACGCCGCCAAATAAATTAATAGATATATTAGTTAACACAATATTCTCGTCGCGAAATAAATATCAATTGGTAACTCGAAAATATTAGTATAATATAATATTAATAAAAACAGGGCGTTACAACTCTCCCCCACTTATACACTTTTCGTCCTCGAAATTTCAACCAAAACGAACAATACGGGACATGCCGACACATTCGTCCACCCAATCCTCGCGTCAACCAAACAACATACCAAGTACACCAAAAACAAGGACATATCCCTAACTACATCGTCCCGTCAAGAACAAGCATGCTGAGATGCAAGGCCCATACAATGCACTCGACAATCAACTAACACCCAACAACTAAACAAGTCGCAGACACACCAGTTCACTCGAGAACCAAACAAACAAGATTAATATTATCCTAACACCTCAACCATAGAATTAGCCACACACTCGGAACGACACCTCGGAAACGAGTCACCAAAGGTAGGAACATAAAGTCCTACAACACAACACCAACACCATCGCTAAAACGAAAATAACAAACTGGTTATACAAACCAAAACTGAACCAATCAGAAAAAGATAAAACCAAGCGTGCTACGCAAACACTAAAGAGATGCCTTCAATCACACATGAGTACGAACTCGAAAATCACACTTGCAGTCATCGCTCTCATTCCAGAAAATCACAAGGTCACATCATCCTTGTAGGTTACCAACGCACAACCCTTGATCAATAACAAGTTACACAAACGTAACAGAACTGCGATACACCACTCATCTTAGGGCATATACAGACGACTTGCGACTATAACTCACTAGCCCAAAACCAACAATCTCGCATACTCGCTAACAATTCAATGCTCGATATCTAAACCATGCTGTGCCACCTTAATGCATAGGGTGCCAACCGTAAAACAACTTGGTTAATTCCTCAACTTCACAATTACTCAGAAAGGATACGTTCAAAGCGTACACCCATCAAGACACCTCGCAACATCAGTTTTATCAACTCGAAAAATCACTCTTTCATTCTCGATTGATCAACGTCCATTGGTCCTCTAAATATACGACATAGTTTGACCTTTTCAAATACTGTCCAAATATCTCACTTGTGAAACTTCGACGTATACACTTAACTTCAACGAAGTCTTCTCTCATAACAATTCCCCAAATATATATCAAGTAATCACCATCCTCGTACCGTCGCAACGATCTATACACAGGCTTCTCATTCGAAACACCTTTCATACCTTTCCATCGTCCCAAGTGGTAACTCAATCACAACACTCTCTCGAGAACTCTACTCATCAACATCATCTCTTACCCCTGTAATTACAACACAGGTTGGACTTAAAACCCTGACGTAAATTTCTGGAACCCAGCACGAACACCGTCGCGACCAACTTCAATCGCGGATAAAACCTTCTCCTTTATAAAACATCAATCATCTTAAGGTACCCGTGGCTACTAAACCGTCACAAAATTCTTTACCGTCAAGACTTATCTTAGTCGTAATCTAATAATCCGCCACGACTATTAGTACTCAACAAAATCCATATGTTAGTAGTGAACAAATCCTTAATAACCTTCTGGACTTAATCTCAACAATTGTTCCAAAACAAACATGCAACCTTCTTTAACATAATAAATCCCAAATCATACATACTTGGGTTATCCGCGACATCAACATACTAAACTCAACAACAAACGAAGTCTCTTTATAGATTTCACTCAAACTTGAATTGTCTTCAACAATTCCAATCTCCCCGTCGTTAACATTTGTACCTTTAAAATTTCAAATGAGCACAACCGCATTAAACTCAAACTCACGTCTTCGATAATTTTTTTTTATGAAAACAAATCGTTCCAAGGTAGTAATACACTTTTCCAACTCTATGTCGAAATACATCTTAAGTCCAAAATAGTGACTCAACCCCCTCTGTCATACCCCAAAATTTTCCCTCAATCTTCTCAAGATATTTCATACATCCATACTCAAGGATTCCTCAAGGGTTGATCAGACAAACCCTCTCCTAGACAATTAACCCAAACTAGGGTTTGGCAATTCTCAGATCAAGATGGACTTCCAACATCTCCAATGGTCATCATGCCTCCTCATATGCTTCAAATATTCTCCATGTCAAGTTTCAAGCCTCACAAGTCAAGTTTCCTCAGACAATTGCTCAGATGGTTGAAAATCAGTTGTATTGGACAAAAAGTCAACTGTGGTCAACATACAGTCAAACTTCATGATTTTTGGTCAACATCCTCATTTTGAAGTCACATTCATCATTTTATCAAGGTTTGATCATGATTCATCAGGAAAACTCAAGATTTGCTCAAAAGTCAAACTTTCCAAATTAGGGTTTCTTGAGGAAAAGTCAACTGAACTTTGACTGAGCATAACTTCTTCATACTTTCTCAGAAATTTTTCCACCACCTCTTTTTTTGAAGGAAATTCAATTCTCTACAACTTCATGTCTCACAAGAATGTTCAAAAAATGCTTCATTTGGAAGGTATGGATCAAAACATTACAGGTCCTTTTCAAAGTCAACAAAAAGTCAACATTTTGTTTTGAAGATATATTGAGCATGGAAACTCCAATTGAGATGAAACCAAAGAGGTTGGTTATAGGACTCTTAGAGCTTTCCAAAAAGTCCAAGAACACTCAAAAATGTGAAAAATTGAGCAAAATACACCTTGTGCAAGTTGGGCAATTTTGAAGAAGTGCACAAAGAGAGATACTTGTAAAAATAATTTTTTTTGCAAATGGGCCTAGTTTTTCTTCATTCAAACTTGTTCCTTATACAATTTGGAACACCCAAGCCCAATGCCACGAATTTTTACTTTATTTTTCTATTTAATTTGGATTTTATTCATTTAAATACAAATTAAATTCAAAAATAAGGTATAAAATCAAAATTAATTGCAAATTGATTTTTTCTCTCTTCCTTGAGGTCCAAGCAACTCCTAAGATCTGTCAAATTTCGAAATTGGTCTTGATATGGCAAGAATTTGATTGAAATTGATCAAAAAAGATAAGATTTGTTTTTGTACAAAATCAAATGATCTTTGCATTGATTGATGATTATTTCTTCCTCAAATCAGCTCAATTTCCATCCATTATAAATATACAATGCATATCACATGAATGAGAACAGAAAAATTGCTTGGAGAAACCCTAACCTAAAGTCAAAAAACCGTGCTCTTCAAGTAACTAGCAGCCCTTGTTTCAGCTTGTTTCAATCGGTTTTGAGGATCCAAACACGTTCCTTGACATCCCTTGAAGCATCCCAGACCTTTACATTGTCCAAAAACATCAAGAATTGCAAGAACACGATTTCGGTTTGTCACACTTTTTCCAAAATCGATTTCCATTATTCATGCATTTTTAACATGTTTTGTTGTTGTTTTTGTGTTTAGAACGAAGCTTGGAAGCTTTCTGGGTGGTTTGATTGAATTTCCATGGCCTAGAACACGAATCACCATTGCTAGGGTTTTCGGTTTCGAATTAGGGTTTCCTTAAAACGGAAAATTGGACCAAAAGACCACCACCATCGTGTTCAGAACGATGTTTCCAATCGAACCATGCCCTTGAATGTCATTTATATTGCTTGTGTTTGATTTTGAGAATTGCAGGGACTATAGCGTCGCACTGAGGCCGACGCTATCTTTTCAAAAATTCAAAACGAAGAAGATGAAGCTTGGCGCGTGATTGGTGCAACCAGGGAGCGACACCCGTTTACAATCTATTCGCTCCGGTTTTCAAACACTTGTGCAAGCCAGCTCAGTTGGTCAAGGCGTGGGTTTGTGAAGGCAAGGTCCTGAGTTCGATTCCCAGCCATGGCATCTGATTTTTTACAAGTTTGCAATATTTTCCTATTTTCTTATTTTCTTTTAATATTTTTCATACAATTTAATTTATCTTTCATAATTTTTATCATGCATTAAAAAAATACCAAAAATATTTATTTTTTACATAAATGTCAGAAAAATGTTTATTTAATTTATAAAATTAAAAATATTACTTTTGGATGCATATTTAATTTAATTCCTATTTTATCATTTAAATCACTTTTAATTGATTTTTAATTATTAAATTAACTCCAAAAAATCCCAAAAAATTATTTTAGCATATTAATGTTATTTCCAGCATGGAAACATTTTTCTCATTCAAAAATTATTATTTTACTAACATTTTCCTCTTATTCAATTTCCTCGTATTTCCCGATTTTTCATCTGTTCACAGGTTATACCGTTTCGGACGATTTTTTATCGTTTTCTTTTCATATTATGTAATTGCCTATGGGATGTAATAGTTTAATTAGGACTTTTATTTTCTGCACTTTTCAATTATGTATCTGCCCCAAAGCCATGTAATAGCGTAGGATTTATCTTTCCGCATTTTACTTTTCGCAATTTAATTTCCGCACCCTATAAACTGTTAGTAATTAGGCGTGTATGGTAAGATTAAAATCAACATAGCTCACTCTAATTTTCAAGATAACATGTATCTGAATCAACACACTCTTTCACACCTGCACCCTTTAGGGTAATTCTCTCTCGTTGCCTTACGATTACAAATGGTCAAGTCCCTCGAACGTAGAGGTATTCTAGCACCGTTGCCTTCAAAACAAATCATCATAGTCCCTTCGATACAAAGATCATAGACCCACGATGTCGCCTATGAATACATGATCTTGACCCTCGATTGTCGCCTACGAAAAATGATGATAGTCCCTTCGAATGTGCTAGGATACTTCCTACAAGTTGCTTTCTATGATCATTCGATGTCCCTTCGAATGTCCCTCTTACATCCAACGAATAGGGCTACCTACCAACTAATGGTATGGATAGCGCTATTCTAAAGGAAAGTAAAACAACATGAAAACGACCAATTCTGAGTAGGTAATAAGACTTTTAGTTGCTTGCTCTATCAAAATACTTTTCACACTACACACTTTTGTCAAAGTTCAAACTCTTTTCAAAATGAAACATTTCCGAACACTTTGTATACATTCCTACATGAATCATTACAAAGTCAAAGCAAAATTCCTTTTCAAAACATTTTTTCAAACACACAGAAAGCACAATTTTTAAAGATGATCTAAGAGCAACTAAGATCCCGTAGATAGCTACGGATGGAAAGGGGTGCTAATACCTTCCCTTTTCATAACCTTCTCCCTTACTCAGAATCTAACGAAGGTATTTTTCTATACTTTTTACCTTCCCTTAATTGGATAAAAGAAAAGTCGGCGGTGACTCTTGCTATCCGCATATTTGCGATATAAAAATCTCAAAGTCAGTTCACCGTATAACAGAACTGGCGACTCTGCCGGGGAGACACCCTAAAGAGAGAATACCTTAGGGATTTCTAGATCACTTTTACTGCTTTCTTTTCTGTTTGACTTGATTGCTTTATCTTTAAGGGTTGCTTGGGTATTATATTTGTGGGGGATCCTACACCCGGATCCAGGTTTCCTTTTAGGTAAGTAGCAATAAATCGTCGCGACCGTTAGACGTATATCAAAATGGTCAACATGATGGCTACGTTAGTGTGACACTTTGGATGTCCTGATACTCTTCATTCCCAAGTTGAGGATAGTATTTGGCTTCTGCGTGGTGTCATCAAGCACTAACTAAACTTTTAGAACCTTAATTGACCCATCTTGGCCATTAGAAGGTAGTGAGATGGCCGGCTTTGGTGCAGACTAAGGTTGGTTGATACTCGATGCTACGCTCATTAAGATCAGACTTTTGGGATATTTTCGGTCGACCACTTGGTAGTCGTATTGAAATAAACGCCTACGAGAAAGATCAATTATATGAGATTCCTAGAACCCGATTACTATTATAGGACAGGATGAACCAACTCAAACTTTTGGTGGAGTAATCACCTATACCTCTTGCAAGCCTTAAACCTAGGCTCATTGTGTGAATTGTTTGTGTGTGCTAAACATGACATCTTGACATCATTGCATTGCATATCATCTCTAACTATTTCAAGGACCTAGGGATTTATCTTTGCTCTGTTTTGTAGGGATTATGGCTTCTAGAAAGACTATCCGAATCAACTTCATGGGTATACCTTCTCAGCTCAAAGAGTTGGTTTCAGAGATTCCCGACCATGCTCAGTTCATCAAAAGGCATGGTTATCTACTTGATTTGGTTATCTCCGGTTTTGAAGAAGATATGATGCATGTCCTATTCCAGTTCTTTGATCCGAAACACCATTGCTTTGCATTCCCAGATTATCAGTTAGTTCCTACCTTGGAAGAGTTCTTTAAGCTACTTGGGGTACCTATTCTTGACCAAATGCCGTTCACCGGTTTAGAAAAGGCTCCTAGGTACGAAGACATTGCATCAGCATTTCATCTAAAGCGCTCAGACATTGAAGCCAATTGGGAAACAAGAAGTGGAGTTAAGGGTTTACTTGCTAAGTTCCTAATTAAGAAAGCCCGAGAATTCCTCAAAGTTATGAGTTTCCATGCATTTGAAGACATTGTGGCCTTGCTAATTTATGGTTTGGTTCTGTTTCCTAACTCGAATCAATTCATTGATGTCAATGCCATCAAGTTGTTTCTTACCCGCAATCCAGTGCCTACTTTACTTGGAGATATCCTACATTCTCTCCATACTCGTACTACTAAGAGACAAGGAACTCTCATGTGTTGCATACCGTTACTTTTCAGGTGGTTTATTTCGCACCTTCCTCCATCAGTTTTGAAGAACGAGCAAAGATTGAAGTGGTCTCAAAGACTAATGTCACTCTCTCATTCAGATATCCGTTGGAGTCTTTTCTCTGAAAAGGACTTCACATTCATTGAGCGCGTTGTGGAGAATTCCCTAACGTATCACTGCTTGGTATAAGGGGGGAGGTATTACTTACAACCCTTCTTTAGCTCTACGTCAGTTTGGTTTTGCTCGAAGAGATGGTCCGCACGATATGCTTCTCCAAGACATTGTGTTCGACTACAATCACGATCTCCAGAATTACCGACGAAGGTTCATACACGCTTGGGGCATGGTAAAGAAGACTGATACCAAGACTTTGGGGCACCAAAACTCCATTCCTTGGGAACCTTACCTCAAATGGGTGCGAGTTCGAGCTCAAAACTTCATGATGCCATTCACGCCTATTTTACCCGTAATTATGGAACCTGTTGCTATAGGTGACGTACCCTATACCATTCTCCATCCTGACATGCCTACTGATTTTGAAGACTTGAAGAGATCCTGGATTCAACTTAAAGAAGAAAGGGATACATTCGAAGTTCAGTGCTATGCAAGTGAGAAGAAAGTGCTAGAGTTAACAAAGCTACTTCACGAGGAGCGAAACATCAACGCCTACCTCGGCATCAAGAGGAAGCGCCCGTGAGAGACTTAGAGCTTTAGGATTTATATGTTTTTATTTTATTGTTTTGAACTATCTTTTGTACTTACAAAGAAAAAAG
This sequence comes from Vicia sativa, assembly GCA_021764765.1. NCBI lineage: Eukaryota > Viridiplantae > Streptophyta > Magnoliopsida > Fabales > Fabaceae > Vicia > Vicia sativa. Next base: position 33,128,524 of record CM038794.1, read on the forward strand.
AACAATGAAAAGAGAACTAATAAATGTTTGTTCGTGCTTGTTTAACAAATTTAAATCTCTAAGGTCCTTGAAAACATTGCATTGCATCTGCATAAACATCGCATATCATGGCATAACATTGCATTACAGGTACATTGAAGATTGGCTTTCTTATTTTCTCGCTATTTATTTTAGCAAAAATGGCTCTTGAACAGACCGTCAAAGATCTTCAGGCTCATAATGCTCAGTTTCAGTAGATGTTCACTAGTTTGGTCCAAGGCCAAGAAGATCTGAAGAAGCTCATCAACAGAAAGAAGAGGGTCGTTGGTGTTCTCAACATGGGTAGACGTTACAAAGGTGGTCCTAAAGTGGTCACCGGATAGAGCTCTCGGGAGTGTCAAGAGGGAAGTGTCAAGGCAATGAAGGCGCAACGGAGCCCGAAAGACAAAGAAGATCGCTATGATAATGACCAAGACTCGATGAAGATGACAAGTACAAGCAACTTGAAGACCGTCTAAATGTGGAAAATCAAGATGTCGGCTGAATTTTGATGATCTGAGTCTTGTCCCGGTGTGGTGATTCCTCCCAAGTTCAAAGTTCCAACTTTGCCAAATATGATGGCATTTCTTGTCCAAGTCGCATTTGAAGTCCTATGTCCGTAAGATCAACCCCCACGATGAGAAAGTGTGGATGCATTATTTTCAAGAGAGTTTGTCCTAACTCAATTGGAGTGGTATTATCACCAGAGAGTGACCGTATCCGTATTGGAGTGATTTGGCGATGCTTTCTGCGATGAGTATAATGTGAATTGACACCCACTGCATGCAACTACAGAGCATGTCTATGGGTCGTGATGAGAAGTTCAAAGAGTATGCTCTTAAATGGAGAGATTTAGCGCGAGTTCACCGCCTTGTCCAATAGGGAGTTGGTTGATATGTTTATGGAATGCCGACAGCCCATTCTTCAATCATCCGATTGAAATTCTTCACCGGATTCACCGAATGATATTGACAGGAGAGCGATGAAGCGGTATCAAGAGTGGAAGATTCGTAGAGTCATCTTCAAATGTCGCAAGAGATCTTTGGTAGTAAGAAAGAAGCCAATGTGTATGGTCGAAAAGCCGAGCCAAGACCGACCACGCTCAACTGTGGGGCTTGTAATCTCCAATCCTACCTCAAGACAACCTCTGAGACAACGTGTAGCCGTAACGCCACGAAGATGCTTATTTAAGATCAACATGCCATTGTCGCAAGCCTTGCAACACATGTTAAAAGCAGAGTGACATTTTGAAGGATCCTCCTCGAGTGTCAACACTTCCTCTCCGAGATACAATCCTAATGCTAAGTGTGCACCACTCAATGCAGGCACGATCGATAATGGGCTCTAAAGAACAAAATTCAAGATATGATGAAGCTAAGAAGATTGAGTTTGACCCTCCTGTTGAGACTCCAAATGTGATCAACGCGCCTATGCCTAACCATGACAAAAGTTCCAATGCTATTGGCGAGAACTCTTACGTTTTCAACATAGATGACTTGACCATTCCTCCGATGATCAAGAAGAATTTGTCGCAAGGTGTCAATCCAGATGCCCGAGAATTGCCGTTGGTGCCCATCCGCACTGATGGTTGTGCTTGGTTGAGAAGACGTGTTCGGCATGATGGATAACCGTGACATACTATTCCGAAACCACCGTGGAGAGTCCGTGAAGACATGTCTAAGAAACTGAAGATCGAAGATGCGAGTGAAACTGTACCGTCTGCATGGGATACCTTGGGGCAGCCAAGTGGAAAGTTTGATTACATGGTGAAGTATACTGTTCCTGATAGCTACAAGATTCTTATTGAAGATGTTAAAGCGACAAGACGGGGAGACGATTTCCCAGAAGATTATGCTGATGTTAACAGTATAAGGATTTCCTCTGCTGATTCTGTGCCTAGAGTGGCACCTCTCATCATTACTTCCCCCAAACCAGTTCCATATTCCTCTGACAAAGCTATCCCTTGGAACTATGGAGCTGATGTTTACTATCATGGCGTCAAGCAAGACCCTCTGACCATTGAGGACCTTACAGTTGAAGCTACCATTCCTGACATTGACCATATCACCGGATCAAGCAAGGTGACCATAACCGGAAGGGTATTCTCTCCAGATATCTCTCCTCCCAAAGACACTACGACTCCAGCTCGCATTCCAGCTATTCAACCAGTTCCCGAGACTAGAGGGAAAGAACCAGTGACTCATCCTGCTCAGCCAGAAGTACCAAAGGAAGTTATTGAAGACACCTCCAAACAAGAAATGGAGGAAATTCTGAAGATCATCAAGAAGAGTGACTACAATGTTGTGGAATAATTGGGACAGACTCCGTCCAAAATCTTAATGCTTGCTCTGCTCTTGTGCTCCGAGGCTCATGCTAAAGCCTTGGTAAAGTTTCCGAAGAATGCTCACGTGCCGCAAGACACTACTGCTGTCCAGTTTGAAGTTTGTATTGCTAGCCTGGCTGCCAACAACGGCCTAGGCTTCTCGGATACTGATTTGACTCCTACCGGAAAGAAACACAACAAAGCCTTGCACATCTCGGTTGAATGCAAGGGCATTACATTGTCTTATGTTTTGGTGGATACCGGTTCTGCTCTGAATATCCTTCTGAAGACTGCTTTTGATCGACTTGATGTTGAAGGGTTGGTTCTGAAACCCAGTGACATTGTTGTGAGAGCTTTTGATGGTTCTAAGCGAATAGTACTTGGAGAGCTCACTCTGCCTGTTAAAGTCGGTTCCCAGACTTTTGATTCCACTTTCTTTGTCATGGACATCCTTTTACTCTGCCTACTTGACGCCTTGGATACATGGGCGCGTTGTCACCTCTACATCGAACAAGTACCGGAGAAAGGAAGGTTGTTGATGTGTGAAGAGGAGTACATGGTCACCATATGCGATGTTCGATACCTTGAGATGGAAGGGAATTCTTCGAGACTGCTTTTGAAACAATCCCCAGTCGCCCTGACTCTCCTTTCACTCCGAAAGTTACGCAAGCTCCGCCTAGGATGGCCTCACCGAGATGCTCTGTTGTTGAAGGAGGAGGTAGTTCTATTTGGGGACAGCTCCCGATCTTCCTTTCAACCGACAAGACCGGTTTAGGCTTCACCATCGAGGTCGAAGATGATACGCGAACGTGCCTACCAACTTCCTTTCCGATCACCGTAGTGGAATCCATGCTATAGAAGACAATGACAACGACTTCGACATCAAGAAATGGATCTTCCCAACTCCGACAACGGACTCAGAATTGGAAGATCAAGACGCTATACCAATCTCCTTTAGACAGAGTAATTGCCTTTGTTTTTGTTTTGCTTTTCGCTTTCTATGTTTTGAACAATAAACTCTAAAGCCTAGTGCCTTGCCCGGGCATCATGGCTCGTTGTGAGGGTTATTATCATCATTTGCATATTTTCATTCAATAAAATCGTTGGACTTTTGCATTTAATTGCTTTCTTTTACTTTATCACCCTTCAAAAGCTATGTGTTTCACACACACCCACATGATACCAGAATCACTCAATCTCGTTGGTATATGCTATTGCTAAATATGACTTCGATAATCCGATCTACCAAGCCGAAGACAAAGGTAAGGAAGATTGTGAAGTGCCAGGAGAACTTGTCAGACTGCTACAGCAAGAAGAGCGAGTTATACAGCCACACGAAGAGCCAGTTGAGGTTCAGTTGACTTTTTTTCCAATACACCTAATTTTCAACCATCTGAGCAATTGCCTGAGGAAACTTGACTTGTGAGGCTTGAAACTTGACATGGAGAATCTTTGAAGCATATGAGGAGGCATGAAGACCATTGGAGATGTTGGAAATCCATCTTGACTTGAGAGATACCTAACCCTAGTTTGGGTTGATTGTCTAGGAGAGAGTTTGTCTGATCAACTCTTGAGGAATCCTTGAGCATAGATGTATGAAATCTTTTGAGTAGATGGAGGGAAAATTTTGGGGTATGACAATGCCTGCTCAATCTTCTTGTACTGGAGGGTTAGATTGACATGCTTGTCTTCGCGACCGGAGGTAGAAGATGATTGAACACCCAAGACACCGAAAATTTGCACTGTTGGTGGATGATGCGGAATGGGCTTCGATGCCATTTGGAGAAGTTGGAGGCTTTGCCGGGGAACGAGTCGTACGCTAGACTCTAGGTTGTTAATAGGAGAGCTGACGGAGATGGGCTTAAGATGCCATCTGGAAAGGTCGATGCTGGGGAGCGAGTCGTATGTTAGACTTTGTGTTCACTTTGAATAATGTTGTTGGTTTGTATTGATTTTTAACCATATATGCAACATTCTGAAAGTGAAGAGATGTTGATAAGTAGTCGGAGATGGGCTTAAGATGCCATCCAGGGCAACTGAGTCGTACGCCAGACTCTGTAGTTGCTATTGATAATAAGAAGGGGTCAAAATAAATCTTTGTGCTGATTTCTTTGAGGGAAATTGTAGTTGGTGAAAATGTGGATAGCTTCCCTGTTGTGCATCGGGTGTTGATCCATTGCCTGTTATCGGAGGATAACCAGAGGAGGTCTTTCGGATAGTTTTCCCGTCGGTTCGGGGCTTAATCCTGGACTAGTCGTCGGAGGACAACCAAGTGTGGTCTTTCAGATAGTTTTCCCGGTTCGGGCTTAATCTCGACCACCGTCGGAGGACAACCAAAGGCGATCTTTCGGATAGTTTTCCCGTCGGTTCGGGGCTTAATCCTGGACCTGTTCGCGTCAGAAGCGACTGTTACCTGTTTTGGAAAAAACAAGAGAAACTTTGATAGAACATTCGTTAGTTTTATGCAAAGTATGATGCATGGCAGTGCATGAAGTATGATTTTATGAGAAATGTATGAATGATAGATGTTGTGATATTTCAAAACATATCCATCTTGAAGAAGATGCGGATGCTCTGTTTGAGGATTTCTGACTCCTGCTTGGGGAGTTGTGTAGGTGGAAACCCCGCTTTTGAAGGAGAAGAAAGATATCCTGGATTCCTCCGATGCACTATCTGACCAAGTCTTAGGCCTAGACGTTGTTGAGGAAGGTAGAGATTGAGAAGCTCGTTGTTGGAGATCTCATAGACCCTGTTGAAGAGAGTCTGGGAGGCAATCTGTTGGGGACCTTGTATGTAGATCCTGCTGAGGAAATTTAGGAGACGCTCTACTGGGGATTCCGAGTGTAGATCTCGCTTGGAGAGCATTTGATGGTTGTTGAGAGACCGGGCTAGAAGAGTCTGGAGTCCGTTGTAATCTCAGGTTGGGGAATAAAAGGTGTATGCTTTCTCCGATGCATATCTGACCAAGTTTTGAGTCTGGATACTGCTGCCGGGGAGAAGGGAGAGGATTGAGAAATATCTGCTGGGGATGAAGTGTTACTGCTTGGAGACTGATGTAACGTTGCTCGGTTGCTTGTGGATTAGTACATACTCCGCTGGGGAGATTTGTGGTGAGTGACACCTTTGTGGGGATCATTTGGTGACTTTCGTTGTCATCCCAATTCCTGGAGCCTGTAGTAAGTACTTTCATATGTTTACTTTTCGTATGTTTGTGATTAGATTCTTATTGTCAAATGCGTATAGTCACTCAAAGCAAACGTTGGACTTATTGCAAACGACAACAACAAAAATTGTAAAGAGAAAGGAGTTTGCGTTTATTTGAAAGATGGCGTATGGCCAAGTAGTTTGTACACAAGAAAGGTAAAAAGCTATGCGGAAACAATCTCGTTAAGTTCCAACTATGCTAGTACTCATATATTTCGACTATCTCATCTCCTCCAAGAGAAAGTGAGTAGACCGATCTTCGCCATTTGAATCTTGAAAATGGTAGTCCGAAGGTGATCCGAATAGACATAGTCGCACGCTTAAATCCCTAACTTTTGCCTAGACCGCCTTTCGGTTTTCAACGGATACCTTTTTGCCCAAGCCGCCTTTTCGTGTTTTCGACTCCGGTGTACATGTTTTGTATATATCCTTAATTTTGCCCGAACCCTTTGGTTCGCCAGATGCCCTTATTTTTGCCTAGGTTCGCCGACCTAGCGGGTCTATTTTATGCGTAGTATTTTTGACTATGTCTGCTCAGTGGTGTGGGAAGTCTTCACCATCCATGGTGCTAAGTATCATAGTCCGCCGGAAAATACTTTGACTACAAATGGTCCCTCGTATGTGGGAGTCCATTTGCCCTCGATCACCTTGTGGAAGAATGATGCGCTGACTACTAGATCACCGACTTGGTAGACTTTGCTTGACCTTCTTGTTAAATGCTCGATCATTCGCTCGATAACTGTCCATGGCATGGACGCGAGTCGTTCTCATCAATCAAGTTAACTGGTCAAGGCGAGTCGGACCCAATCGCCTTCGCCTAACTCGCCTCCCGAGGACTCGTCGAGGGTATCCGAACCTCGATGGGTAAGACGGCTTCTATACCGTATACGAGAGAGAAAGGGTTGCCTGTGGATGTTCGTCAGAAAGTGCGATAACCATGAAGAGCAAATGGTAACATCTCATGCCAATCTTTGTAAGTCACACCATCTTTCAGTATGATTTTCTTAATGTTCTTGTTGGCGGCTTCCATCGCGCCATTCATCTTAGGCCGATAAGGAGAAGAGTTGTGATGCTTGATCTTGAATCGCTGCGAGTTCGGTGATCATCTTGTTGTTGAGATTGGAACCGTTATCCGTGATAATCCTTTCAGAGTGCCATATCGATGATGAGGTTATGTTTGATGAATCGAGCCACTACATTCTTAGTAATGATGCATACGAGGTCGCTTCTACCCATTTGGTGAAATAGTCAATTGCCACAAGGATGAAACGATGTCCATTGAAGTCAGGCTTGATTTCTCCAATCATGTCAATGCCCCACATTGCAAAAGGCCAAGGAGAAGTTAAAATATTCGAGGTACCGGAGGTACGTGCACTTTGTCCGATAACCGCACTTGTGACAAGATCGAGCATAGGTGACAATCGCCCATGGTGGACCAATAGTAACTGTTCTCAAAATCTTCTTAGCCATGGTGTGTCCACCGGAGTGGGTACCAAATTCGGTAACTCTTCCATGATACGCATTGTTTCGTCTACACGAGTAAGCACAAATCGTGGTTGCTTTGTATAAGATGCCGTTGTTGAGAAAGAATTTGGAAGCAAATCTTCTCATGAACTTCTTATCATTAATGATGCCCTCTGGATATTCCCGAGTCTCAAGATACCTCTTCACGTCATAGTACCAAGGTCTCTTCGCCAAGCTCATAACAATACCTGGTTCGTCGAACTTCTCAATGATGAACCGGGAGCCTCGTTCCCATCTCGACCTTGAACATAGACGACATAGTAGCCAATGCGCTCGCTAACCGATTCTCTTCTCGTGGAATATGATCAAAAGTAATCTCTTCAAGTAGGGATCAAACTTAGAACATGCTCGATACGGAATGAGATTCGGATGTTTCGTATCCCACTCGCCTTAATCGACCGATCACCAAAGCCGAGTCTCCATACACTTGCAAGAACTTGATTCTTAAGTCAATAGCGACTTTGATACCCATGATGCACGCTCAGATTCGGCCATATTGTTAGTGCAATCAAACATAATCCGGTGAAAGGCGATGTCCGCTTGTAGGGATGTAATGATGGCGCCAATGCCATTTCCAAGTGCTTGAGGCTCCATCAAAGACCATAGTCCATCGATCCTGTTAGGTCCTTCGTCTAGGCTCGGTTCTTCACAATCGACTAGTAAAACATCTTCATCTGAAATTGAACCGCATAGATCGATAGTCATCTACGGCTTGATGAGCCAAATGATCGGCTACTACACTTCCTTTGATTGCTTCGAGAAGTGTACCGATGTCGATTCGGTCAAGATCATTTGCCATCTTGCTATTCTTCCCGAGAGAGTGGTTTCTCAAAGATGTATTTTATCGGATCCATCTTGAAATCAACAAGGTAGTGTGAGTCAACATATATGCCTTAGTCGAGCAGCCCAAGCCAGCGCTGCAAGTTTTCTCGAAATGTGAGTATCTTGTTTCACCGGTAAACTTTTGCTAAGGTAGTATATTGCATGCTCTTTTCGACTGCACTCATGTTGCCCCAACACACACCCCATTGAGTTCTCTAACATCAAGTACATGATAAGAGGTCTCCTTCTGGCATCGGATAGGAGGATTCAGTAGGTACTCCTTGATTTTGTCAAAAGCGATCCGCAATCATCGCTCCATTCTACCACTTGATCTTTCTTTAGTAACTTGAAAATTGGCTCACAAGTAGCGCTAGGTGTGCAATGAATCAGCGATGTAGTTCAATCGCCCAAGAAACCTCGACTTCCTCTCGCATGGGTGGCATCTCTTGAATGGCTTTAACCTGGCGGGATCAACTTCAATACCTCTTCCACCGACTACAAACCCTAGGAGTTTTCCGGATCCGACTCCAAAGGTGCACTTGTTGGGATTAAGTCTCACCAGACTTCTTCAACCTATCAAACAGTTTCGCAAATGATCGAGATGTTCTTCTTCACCGCGGATCGAGCTATCATGTCGCCGACGAGACCTCTATCTCGTGATGAATCATGTCATGAAACAATGTCACCATAGCATAATGAAGTGGCGCTCTTCATCCGAACGGCATAACCTTGTAGCAGAAAGTGCCCCACTGTAACAAAAGTAGTCTTTCCATGTCTTCGGAGCCATTTTGATCCGATTGTAACCGAGAAACCATCCATGAAGGAGAAAACCTTATGCCGAGCGGTGTTGTCAACCGTAACATCAATATGAGGAAGTGGGAAATCGCTTTGACTCGCTTTATTCGATCTCTCGTAATCCACACACATTCGTACCTTACCATCCTTCTTGGCACGGCACCACATTTGCAACTCATCGTGGATAAGAAGTAACAACTAAGAAACCGCATTGAATCGCTTCATAACTTCGGCTTTGATTTTCTCTCGACATCTCGTGACGCATGCGATTTAACCTTCCGTTTCACCGAGAAAACCCTCTTTGTTGGCAATGTGTACCACAATATCAATGTCCAAACCAGCATGTCTTCGTATGACCAAGCAAAACCTCAATATAGTCTCGTAGCATCCGAACCAATCTTTCTTTAACACTGCTCTCAAGACCCGCTCCTACCTTGATCTCTTTTTGTTCGTCAAGACTCCAAATTCACAACCTCAACTTGCTCTTCGTGGTCGCATAACTCGCTCTTCCTGTTGTAGCAATCGGCAAGTTCTCCGGCACTTCACAATCTTCCTCACTTTCGCCTTCGCTTGGTAGATCGGATTATCAAGTCATATTTAGCACTAGCATATCTCATATTAACGAGATTCGAGTGATTCGCAGTTGTATCACGGTGTGTAAGAAACACATAGCTTTTGAAGGTGATAAAGTAAAGAAAGAAAACACAATTGAATGCAAAAGTCCAACGATTTATTGAATGAAAATACGCAAACGACAAATAATAACCTCAAGAACGAGCCATGATGCCCCTGCAAGGCACTAGGCTTTCAAAGTTTTATTGTTCAAAACATAAAGAAATACGAAAAGCAAAACAAAACAAGAGCAATTACTCCCCGCTAAAGGAGATTGGTATGACGCCTTCGCCTTCCAATTGTCGAGCCCATGATCCGAGTTGGAAGATCCACTTCCGATGTCGGCCGTTGTCGCCTTTTATAACATGGATTCCACTGGTCGACGGAAGGGAAGTTGGTCGGCACGCTCATGCGTATCATCTTCCGACTCGATGGTGAAGCCTAAACCGCCTTGTCAAATTTGAAAGGAAGATCGTGGAGCTGACCCCAAATAGCACTACCTCCTTGTTCAACAAGAGCTTGAGCATCTTTCAACGAGGCCATCCTGTGGAGCTTGTGTAACTTCAGAGGACGGAGAGTCAACAGCATGACTGGGTATTGTTTCAAAAGCTTGACAGGAGTCTCAAGAATTCTCCTTCCATCTCGAGGTATCGGAATGACAGATGACCGACCATGTACTCTTCTTCACCACACACCGTAACAACCTTCCCTTTCACCGGATATTTCAGCCGATGTAAGGTAGAGGTAATACCGCCCCATGTATCCAAGGGCGCCCAAGTAGGCAAGAATAAGTCGGACGGATGTCCATGACAAAGAAAGTGGAGTCAAAAGTCCGGGAACCGACTTTAACAGCAGAGTGAGCTCTCCAAGCATCGTGCGCTTAGAACCATCAAAAGCTCTCACGATAATGTCACTGGTCTCGAACCAACCCTTCGACATCAAGTCGATCAAAAGCGCCTTCTAAGGATATTCAAAGCGTAACCGTGTCAACCAAAACATGAGATAGTAGTACCCTTGCATTCAATGAGATGTGCAAGGCTTTGTTATGTTTCTTTCCGCAGAGTCAAATCAAGATCGAGAAGCCTAGGCCGTTGTTGGCACCAGCTAGCAATACAAACTTCGAATCGGTGGTAGTGTCGGCACATGAGCATTCTTCGTAAATTTCACCAAGGAATTAGCATGAGCCTCGAGCACAAGAGGAGCAAGCATGGAGATTTGGACTGAGTCTGCCCTAACTGCTCCACAACATTGTAGTCACTCTTCTTGATAATCTTCTAATTTCCTCCATTTCTTGTTCGAGGTGTCTTCAAGAACTCCCTTTGGTACTTCGTTGAGAGGATGAGCCACCGGTTCTTTCCTCTAGCCGGGATTTTGGTGGAGACGGAATGCGACGGAGTCGCAGTGTCTTTGGAGGAGAGATCTCGAGAGAATACCCTTCCGGCTCGGGTCACCTTCCTTGATCCTGATATTGTCAATGTCGTGAATAGAAACTTCAAAGAAGAAGATCTTCAATGGTCGAGGGTCTTGCTTGACGCCATGATAGTAAACATCACCCATAATTCCAAGGGATAGCTTTGTCGAGGAATATGGAACCGGTCTGGAGAAGTGATAATGAGAGGCGCCACTCTAGGCACAAGGTCAGCAGAGGAAATCCTTATTGTGTTAACATTAGCATAATCTTCGTGGAAATCGCCACCCCATCCGGTCGCCTTTAACATCTTCAATAGGAATCTTGTAGCTCTCGTGAACAAGGTACTTCACCATGTAATCATACTTTCCACTTGGCTGCCCCAAGGTATCCCACACGATGGTACAGCTCGCTCGCATTGTCAATCTTCAACTTAGACATTTCTTCACACGCCCGCATGTGTGGTTTCGTAAATAGTATCTCACGGTTGTCCATCATGCACCGAACACGCCTTCTTAGCCAAGCACAACCATCGCGCAGATGGGCACCAACGACAATTCCGGGCATCCCGGATTGACACCGCTTGCAACAAATTCTTCTTAAATACCATCGAGGAATGGTCAAGTCATCTATGTTGAAAACATAAGTATCATCACCAACAAAGATTGGAACTCTTGTCATGATTAGGCATAGGCGTTGATCACATTCGAGTCTCAACAGAGGATCAAACTCAACTGCTTAGCTTCAATCATATCTTGAATTTTGTTCTTGAGCCCAACAATTGTTAGTGTCATGCCCGGCCGTTGGAATGGTAAGCACACTGGGATTAGGATTGTACCGGAGAGGAGGTATTGACATTCGAGGAGGATCCTCAAGGTTATCGCCTTTATGCTCAACATGTGTTGCAAGGCTCATGACAAAGGCATGTTGATTCAGAACCGCCTCGTGGCGCATTCGCCACGCTTGTCTCACCGAGGTTGTGCCGATGTAGGATTTGAGATCACAACCGCCTCACGATTGAGCACGGCCGGTCTTGGCTCGGCCTTTTCGACCATACAACGATTAGCTTCTTTCTTAGCACCAAAAGATCTCTTCAGCCTTGAAGATGACTCTATCCGAATCTTCCCACTTGATACCACCAATGCGTCGTCAATATCACGGTGAATCCGGATGAAGAATTTCCAATCGATGATCAAGAATGGGCCCGCTGTTCCCATAAACATATCAACCAACTCCCTATTGGACAAGGGTGGTTGAACCGCCTCGCTAGATCTCTCCACTTGAGCATATTCCTTGAACTTCGTCATGCGACCCATAGACATGCTTTGTAGTTGCATGCGGTGGGTGTCAATTCAAGATTGTACTTTGTCGAGAAAGCATCAGCCAAATCACTCCAAGTACGGATACGGTCATTCTCTAGTCGATAGTACCATTCCAACCGGGTTCCGACAAACTCTCTTGAAAATAGTGCATCCACAACTTTCGTCATCGTGGGGATTGATCTTCCGACATAAGACTTCAAATGCAGCTTAGGGCAAGACATGCCGTCATACTTAGCAAAAGTGGGAACTTTGAATTTGGGAGGAATCACAACACCAGGAACAAGATTCAGATCATCAAAATTCAGCCCGGACATCTTCAAGTTTTCCACAGCATTCAGACGGTCTTCAAGTTGTTTGTACTTGTCATCTTCATCGAGTGTTGGCTATAATCGAATGATCCTCTCCTCCTTTCTTTGGCTCACGCGCCACCTTCATCACCCCGTACCCCCATGGACACTTCCTTCAGAGAGCTCAATACGGCTGACTGTAACACCCCATCTAAATACCCCGAATATATTAATTAAATTAACATTTAAATCATCTTTAATCAGAGTTTAACACGGTAATCACGGGATGTCACAATTAATAAATAGAATAAACCTTCATTCAAACAAGAGCTATGCTAATCGAGGATCATCATTCAACAATTTAATCATTATAAGACCATGTCTTACACAATGAGATACCAACCCAAAATTTAATAAAACATCATAGTTCTCAAGGAATTCAAATCCAAAACTATTAAACAATAATGATTCTCTTGACTAAGCTGCCCCAAGTGTTACAACCTAATCGAGCATGACACCGACACACACGACTAAAATGATGAGCTCTAGAGCCATCCTCACCGACTCCTCACCGCTAATTTAATCGAAATGGTAAAGTAAGGGTGAGACTTCTCATAATTAAAGCATATTATAAGCTTCTCAATTAACAATATATTTCAAGCATATTAATCCACCCATTTCAACATAACCCGCATTCAATACACAATTACAACCATATAATCATCATGCACAACAATCATCAATCGAGAATAGTAACACCGAAGACATCCTAACATGTTACTATTCCATACAAATATAATGCGACTCAATGCATGCGGTACCGACTGTGACCAAGTCACCCAACACCGATCCATTCATCAACCGGATAAAGACCATCGATTCGTCCATAACCACTCTGGACACTAATCCAGCCTAACCACCCATCCTCACTCTGCATTTTATCGGCAATCCAAGTCAAATTCGCACAATGGGAATTAACTTCACCAAACAATGCATATGCACGCACATTATTAGCATGCAACATCAATCGCCTATGTATACATTCATTGAACATAATCGAACCTCAACAATCAACATGATATATCAACTAATCATGCATACATCAACACAAAGATAACATGCAAACCAATCCACATGATATATCAACCAATCATGCATACATCAACACAAAGTTATGACCACATCGACATCATAAACTCTCATCAACCACCACATGATATAATCACCTATCATGAAACAATTCATCACAAAGCATAAATATGCCAAACACTTACCCTTTAATTGGTAAGCCTATCACCAAGATATATCACAACAACGATAACTAAGATCAAATACCATCGCATATACAACACCAACAAACACATGATATCAATACAATCATGAATACATCAATCATCATAAACCGAATCAACCCAAAACATGATATTCCAACCATCATGCATAATAACAACAACAGAACACGCTTACATTCCCCAGATCAATACATCCATCAACATGGTCTCGCTACATACGCATCAACATGTACCAAAAGTCACCTATCTCAAAATTTGGCTCATTTTCAAAATAATTTCAAGTTTTGGAAAATATTTTCATTTCATAAAATAGAGCTTTAAATTTAGAAAATAACGTCCAAAACGGCGCCAAAACGGACTTACGGTTTGAAAGTTATGAATTTTGAAGTTTTGAAAATTGAAAATGCACGGAACCCTTCCTACCCGTAACGGAACCGTTCCCGAAAGTTAAAATTACCCCTACTTTTGAATGGGGAACCGGTTCGTACATATGTGAACCGTTCCCGAGTTTATTTTTCGTGTTTTTACATTTTTCATCGTGGAACCTTCCTACCAGACAGAACCGGTTCCTACGCACTAAAAAGTGATTTTCTCATTTTGACAAAGATTCGTCCATTTTACTCAAACCCATTTTACCCATACGACTTCCATCATTGGAAACACCAAATTACATCCTTTTGCATCATCTAACACATCAAACAACATATTTCCATCTTCTATGTTCATCTACTCGACACTCTAATCATATCCATACATATTCGACACAATTAGACTCAAACCGACACCATTAGGGACACATTCATGGAACCCTAAAATCTCAAATTTCAAATTCCTACATGCTATGATCTATAGAATCAACATCAAAACCTATAATAAGCATTAATCACCGAAATCACCCTCACCTTGTGGGTTCTTCGAGATTCGACGCTTCTAGGTTTTCCTTCCTCTCTCCTCTCCAACTCTACGATAATAGCTTTTCTTCCAAAAACCTATTTTCTTTTCTTTTCCTTTTATATTCCTTCTAATAATCCTTTATTTATTCCAATAAAATAAAACAAATGGTAATTAGTAAGTGTAGTGTAATTTACTCCTCACACCCCTAATTACACCTCACACCTCCATCTCTTCTTTTCTTCAATTAATCCCATAAATTCCAAAATATAATTAATTCAAGTCCTTAATTAATTAAATAATTAAATTCCTTTTATTTAATTTCGAATTAAATCGGGTGTCACAACTCTCCCCACTAAAAGAGTTTTCGTCCTCGAAAACACCACTTAGACGAACACGAATATGAGTCCTTCATCCGACTCTCCGGCTCCCATGTAACAATTCCATCTCGGTCCTCCCAAGCTACTCTTACCAATGCGATCTCTTTGACTCGCAACCATTTCAACTCTTCCTAATCAAGAGACATTTCACTCTTATGATCACTAATACCTCAATTCGAGAACCATATAAATAATGCCTCCCAACTTCAAAACAAATACAACAACTACTAACTCTAAATCATGAGTCTGATAACTCCTTTCATGCACTTTCAATTGTCGTGAAGCATAAGCCACAACCCGCTTATCTTGCATCAACACACCACCTATTCCCATTAATGATGCGTCACAAGACACAACAAAAGACTTAGTCGGATTCGCAAAATGAAGATCGAGCACTAGTCAACCTCCTCTTCACTCTTGAAATCCTTCCTTCCAACTATCACGCCATGTTTGACATCATTTCCAATATCACTAACAACTATCCTTCTTATTCAACCACTAGAATCCCACACGATCCATTGCTATCAAGTTAAGAATACATCACCTCACCACCCTTACCCCATTCACTCTAAGATACACGATTTATCACTTCCTTACACCGCAGACAATTATAAGAACCTCCACCGAACCGCAATGTCCCCAACATTCATACACAATGCCGCACACGAGGCTACGCTCCAACGATAGAGCTTGCAATTAATACATCTCTTATAATGGATGTAACATCAATAAGACATAGAACCTTTCACCCAACAATTCTATTCTCAAATCTCTAATAGTTCATAAACTCCACACCTTCTAATGTTTGATTTGTGACTTCCAAAAGAAATCATACTCGATAACAAAGTGCATCACGTTACGCTCGCCACGCAACTCGATTAATCACCTTAAGTCATTATCTTCATTTGATTTCCATCAACTACCAGCTCTACAAGTTTCATATTTATCTTTAGACTTTCTCCTTAACATCTACCAAAATCACTGCTCACCTTCTTACATTCTAAACCTTCCACTCTGCGGCCTCAACTTGCAACGTCAACCGCTTCACACACTATCAAGCTTGCAAGATGAGTCTATTAAATCCAACACGATCCCGCCTATTATCAACAAGAGATTAAGGGTGATCACCTCAATTTGTCGATAGGTAGCCAATCACAATGGAGTATAAACCACCGTATCACACTATAATAGTTCCTTTAGAACTTGTGCCCGTAGTCACCCGAGCCCTATGGTCTAATAATCTTCCTTTAAGGTTTACAATTCATTCCACACTTATTTTCTCATTTGATATCGACGATGAGATACCATCGATCAAACAATTTTACATACTCTTCTTCACACTCACTTAGCATCACACGATTGTTAAGTATTTTCCCCCTCACGAGATGCTAACATACCAAATACACCATAACTCATTTTGTCCCCATTTGAAGCCCTTATCCATGCGGAGAACTTTAACGACATTCACAACTCTTAGTCTCCCTTTAAATCTCATAACATCTAGGATCCATATATGTTCAGTCTGAATCTTATTTCAAATGCAATCTCGTAATACATCTCATCATATGATCGGTAAAAGAACTTCCAACATTTTCTTAACACATGTCCATATTTTGACATCTTAAACATGATTGCACTTCCCGTCGAATTTATTTCCTCTAACACCACTTATCTTTTCCTCGAAGCTAACGCCACTTATTCATCCTCAATCATAAGTTGCATCTCTAATACTTTCACATTCTTACTAATACCAACATTTCATTCATTAAGAATATATCATTCTTGACCTCGTCTCAAATAATCATGTTAACGGTTATGCCCATAAAATCTTCCAATACTGCAACAAATTTTGGACTTTCCCACTACAACACTACGCACCTCGATGGGTCTACCGACACCGCACTTAAGATAACATGATAAAGAAAACTCATATCCTTATACCGTAATCTACACCATGAAACTTAACAAAATTCTACTCCTCTTTCGAAGTTGGAATTCACCTCACAACATTCAACATACGTATACCGAGTTTTAGAAGCTTCTTTCTAACTATCTTCATCCTTAACCTGACCACGAAGGTAAGTTAATCTAAACTCAACTTTACTGAAGGCATACTTTCCAACCAATTGATCCATCAAATCACCAACAATTTGAAATAGATATTTAGTCTTAATCACCACTTAAATCAGTTATCAAAATCCACACGCAATTCGCGCTACTCTCTTCCTCCTTGACTAAGGAAATTAGAGCTCCCCAAACAATACACTTAGTTTTACAAATCCATTTCACTGCGCATCTTCCAATAGCTTCTTCAATTCCCTTAACTCAAAAGTTGACATCTTGCACGGTGTCATAAAACAAGTTTTGTACCAAGAACGACATCAACAACAACTTTGATTCTCCTCAAACATCATTACATGATAAATAATTACTTTCGGTGCTGGGACCATTTTTAAAACAAAGTTCATCACATTATCTTTCCAACGAAATCAGACATCCAAAACTCAAATTATGAATCTTACAAGTTTTCAAAACAATGTTGTCAGCTTCAGGAAATCAATTCCCTGTGATAGGTAATCGATTTCCACCTTGTGAGAGTCAAAAATCCCAAAACATCACCGAATACAAAATTTGAGATCCTAACTTCAACATACCGCAACACACATCATTCACCATGATTAATTGTGTCAAGTTACAATTCCAATAACCAATTCACACAATTGCATACTTTATATCAACCATTGACACTGACACAGTTAATCTTTTCAAGAACACCAAGAGGTAACTCACACAGACAGTTCCACAATCAACTGGAAGTGTTGCAACATTCAACCACACCAGCTTCATCTTCTAAGAGTCATCCTTCTTAATTACCAAATATCTTCTAGGCCAAGAATATGCATCGACTCATCATAACGATTCATAATCACTTGGTTTAACTTCAAACATCCAACCCAAGGATTGACCTCAAGCTAATCCAACATCTTGTTCAGACGGTGAGTCGCTATTGTTCCCAGGGAAACGTCAGAACTCACACCCCAATGGAACATCATTATCCATAACACCGTCCTCCACTCCCAGTGATGCGAACAACACAAGTACATAATTGTTACCACTTAAGAGAACCTTATCTGACCATCATCCTGAATTCTCGAATTCGTAATCCCTCCGAATTCGGGCAACTATGCAGTATAACCATATCTGCACTCATATAATCAATAACACATCGATCCAACTCTTCACACCAAAACATATCGAGAAGTAAAGCTCTCCCCAATGGCTTCTAAACCACCGCAACCAAGTAGTTAGAAAACAAGCATCGACTGTTTCACACACATGTCGCATGTATGAGTAATGACATTAAGACACTGGTCACAACGACCGACTATGCTCTGATACCACTATTGTAACACCCCATCTAAATACCCCGAATATATTAATTAAATTAACATTTAAATCATCTTTAATCGAGTTTAACACGGTAATCACGGATGTCACAATTAATAAATAGAATAAACCTTCATTCAAACAAGAGCCATGCTACATCGAGGATCATCATTCAACAATTTAATCATTATAAGACCATGTCTTACACAATGAGATACCAACCCAAAATTTAATAAAACATCATAGTTCTCAAGGAATTCAAATCCAAAACTATTAAACAATAATGATTCTCTTGACTAAGCTGCCTCAAAGTTACAACCTAATCGAGCATGACACCGACATACGGACTAAAATGATGAGCTCTAGAGCCATCCTCACCGACTCTCAACCGCTAATTTAATCGAAATGGTAAAGTAAGGGTGAGACTTCTCATAATTAAAGCATATTATAAGCTTCTCAATTAACAATATATTTCAAGCATATTAATCCACCCATTTCAACATAACCCGCATTCAATACACAATTACAACCATATAATCATCATGCACAACAATCATCAATCGAGAATAGTAACACCGAAGACATCCTAACATGTTACTATTCCATACAAATATAATGCATACTCAATGCATGCGGTACCGACTGTGACCAAGTCACCCAACACCGATCCATTCATCAACCGGATACAAGACCATCGATTCGTCCATAACCACTGGACACGAATCCAGCCTAACCACCCATCCTCACTGTATCGGTTATCTAATCCAAGTCAAATTCGCACAATGGGAATTAACTTCACCAAACAATGCATATGCACGCACATCATTAGCATGCAACATCAATCGCCTATGTATACATTCATTGAACATAATCGAACCTCAACAATCAACATGATATATCAACTAATCATGCATACATCAACACAAAGATAACATGCAAACCAATCCACATGATATATCAACCAATCATGCATACATCAACACAAAGTTATGACCACATCGACATCATAAACTCTCATCAACCACCACATGATATAATCACCTATCATGAAACAATTCATCACAAAGCATAAATATGCCAAACACTTACCCTTTAATTGGTAAGCCTATCACCAAGATATATCACAACAACGATAACTAAGATCAACACCATCGTGCATATACAACACCAACAAACACATGATATCAATACAATCATGAATACATCAATCATCATAAACCGAATCAACCCCAAAACATGATATTCCAACCATCATGCATATAATAACAACAGTAACACGCTTTACATTCCCAGATCAATACATCCATCAACACAGGTCTCGCTATATACGCATCAACATGCGTCAGTCAAAAGTCACCTATCTCAAAATTTGGCTCATTTTCAAAATAATTTCAAGTTTTGGAAAATATTTTCATTTCATAAAATAGAGCTTTAAATTTAGAAAATAACGTCCAAAACGGCGCTCAAAACGGACTTACGGTTTGAAAGTTATGAATTTTTGAAGTTTTGAAAAATTGGAAAAATACACCTGGAACCCGGTTCCTACCCAGAACGGAACCGGTTCCTGAAAGTTAAAATTACCGATTTTTGAATGGGGAACCGGTTCATTACATATGGAACCGGTTCGAGTTTATTTTTCGTGTTTTTAATTTTTCAACGTGGAACCCGGTTCCTAGACAGAACCGGTTCCTACGCATAAAAAGTGATTTTCGCATTTTGACAAGATTCATCCATTTTACTCAAACCCATTTTTACCCATACGACTTCCATCATTGGAAACACCAAATTACATCCTTTTGCATCATCTAACACATCAAATAACATATTTCCATCTTCTATGTTCATCTACTGACACTCTAATCATATCCATACATATTCTAACACAATTAGACTCAAACTGACACCATTAGGGACACATTCATGGAACCCTAAAATCTCAAATTTCAAATTCCTACATGCTATGATCTATAGAATCAACATCAAAACCTATAATAAGCATTAATCAGTCGAAATCACCCCTTACCTTGTGGGTTCTTCGAGATTCTGACGCTTCTAGGTTTTCCTTCCTCTCTTCTCCTCTCCAACTCTACGTATAATAGCTTTTCTTCCAAAAAAAACCTATTTTCTTTTCTTTTCCTTTTTATATTCCTTCTAATAATCCTTTATTTATTCCAATAAAATAAAACAAATGGTAATTAGTAAGTGTAGTGTAATTTACTCCTCACACCCCTAATTACACCTCACACCTCCATCTCTTCTTTTCTTCAATTAATCCCATAAATTCCAAAAATATAATTAATTCAAGTCCTTAATTAATTAAATAATTAAATTCCTTTTATTTAATTTCGAATTAAATCGGGTGTCACAACTCTCCCCACTAAAAGAGTTTTCGCCTCGAAAACACCACTTAGACGAATCAGCCTGAATATGAGTCCTTCATCTGACTCTCCAGTTCCCATGTAACAATTCCATCTGCTGGTCCTCCCCAAGCTACTCTTACCAATGCGATCTCTTTGACTCGCAACCATTTCAACTCTTCCTAATCAAGAGATATTTCAGACTCTTATGATCACTAATACCTCAATTCGAGAACCATATAAATAATGCCTCCCCAACTTCAAAACAAATACAACAAATACTAACTCTAAATCATGAGTCGGATAACTCCTTTCATGCACTTTCAATTGTCGTGAAGCATAAGCCACAACCCGCTTATCTTGCATCAACACACCACCTATTCCCATTAATGATGCGTCACAAGACACAACAAAAGACTTAGTCGGATTCAAAATGAAGATCGGAGCACTAGTCAACCTCCTCTTCACTCTTGAAATCCTTCCTTCCAACTATCACGCCATGTTTGACATCATTTCCAATATCACTAACAACTATCCTTCTTATTCAACCACTAGAATCCCACACGATCCATTGCTATCAAGTTAAGAATACATCACCACTCACTCCTTATCCCATTCACTCTAAGATACACGATTTATCACTTCCTTACAGCAAAGACAATTATAAGAACCTCCACCGAACCGCAATGTCCCCAACATTCATACACAATGCCGACCACGAGGCTACGCTCCAACGATAGAGCTTGCAATTAATACATCTCTTATAATGGATGTAACATCAATAAGACATAGAACCTTTCACCCAACAATTCTATTCTGAAATCTCTAATAGTTCATAAACTCCACACCTTCTAATGTTTGATTTGTGACTTCCAAAAGAAATCATACTCGCATAACAAAGTGCATCACGTTACGCTTTCGCTACGCAACTCTGATTAATCACCTTAAGTCATTATCTTCATTTGATTTCCATCAACTACCAGCTCTACAAGTTTCATATTTATCTTTAGACTTTCTCCTTAACATCTACCAAAATCACTGTTCACCTTCTTACATTCTAAACCTTCCACTCTGCGGCCTCAACTTGCAACGTCAACCGCTTCACACACTATCAAGCTTGCAAGATGAGTCTATTAAATCCAACACGATCCCGTCTATTATCAACAAGAGATTAAGGGTGATCAGTTCCTCAATTTGTCGATAGGTAGCCGGCAATCACAATGGAGTATAAACCACCGTACCACACTATAATAGCGTTCCTTTAGAACTTGTGCCCGTAGTCACCCGAGCCCTATGGTCTAATAATCTTCCTTTAAGGTTTACAATTCATTCCACACTTATTTTCTCATTTGATATCGACGATGAGATACCATCGATCAAACAATTTTACATACTCTTCTTCACACTCACTTAGCATCACACGATTGTTAAGTATTTTCCCCCTCACGAGATGCTAACATACCAAATACACCATAACTCATTTTGTCCCCATTTGAAGCCCTTATCCATGCGGAGAACTTTAACGACATTCACAACTCTTAGTCTCCCTTTAAATCTCATAACATCTAGGATCCATATATGTTCAGTCTGAATCTTATTTCAAATGCAATCTCGGTAATACATCTCATCATATGATCGGTAAAAGAACTTCCAACATTTTCTTAACACATGTCCATATTTTGACATCTTAAACATGATTGCACTTCCTGTCGAATTTATTTCCTCTAACACCACTTATCTTTTCCTCAGAAGCTAACGTCACTTATTCATCCTCAATCGACATAAGTTGCATCTCTAATACTTTCACATTCTTACTAATACCAACATTTCATTCATTAAGAATATATCATTCTTGACCTCGTCTCAAATAATCGCGATTACATCGGTTATGCCCATAAAATCTTCCAATACTGCAACAAATTTTGGACTTTCCCACTACAACACTAACCTCGGATGGGTCTACCGCATTACCGTCACTTAAGATAACATGATAAAGAAAACTCATATCCTTATACCGTAATCTACACCATGAAACTTAACAAAATTCTACTCCTCTTCAAGTTGGAATTCACCTCACAACATTCAACATACGATACCGAGTTTTAGAAGCTTCTTTCTAACTATCTTCATCCTTAACTCGACCACGAAGGTAAGTTAATCTAAACTCAACTTTATCAAGGCATACTTTCCAACCAATTGATCCATCAAATCACCAACAATTTGAAATAGATATTTAGTCTTAATCACCACTTAAATCGCTTATCAAAATCCACACGCACCAAGGCGCTACTCTCTTCCTCCTTGACTAAGGAAATTAGAGCTCCCCAAACAATACACTTAGTTTTACAAATCCATTTCATCACAGATCTTCCAATAGCTTCTTCAATTCCCTTAACTCAAAAGTTGACATCTTGCACGGTGTCATAAAACAAGTTTTGTACCAAGAACGACATCAACAACAACTTTGATTCTCCTCAAACATCATTACATGATAAATAATTACTTTGTCGGGACCATTTTAAAACAAAGTTCATCACATTATCTTTCCAACGAAATCAGACATCCAAAACTCAAATTATGAATCTTACAAGTTTTCAAAACAATGTTGTCAGCTTCAGGAAATCAATTCCCTGTGATAGGTAATCGATTTCCACCGGTTCCTGAAAGTTAAAATTACCCCACCGATTTTGAATGGGGAACCCATTACACAGAACCGTTCCTGAGTTTATTTTTCAGGTTTTTGCCAATTTTTCAACGTGGAACCCGGTTCCTACCCAGACAGGAACCGGTTCCTACGTACTAAAAAGTGATTTTCTGCATTTTTGACAGCATTCGTCCATTTTTACTCAAACCCATTTTTACCCATACGACTTCCATCATTGGAAACACCAAATTACATCCTTTTGCATCATCTAACACATCAAATAACATATTTCCATCTTCTATGTTCATCTACTGACACTCTAATCATATCCATACATATTCTGACACAATTAGACTCAAACTGACACCATTAGGGACACATTCATGGAACCCTAAAATCTCAAATTTCAAATTCCTACATGCTATGATCTATAGAATCAACATCAAAACCTATAATAAGCATTAATCACCGAATCACCCTTACCTTGTGGGTTCTTCGAGATTCCGACGCTTCTAGGTTTTCCTTCCTCTTCTCCTCTCCAACTCTACGATAATAGCTTTTCTTCCAAAAACCTATTTTTTTTTTCTTTTCCTTTTATATTCCTTCTAATAATCCTTTATTTATTCCAATAAAATAAAACAAATGGTAATTAGTAAGTGTAGTGTAATTTACTCCTCACACCCCTAATTACACCTCACACCTCCATCTCTTCTTTTCTTCAATTAATCCCATAAATTCCAAAAATATAATTAATTCAAGTCCTTAATTAATTAAATAATTAAATTCCTTTTTATTTAATTTCTGAATTAAATCGGGGTGTCACACTGACCACCTTAGGACCCCCTTTGAAACGTCTACCCATGTTGAGGAGACCAACAACCTTCTTCTTCTTGTTGATGAGCTTCTTCAGATCTTCTTGGCCTTGGACCAAGTTGGTGAACATCCTAAACCGAGCATTTCGAGCTTGAAGATCTTTGATCTGCTCAAGAGCTATTTCGCTAAAATAAATAGCGAGCAAATGAGAAAACCAATCTCCAATGTACCTGTGATGCAATGTTATGATATGCTATGCAATGTTTATGCGAATGCAATGCAATGTTTTCAAGGACCTAAGAGATTTAAATTTGTTAAACAAGCAATGAACAAACATTTATTAGTACTTCTCATTATTCTTTTTTCTTTTAAGTACAAGAGATAGTTCAAAACAATAAAAGAAAACATGAACATCCTAAAGCTCTAAGTTTCCCATGGGCGCTCTTGGTGCCGATGTAGCGTTGATGTTTCGCCTCGTGAAGTAGCTTGGTCAACTCTAACACTTTCTTCTCGCTTGCATAGCATTGAGCTTCAAAGGTATCCCTTTCTTCTTGAATCCAGATCTCTTCAAGTCTTCAAAATCAGAGGCATGTCGATGGAGAACAAGATAGGTATGTCACCTATAGCAACAGTTCCATAATTACCGCAAAACAGCGTGAATGGCATCATGAGGTTTTGAGCTCGAGCTCGCACCCATTTGAGGTAAGGTTCCCAAGGAATGGAGTTCGGTGCCCCAAAGTCTTGGTATCGCTTCTTTACCATGCCCCAAGCATGTATGAACCTCCGCTTAATTCGAGATCGTGATTGTAATCGAACACAATATCTTGGAGAAGCATATCATGTGGACCATCTCTTCGAGCAAAACCAAACCGACGTAGAGCTAGAGAAGGGTTATAAGTAATACCTCCTTATACCAAGTAGTGGTACATTAGGAACCTCCACAACGCCAATGAATGTGAAGTCCTTTTGAGAGAAAAGGCTCCAACGGATATCTGAATGAGAGAGTGACATCAATCTTTGAGACCATCTCAACCTTTGTTCGTTCTTCAAAACTGATGGAGGAAGGTGCGAAATAAACCACCTTGAAAGTAACGGGACACAACACATGATAGTTCCTTGTCGCTTAGTAGTACGAGTGTGGAGAGAATGTAGGATATCTCCAAGTAAAGTAGGCACTGGATTGCGGGTAAGAAACAACTTGACGGCATTGACATCTATGAATTAATCCGAGTTAGGAAATAGAACCAAACCATAAATTAGCAAGGCCACAATGTTCTCAAATGCATGGAAACTCATAACTTTGAGGAATTCTCGGGCTTTCTTAATTAGGAACTTGGCAAGTAAATCCTTAACTCCACTTCTAGTTTCCCAATTGGCTTCAATGTCTGAGCGCTTAAGGTGTAAGGCGGATGCGATGTCTTCGAACTTAGGAACCTTTTCCAAACCGGTGAATGGAATTTTGTCAAGAATAGGTACCCCAAGTAGCTTAGAGAACTCTTCTAAGGTAGGAACCAACTGATAATCTGGAAATGTAAAGCAATGGTGTTTCGAGTCGAAGAACTGGAATAGGACATGCATCATATCTTCTTCAAAACCGAGATAACCAAATCAAGTAGATAACCATGTCTTTTGATGAACCGAGCATGGTCGGAATTTCAAACCAATTCTTTGAGTCGAGAAGGGATACCCATGAAGTTGATTCGGATAGTCTTCTAGAAGCCATAATCCCTACAAAACAGCAAAGATAAATCCCTAGGTCCTTGAAATAGTTAGAAATGATATGCAATGCGAATGATGTCATGATGTCATGTTTAGCACACACAAACAATTCACACAATGAGCCTATGTTTAAGGCTTGCATGAGGTATAGGTGATTACCCTACCAAAAGTTTGAGTTGGTTCATCCCGTCCTATAATAGTAACCGGTTCTAGGAATCTCATATCACGATCTTTCTCGAGGCGCTTATTTCAATACGACGCCAAGTGGTCGATCGAAAATGTCCCAAAAGTCTAATCTCAATGAGCGTAGCATCGAGTATCAACCAACCTCGGTCTACACCAAAGCCGCTATCTCACTACCTTCTAATGGCTAAGATGGGTCAATTAAGGTTCTAAAAGTTTAGTTAGCGCTGATGACACCACGCAGAAGCCAAATACTATCTTCAACTTGGGAATGAAGAGTATCGGACAACCAAAGTGTCACGCTAACGCCCATCATGTTGACCGCAGTAGTTATACGCCTAACTGTCGCAATGATCTAATGCTACTTACCTATAAGGAAACCCGGATCCGGGTGTAGGATCCCCCAACAATATAATACCCAAGCAACCCTTAAAGATAAAGCATACAAGTCAAACAAAAAGCAATAAAAGTTATCTAGAAATCCCTAAGGCAATTCTCTCTTTTAGGGTGTGTCCCCAGCAGAGTCGCCAGCTCTGTAATACGGTGAACTGACTTTGTAGGATTTTTGTATCCAAATGTGCGGATAGCAAGAGTCGCCACCGACTTTTATTTTTATCCAATTAAGGGAAGGTAAAAGTAATGTAAAAGACCTTCGTTAGATTCTCGAGTTCGGGAGAATGGTTATGAAAAGGGAAGGTATTAGCACCCTTTCCATCCGTAGTTATCTACGGCTCTTAGTTGCTCTAGATCACTTTTAAAATTGCTTTCGTGTGTTTGACAAAATGTTTTGAAAAGGCATTTCGCTTTGACTTTGTAATGACTCATGTAGGAGTGTATACAAAGTGTTCTAAATGTTTGTTTATGAAAAGAATTTGAACTTTGAAAAAGTGTGGTGTGAAAAGCATTTGATAGAGCGAGCAACTAAAAGACTTATTTACCCACTCGAATTGGTCGTTTTGTTATACTTCTACATTCCTTTAGAATAGCGCTAGCCATACCATTAGTTAGTAGGTAGCTCCATTCGTTGGATGTAAGCGGACATTCAAGGACATCGGATGGTCATAAGGCAACTTGTAGGAAGTATCCTAGCACATCTCAAGGACTATCATCATTTTCGAGGCGACAATCGAGGGTCAAGATCATGTATTCGGAGGCGACATCGTGGGTCTATGATCTTGTATCGGGGACTATGATGATTTGTTTAGAAGGCAACGGTGCTAGAATACCCTACGCTCGAGGGACATGACCATTTGAATCAAAGGCAACGAGAGAATTACCCTAAGGGTGCATGTCCGAAAGAAGTGTGTTAAATCAGATATTTTATCTTGAAGATTAGTGTGAGCTATGTCCAATTATTAGTCTTGCCATACACGCCTAATTACTAGTAATTGATAAGGGTGCGGAAAGTAAAATGCGAATGTAAAGGAAAATAAAACCTACGCTATTACAAGGCTTTGGGGCGTATACATAATTTAAACTTCATGGAAAATAAAACCCTAGATTAAACTATTACAACCCATGAGCAATTACATTATTGGAAAAATAAACGATAAAAGAAAACGTCCGAATCGGAGCAACCTCGTGAAAGAATAAGAAAATCGGAAATGCAATATGAATTGAACAAGAGAAAAATGTTAGAAAAATGCAAATTTTAATATGAGAAAATTAATATATGCTGGAAATAAGATAAATATATTAAAATAATTTTTGGGATTTTTGAAAAGATTTAATAATTAAAATGCAATTTATAATGATTTAAATGCAAAATAAAAATAAAATAAATATGCATGCAAAATTATATTTTTAATTTATTAAATTAAATAAAGGTTTTTATGAAAATAATGTAAAAAGAAAAAATGTTTTTGGTAATTTTTAATGCAGAATAAAAAATATGAAAAGAAATTAAAATTGAATGAAAATATTGAAATAATTAGAAAATAGGAAAATAGAGTTTTGTAAAAGTGAAAAAGGGATTGTCTGAACCAGGAATCGAACTGGGGACATCCCTTTCAAACCTTAAAACCAAACACGCTGACCAACCGAGCTAGACGCTTCAACCGCTTGGAAACGGACGAGTGGAATACACGCGTTGCTTCCCCATTGCCTCATCCTTCGCGCCAACGATCGTCTTCTCCGATTCAAATATTTGAAAATCCAACATCGGCCATTGGTCGACGCTATGTTCCTGGCAAAAACTGAAAATCAAGCACGCATAATATAAATAAGTTCTAAGACCATGGATCGATTCCTCAGGTCATTCCGAGTTCAATGGCATAGGTCCTGTTGTCCAATTTTTCTTATTAAGAGAAACCCTAAAACATGCTCAGGAACCCTAACTATGGCATCTCGAGTTTCCGGTCATGAAAATGCAATTAAAGTACCCAGAAAGCTTGCAACCTTCCTACTAATCACAAAAACAGACACAAAACATGTTAAATATGCATGAAAACCAAATACGATTTTGATTTTCAAGAACAAACCGATTTTGATTTCTTGTTTCGGATGGTTTTGATGATGTAAGTATCCGATCGATTCGAATGGCACAAGGAACAAGATGGAATGCCTTAATGGTCGTGGATGGTCGGAACTAGGATTGCTAGTTGCTTCAAGAACACGAAATTTTGATTTTAGGTTAGGGTTTGTGGAGCAATTTTTCGTCTTTCTTGATAGGTATGCATCATGTATTTATACCGATGGATTTGGGATTGAATTTGGAAAGAATCAATCAATATTCAATGGAAATCAAATTTGATATTTCCATGAAAATCAAATCTTCAAAGCTTGATCAATTTCAATCCAATCTTGCCTTTCTTGCTCCAATTTCGAATTTGGCATTTATGAGTTAATTGGACCTTAAGGAAAGAATAAAATCAATTTTGCCATTGATTTCAATTTTATAATTTATTTTAAGATTTAATTTGCATTTAAATAAATAAATTACAAATTAAATAGAAAAATAAATCAAAAATTCGTGGCATTGGGCTTGGACACTCTTAATTGCATGAGGAACAAGTTAGGATGAAGAAAAGTAGGCCCATTTGCAAAAGATTTGATTTTTGAAGTATCTCTGTGCATTCTTCCAAAATCGCCCAACTTGTGAATGGTGTAACTTGCTCAATTTTCCACATTTTGAGTGTTCTTGGACTTTTGGAAAGCTCTAAGAGTCCTCTAAGCAATGTCTTTGGTCTCATCTCAATTGAGTTACCATGCTCAATATATCTTCAAAACAAAAGTTGACTTTTGTTGACTTTGAAAATGACCTAATGTTTTGAGCTATACCTCTCAAATGAAGCATTTTTGGACATTCTTGTGAGACATGAAGTTGTAGAGAATTGAATTTCCTTCAAAACAAGAGGTGGTGGAAAAATTTTGAGAAAGTATGAGAAAGTTATGATCACCAAATTTCAGCTTGACTTTTGTCCAATACACCCGATTTCAACCATCCGAGCAATGCTCGAGGAAACTTGACTTCATGAGGCTTGAAACTTGACATGGAGAATCTTTGAAGCATATGAGGAGGCATGAAGACCATTGGAGATGTTGGAAATCCATCTTGACTTGAGAGATACCTAACCCTAGTTTGGGGATTGTTTAGGAGAGAGTTTGTCGATCAACTCTCGAGGAATCCTGAGCATAGATGTATGAAATCTTCGAGTAGATGGAGGGCAAATTTTGGGGTATGACAGATGCTATGGTGACGTTATTTCATGACATGATCCATCACGAGATGTAGGTCTCGACGACATGATAGCTCGATCACATATCAAGAAGAACATGTTGATCATCTCGGAAACTATTCGACAGTCAAGAAGTGATCGAGACTTAATCCCAATAAGTGCACCTTGGAGTCGATCCGTAAACTCCTAGGATTTGTTGTCGCTGGAAAAGGTATGAAGTTGACCCGCCAAGGTTAAAGCTATTCAAGAAATGCCGCCCCGCAGAAGGAAGTCGAGGTTTCGGCCGATGAACTACATTGCTGATTCATTGCACATCTAATCGCTACTTGTGAGCCAATCTTCAAGTTACTAAAGAAAGATCAAGTAGTGGAATGGAACGATGATTTCCAGATCGCTTGACAAAATCAAGGAGTACCCATGTAATCCTCCTATCCGATGCCGCTGCAAGGAAGACCTCTTATCATGTACTTGATAGTGTTAGAGAACTCAATGGTGTGTGTTGGGGCAACATGACGAGTCCGGTCGAAAGAGTATGCAATATACTACCTTAGCAAAATTTTACCGATCGTGAAACAAGATACTCACAATGAGAAAACTTAAGATTTTTGGGTCGTCACGACTAAGACAAGATATGTTGACTCACACTACCTTGTTGATTTCAAGATGGATCCGATAAAATACATATTTAAGAAACCACTCTCTCCGAAGAATAGCAAGATGGCGATGATCTTGACCGAATATGACATCCAAGATACTTCTCGTAAAGCGATCAAAGGAAGTGTAGTAGCCGATCATTTGGCTCATCAAGCCGTAGATGACTATCAGTCTATGCAATTCGATTTTCCGGACGAAGATGTCTTACTAGTCACAGTTGCGAAGAATCGTGACCAAAGTGAGGACCGAACAAGGATCCCAATGGACCATGGTCTTTGATGGAGCCTCAAATGCACTTGGCAATGGCATTGGCGCCATCATTACATCTCCTACAAAGGACACACGCCTTTCATCGCCAGATTATGTTTCATTGTACTAACAACATTGCGAACACGCGTGCATTATGGGTATTAAAGTCGCTATTGACTTAAGAATCAAGTTCTTACAAGTGTATGGAGACTCACTTTTAGTGATCACCGATTAAGGAAGTGGGATACGAAGCATCCGAATCTCATTCCATATCGAGAGCATGTTTTGAGTTTGGTCCCCTATCAAGAGATCACTTTCAATCACATTCCACGAGAAGAGAATCACCGGCAGACGATTGCTACTATGTCATCTATGTTCAAGGTCGATGGGACAACGAGGCTCCCGCATCATCATTGAGAAGTTTGACGAACCGCATATTGTTATGAACTTGATACGTAAGAGAAACCTTGGTACTATGGACGTGAAGAGGTATCTTGAGACTCGTGAATATCCAGGGCATCATCAATGATAAGAAGTTTTGAGAAGGTTCAGATCCAAGTTCTTCCTCAAGAACGACATCTTATACAAACGCAATCACGACTTGCTTACTTCGTGCCGGAGAACCGGAACGTATCATAGAAGAGTTACACCGGCGTATTTGGTACCCACTCCAAAGGGTCATACGATGGCTAAGAAGATTTTGAGAACAAGTTACTATTGGTCCACCATGGAAGTCGATTGTCACCGCCACGCTCGATCTTGTCACAAATTCCATTTATGCGCAAAGTGCACGCACTCCAAGACTCGAATGTTCTAACTCCTTGGCCTTTGCAATGTGGGGAATTGACATGATCGGAGAAATTAAGCCCCACTTCCAAGACATCGTTTCATCCTTGTGGCAATTGACTATTTCACCAAGTGGATACTGCTCGCATCTCGTTACCAAGAATGTTGGCACGATTCATCAAACATAATCTTATCTCGCTTGATGACACTCCCGAAAGGATTATCACGGATAATGGTTCTAACCTCAATAATAAGATGATCACCGAACTCGCACGCAGCTCAAGATCAAGCATCACAACTCTCTCCTTATCGCCTAAGATGAATGGCGAGTGGAAGCCGCCAATAAGAACATTAAGATTATACATAAGATGACAGTGACTTACAAAGATTGGCATGAGATGTTGCCATTTGCTCTTCATGGTTATCGCACTACAGTACGAACATCAACAGGGGCAACCCCCTTCTCTCTTGTATACGGCATGGAAGCAGTCCTACCCATCGAGGTTCAGATACCCTCAACCAGAGTCCTCCAGGACACAGAGTTAGGCGAAGACAATTGGGTTCAGACTCGCCTTGACCAGATTAACTTGATTGATGAGAAACGACTCGTGTCCATATGCCATGGACAAATCTATCAGAAGCGAATGATTAGAGCATTTAACAATAAAGTCAAGCACCGAGTCTACCAAGTTGGTGATCTAGTAGTCAAGCGCATCATTCTTCCACAAGGTGATCCCAGGGGTAAATGGACTCCCACCTACGAGGGACCGTTTGTAGTCAAGACAGTATTTTCTGGCGGAGCTATGATCCTTAGCACCATGGATGGCGAAGATTTCCCACACCCTGTGAACGCAGACATAGTCAAAAAATACTACACATAAAAGAGACCCGCTAGGTCGAATGGCCTAGGCAAAAATAAGGGCATCCTGGCGAACCCAAAAGGGTTCGGGCAAAAGTTAAGGATATATATAAAACATGTACACCCGGCAAGTCGAAAACCTGAAAAGACGGCTTGGGCAAGAAAGGGTATCCCGGTAGACTGAAAACCCGAAAGGGCGGTCTAGGCAAAAGTTAGGGATTTAAGCGTACGACTATGTCTCATCCAGATCACCTACTTCCAGACTACTATCAGCATTCCAGATTCAAATGGCGAAGATCACCTACTCACTTTCTAACGACGCAAGGAGATGAGATAGTTGAAATATATGAGTACTAGCATAGTTGGAACTTAACGAGATTGTTTCCGCATAGCTTTTTACCTTTCTTGTGTACAAATTACTTGGCCATACGCCATTTCAAATAAATACGAGTTCTTTCTCTTTACAATTTTTGTTATTTGCATAAGGTCCAACGTTTACTTTGAATGATTATATGCATTTGACAATAAAAATCTGTTTACAAACATGCGAAAAGTAAGCATACAAGGGTAATTACTACGTGCTCTAGGATTGAGATGACGATAAAGTCACCCATACGCCCCTGCAAGAGTACAACCCCGCAGAGATGTCACTGTCAAAATTTCCCAACATATTTCCAAGCAAGAACGATCGTCACCAAATAAGGTATCCCCAAAAAATATCTCGACAACATCACCTCCCCTCAGCAGAGATCAGGCTTGAAACTTGGTCAGATAGTGCATCGGAGGAAACCTACATCTTTTATTCAGCTAGAGGTTTGAACAGGCTCCAGATCCTCCCAGCCCTATCTCCCAGCAACAATTGATTACTCCTTAGTAAGGTCTACGCACAAGATCCCCAGCAGAGCGCATCCCAATTTTTCCCTGGCAGGGTCTATGCACAAGATCCTCAACAGCGCGTCTCTCGATTTCTACCATCCTCAACAATATCTAGGCCCAAGACTTGGTTAGATAGTGCATCGGAGGAATCAAAGTTTTCTTTCTTCTCAGGGTCTCCATCCGTTCCGTCCCCAAACAAGTCGAATCCTCGCGTAACATCTGCATCTTCTTCAAGATGGATATGTTTTGAAATACCACAACATCTATCATTCATACATTTCTCATAAAGTCATAATATATGCATATGTCATTCATACTCATCGTCATGCATCATACTTTGCATAAGACTAACAATATTCTATCAAAGTTTCTCTTGTTTTCTCCAAAACAGGTGAAAATCACTTCTGACGCAAACAGGTCCAAGATTAATGCCCGAAGCCAAACGGGAAAACTATCTGAACGATCACCCTAG
Source organism: Vicia sativa (assembly GCA_021764765.1). Classification (NCBI taxonomy): domain Eukaryota; kingdom Viridiplantae; phylum Streptophyta; class Magnoliopsida; order Fabales; family Fabaceae; genus Vicia; species Vicia sativa. The sequence goes on from CM038794.1 coordinate 33,162,078, forward strand.
TCCATTCCTCCGACAACTCGCCCGTCCTCCCAAGATTAATACCCAAGCAGATATTCGAGAAAACTATTCGAACGACTTGGGGTTGTCCTCCTCGGCTAACCGGGTCCAGATTAATACCGAATCCGCATTTCGGAAAACTATCTCGAATCGACCGACTCTCCCAATGGTCTCCGACAACATCCTGCATTAATACCCGGTTAGACAGAAAAACTATCTCGACGCATCAAGTTATCCTCCGACAACAGCATTGATAAATAATTCACTGATCGAAGCCCAATCATGCCAACATCTCCAAGTCATCATCCTCACAATTCGTTGCTTAGATGGTTGAAAATCAAAGACAAGTCAATGGTCAACATTCAAACTTCATGATTTTTGGTCAACATCCTCATTTTGAAGTCACATTCATCATTTGATCAAGGGTTGATCATGATTCATCGTGAAAACTCAAGATTTGCTCAAAAGTCAAACTTTCCAAATTAGGGTTTCGAGGAAAAGTCAATAACTTTCGAGCATAACTTCTTCATACTTTCTAAATTTTTCCACCACCTCTTGTTTCAAGAAAATTCAATTCTCTACAACTTCATGTCTCACAAGAATGTTCAAAAATGCTTCATTTGGAAGGTATGGATCAAAACATTATAGGTCCTTTTCAAAGTCAAAATTTTGTTTGAAGATATATTGAGCATGGAAACTCCAATTGAGATGAAACCAAAGAGGTTGGTTAGATGACTCTTAGAGATTTCCAAAAAGTCCAAGAACACTCAAAAATGTGGAAAATTGAGCAAATACACCTTGTGCAAGGTGGGCAATTTTGAAGAAGTGCACAAAGAGAGATACTTGTAAAAATCAAAATTTTTGCAAATGGGCCTAGTTTTTCTTCATTCAAACTTGTTCCTTATACAATTTGGAACATCCAAGCCCAATGCCACGAATTTTTACTTTATTTTTCTATTTAATTTGGATTTTATTCATTTAAATACAAATTAAATTAAAAAATAAGGTATAAAATCAAAATTAATTGCAAATTGATTTTTCTCTCTTCCTCGAGGTCCAAGCAACTCCTAAAATCACAAATTTCAAATTGGTCTTGATATGGCAAGAATTTGATTGAAATTGATCAAAAAAGATAAGATTTGATTTTGTACAAAATCAAATAATCTTTGCATTGATTGATGATTATTTCTTCCTCAAATCAGCTCAATTTCCATCCATTATAAATATACAATGCATATCACATGAATGAGAATGTAAAATTGCTTGGAGAAACCCTAACCTAAAGTCAAAAACCGTTTCTTCAAGTAACTAGCAGCCCTTGTTTCATTTTGTTTCAATCGGTTTTGAGGATCCAAACACGCTCCTTGACATCCTTGAAGCATCCCAAACCTTTACATTGTCCAAAAACATCAAGAATTGCAAGAACACGATTTCGCTTTGTCACACTTTTTCCAAAATCGATTTCATTATTCATGCATTTTAACATGTTTTGTTGTTGTTTTGTGTTTAGAACTAAGCTTGGAAGCTTTCCGGGTGGTTTGATTGAATTTCCATGGCCTAGAACACGAATCACCATTGCTAGGGTTTTCGGTTTCAATTAGGTTTTAAACGGAAAAATTGGACCAAAAGACCACCACCATCAGGTTCGTAACGATGTTTCCAATCGAACCATGCCCTTGAATGTCATTTATATTGCTTGTGTTTGATTTTGAGAATTGGGGACTATAGCGTCAAGACCGAGGCCGACGCTATCTTTTCAAAAATTCAAACGAAGAAGATGAAGTTTGCGCGTGATTGGTGCAACCAGGAGCACCCGCTTACAATCTATTCGCCCCTTTCAAACACAGGCAAGCCACCTTGGTCAAGGCATGGGTTTGTGAACGCAATGTCCTGAGTTCGATTCCCAGCCATGGCATCTGATTTTTTAAAAGTTTGCAATATTTTCCTATTTTCTTATTTTCTTTTAATATTTTTCATACAATTTAATTTATCTTTCATAATTTTTATCATGCATTAAAAAAATACCAAAAATATTTATTTTTTACATAAATGTCAGAAAAATGTTTATTTAATTTATAAAATTAAAAAAAATATTTTTGGATGCATATTTAATTTAATTCCTATTTTATCATTTAAATCACTTTTAATTGATTTTTAATTATTAAATTAACTCCAAAAAATCCCAAAAAATTATTTTAGCATATTAATGTTATTTCCAGCATGAAAATATTTTTCTCATTCAAAAATTATTATTTTACTAACATTTTCCTCTTATTCAATTTCCTCGTATTTCCCGATTTTTCATCCTTTCACGTGTTATACCGCTTTGACATTTTTATCGCTTTTCATATTATGTAATTGCCTATGGGATGTAATAGTTTAATTAGGACTTTTATTTTCGCACTTTTCAATTATGTATCTGCCCAAAGCCATGTAATAGCGAGGATTTATCTTTCCGCATTTTACTTTCCGTAATTTAATTTCCGCACCCTATAAACCGTTAGTAATTAGGCGTATGGTAAGATTAAAATCAACATAGCTCACTCTAATTTTCAAGATAACATGTATCCGAATCAACACACTCTTTCACACCGCACCCTTTAGGGTAATTCTCTCTGCCTTCACGATTACAAATGGTCAAGTCCTCGAACGTAGAGGTATTCTAGCACCGCTGCCTTCAAAATAAATCATCATAGTCCCTTCGATACAAAGATCATAGACCCAATGATGTCGCCTCGAATACATGATCTTGAACCCGATTGTCGCCTACGAAAAATGATGATAGTCCCTTCGAATGTGCTAGGATACTTCCTACAAGTTGCTTTCTATGACCATCCGATGTCCCTTTGAATGTCCCTCTTACATCCAACGAATAGGGCTACCTACCAACTAATGGTAGCTATTCTAAAGGAAAGTAAAACAACATGAAAACGACCAATTCTGAGTAGGTAATAAGACTTTTAGTTGCTTGCTCTATCAAAATACTTTTCACACTACACACTTTTGTCAAAGTTCAAACTCTTTTCAAAATGAAACATTTCCGAGCACTTTGTATACATTCCTACATGAATCATTACAAAGTCAAAGCGAAATGCCTTTTCAAAACATTTTTTCAAACACACGTAAAGCATAATTTTAAAGATGATCTAAGAGCAACTAAGAGTCGTAGATAGCTACGGATGGAAAGGGTGCTAATACCTTCCCTTTTCATAACCTTCTCCCTTACTTAATCTAACGAAGGTCTTTTTCCGACTTTTACCTTCCCTTAATGGATAAAAGAAAGTCGGTGGCGACTCTTGCTATCCGCACATTTGCGATACAAAAATCTCAAAGTCAGTTCACCGTATAACACCCTCGAGTCAAAGTAACCACGATCAATACCAACTTATAAAAAGATCTTCCATTAAAATCACAAAGCTAACCATCCAAAACAAAAGAACTTCCAAGCTCTGAAATAACTCCCTTGAAGTCTTTTGCAAGATACAAAATAAATCTTCGCGGAGCTGTCCAAAATATCACTGTATAAGTTGCTTACTTAAGGCACTCACGTCCAACAGTTCGAAACTCTATCTTTAGAATACTCGACTTGCACTGGTCTAACTTCACTACTAATAACGCCACGCTCGATGTCGCCACAATTCCTTAACTTGATGTGAACCAAATAATATACATGAACATTTAAAATAACTCTTGCTACCACTACAAGAGTACTGTCCGAACATTCCAAAATCATACCTGACGCATTAGTCACACTAATGACGTCAATAATTACTCGCCAGGACCATACGCTATCTCGAAAAGCATTGCCTAAGCATCTTCAACCTTCACACTAATCCGTAGACAGCCAGACTTCGCATCGATCTCACTAAACACATAAACTCCAAATGACTGATTCATTCAAATATCAATCCTTGAAGTAGACACTTGTCCTCAACATCCACTTCGCTTTGACCGCACACAACACACCAACTCGGCAACCTTTCTTCTCGACCAACACAACGGTAGCACTCCACGGAACTCGCTCGAATAAACAACTCGCTCAAACAATCCTCAAGTTGACTCTTCAACTCTAATTCGTACAAACATCCCTTAAGGGTACTTCAATCACAACTAGTCCTTAACTAAATCCATCAAAACTTTCGCACTCATCACAATTCACTCACATCTTCTCAATATGCTTCTAAGAATCACAACAAGAAGTTTGCTTTCCACAATCTTGTTTCTCACCAAAATCCAAATTCGCCTACAACTCAAGTAACCATGCACCACCCAGGCCAACACATCTCGCTTACACACTATTGTCGGAAAGACAAATCTATCCCAACCAACACAATTCCGACTACTATCAACAAGAGATTAGGATGATCACCCTCAATTTGTCAATTGAGACGACAATCATGATGGTGACATAAACCATCTCTACCAACTACAACAATGCCTTCAAACTTACACTTCAATCAAGCGTAATAACGCTGAGGCTCCATCCTAAGCCACAAACGCCACCAAGAAGTAAAACTTCTCCCACTTATTTCAAACTCATCTCGCGACAAACAATTTGAAACAAACAAGTACCCAAGTTGTCACACATGTCGATACAACAGATTAAACACACTAATAACTTGGTCGATGATCGACCGCCCGATACCACTAATGTAACACCCCAATATTACCCAAAGTTTAATATGCAAAAATCAGAGTAATTTAAAATTTCATAAATTCAATACTGAGGTATTACACCATCAAAAACAACTCACTTTAAACAGTTTACTTTAAAGTATAAATTTCGGATACATAGCATCGCTGGAAAACATAAATTGATTCATAGAAATCAAAACATCTTCTTTATTAAATTTCCTCATCAAAATCATGTTTTCATGAATTATGGTTCTTATTCACAAAAGGAATAATAATAAAAGAACAATAACAAGACGACATAAATATTCCCCGAAAGTGCTACGATCGTAGCGACACCGACTGACTAACAAAGAACTATAGACTCTTCATAACCTCGCACGCTACCAAGATAAAGGTAATAAAACAAGTAAAGGGTGAGATACTCCAAAACATATAATTAAAGGCATGATAAAGTATATATATATATATATATATATATATATATATAATTTTGGAATTGTAAAGGATATAAGTTAATAAGTGCATTCCAACACATATCCAACCTTACTTACTTCAATCGTCATTCTAATGTGTATAATCTACCCTATATCGTCATAACCTCATCGGCATACTTCATCGCAACAACACATAACCCTCCGTCACCACGAAATCGTCACGAGTTAATACATCACTAATTAACACGGCGTTCTTAAACAACAACATCAACCAACAACATTAAATAATACTAATAATATAAGCAACATAAACAAAACCATCCCAAATTGGCTAAAGCCCATCTTCACTTTTGGCATAAAGCCCATCATCGCTTTTGGCATAAAATCCCATCATCACAAACATCATCACAAACATCATCATTAGCCATCAAATAAAACTCAATACCAAAATACTCCAAAATAAACATAATGGACTCCATGAGACACGACTATGTTATGCATGTGGTACCCATCGCTTTGTCCGTAATTAGGGACACTTGGCATAAAGCCCATTTTCGAAGATAAAAGCCATCATCGCTAGCATAAAAGCCCTTCGCTATGAAATGTATGTGACTCGACAATAAAACAACACAACACAAAAACATCATCATCGCTCATCCAAATTGGCATAAAGCCCACATCGCCATAATTTATCCAAAACAAGATAAATATATCATCGCATCATAATTGCATTATGCAAACATCACCAATAAATTCATCAAAAGTCATGCATTCACAAATCTGAAGCATTTATTAACAACACCAATTTAATCATCACATTGCATATCAACAAGTATTCATTAATAAATACACCGTCGCAAAACTTACGTTTATTAACACCGCATCATTATCAATTAATTCACTAAATTCCAAAAACGGAAAAATAGTCAAAACATCAATAATCATCGCGAAAGTAATTCCTAATAACCGGCATTAATCATAATTGTCAACATCGAAATCAGATTGTCCTTACGTGTCTTAAATCCACTAAAACACAATCCGGTTCAATTTACCGTAAATTGGCCTATTTCGGGTCGCTTCGTAAAAACTAGTAATTTCTAAAAACTAACCTCACCACTACGTTCTACACGTCAAACTTGGCTAACACGCCAATTTTCGTTGAATTCGGAGCAACTTACTCCGTTGTCGAATTTACCGAAATCGGAAAATCGGAACATAATCGGGTTCTAAATTTAATCGGCTAACTCGTGTCCTAGTTATATTTTATTAATACTAACTAGTAGTATAAGGGGTTTGGAAAAATTAATAGAAACAGAAACATAATATAAAATTATGCAGGTAAACAAATTATGCAGAGAACAGAAAACGCAGGAAAAACAGAAACGGCAAGCAGAACAAAATTCATTGCACACTCCTTGCACAAATGGGACGAACGTCCCTGGCCTTAATTTAAGAAGGGAGGCGTGGGCCTCAGGATAGGGGGTGGGCGCCTCCCCCTTAAACTCCTTCCATCCAATTCGTCCTCTTTCCCTACATGTTTTCTGTATTTTCCAATTTTCCCATTTTCTGTTCTTGTTATTTACTGATAAGCTTTTCTTTTCTATTTTCACTCCTACTTCCATATTTAATACTTCTAATTATGCAATCTAGCACCAAAACACTCACACTCTATGCTCCTAACTCAAACTTCCTAAATCATTTCAACCATCACACAACCAAAACTCAAGAATCAACCCCATTAATTTTTCCCCAAATCTAACATATATCTTCAAAACCCTAACTATATGGATGGAGAAATCAAACCCCTTACCTCTAGCTTGGATGATCCATGAAGGTTCTACAAAGCTCAACCCCAAGCTTGATCTCTTGCTCTTCTTCTTCCTCTTCTTCTTCTTCTCTCCAAAACCCTCTCTTTTCTCTCCCAAGTTTCTATTCTTGGTGTGTTTGGAAAAATGGGAAGAAAAAACAAAGGAAATGGTTTTTATAAGGGAATTTCCTTACTAACTTTCTCTCTATGTTTGCTTAGTGTTTTGCCAAAGGAAAGAAAACAAGGAGAAGTGTTTGGATGAGAAGAAAATGAGGAAAGTGGTTTTATGATAACCTTACTAGTAAACTAAGGTGTAAACCCAATCCTTCCCAATAAATCCTCACACTCTTAATTTATTAATGTAATTAATTCAATCAATTAAAATAATTCTGGGGAATTAAAATATCGGATCCGAATAATGTTTTACCGAACGGAAAGGAACGTCGCCAGATAAATTAATAGATATATTAGTTAACACAATATTCTCGTCGCGAAATAAATATCAATTGGTAACTCAAAAATATTAGTATAATATAATATTAATAAAACAGGGCGTTACACACCGCGCTTTTATTTTATCCAAAGGACTAGGAAAAAAAGTGAATAAAATCCTAAAAAAATTAGAGATCTGGATTCGGGGGTAAGTTATGCTAAGAGAAGGTGTTAGGCACCCAAAGCATCTACGGTACTCTGTAGGAACCTTTTTTGAAAATTTGTATATGTGTGCCAAAAAGAGTATGTGTACAAAATGGATGGTGGGGGTGAGAAATGAAGTATTTTTTTTTTACAATTTTTGATTTAATGGATCTTCCAATGAGTTCTAGACCTACATACCAACAATGTGCAATGTTGAAATCAAAATCCATGTAGTTCGGGTAAAAAAGACTAAAATTGTGTGTTGGTTCATTTTAAGAAAATAGTTTTTAAGAAAAGCCACAAAGGGCTCAAAAAGTTTGAATGAGATTATGTGTTTTTTAGTCTTGTGAAAAAATGGTCAAAGTATTATTAAATGGATTGGAAGTTTATTAAGAAAAGAAGTTTGAAAATGCATGGACCTAAGTCTAAGTGTTTTATGAAAGTGGTTCGAGTTTTGAAAACAAGAATCCTTTGAAAAAGAGGGAAGATTTTGAAAATTTAAGAATATGGGAGGAGATGAAGAGGCATAACCTATGTACATAAAGTAAAAGATAAGGGTAAAGAAAGATCTAACCGGGTGAGAAAATCAGTGCTTGACATCAAGGAGCTAATACCATATTCCCATCCTTTGGATTACCACACAAGCAATAAATAACTAGACAAAAAAACCAAACTTCAGAAAAATCAATGTCTCATATGAATTCATGTCTCAAGAAAAACGGGCAGAGTAACAACTGTATTTGAAGGAAATCCACTCATGATCGAGTATAAACAGAATAATTTATGATCGTACCTAATCAGAAGGTGTCTTGGCCCAATCTGCAACGGTGGTCCAAAGTGAAAGAGGGGGGGGGGTACCTGCAAGATACTCCGATGCCAAAGTAAGTAAAGGCAGAGAGAAGCAAGCAAGTGAGAAGAGAGAAAAGAATGAGATACCTGACCCTCTCAAGTGAGAGGGTATTTATAGCCCCCAGCGCTGGGCCAAGATCCGATTAGTGGGCAGAAATCCAAGCCCACTAGCGGATTGCTAGGGCTTGTGTGTGCATGGAGGCCAGCACGTGGCCTCCTCCCTAGATTGTCGCCCGGGAAATCCGAGTTTGTTCCGAAGTTCCTGGAGGACGTGTGATGGTTGAGATGATCCAGTAAAAGGGTCCGATATTCCCGGGGCATGGGCTAAGGACCGCCGCCACGTGGCCCCGTGGATACTCCAGTTGTTTTCCAAGGCATTTGGGCCTTGATTCTATGGGCTCTGTATGGGCTGCCCGTATCAGAGCCCCCAAGTCTGCCTGCAGAGTAATGACTTTGAACGGGCAGGTGTCCTCGACGATGAGCTCGATGCTCGTGATCGCTCACGTGCATTCTTGGGTTATCAAACCTGTGGATATCCGCGGGATGGTAGTAGGCGAGACCAAAGAAATCAGTTGCTCTGGTCGGGAATCCTAGCTCAAGCGTTGTCATTTTGATGCCACCTGTCGCTTTAGGATGGGGTGCGTGCGCCCAAGAGGTGCGACTTTCGATGCCCAAGAAATTTGGCTATAAAAGGACCTTTAGGGTTTCATTTGTTTATTCTCTTCCAATTCTCCAATTCTCGCCACCAAGACTCTCGAACGCTTAATCTTTCACAACATCACATCTTCAACTCTCAACATGTCTTCGACTCCAAATGCGTAAACATCCCTAATTCTTTGATAATCTCATTTCAATTTACATTTTAGGATGAATTTAGGGTTTGATTTTATGAATACCATGGGATGAGATGAATATCATGGAGATATCAGATATAGCGGGAGAGGTTGAATATCAGGAGATACTTGCACACGAAAGGAGAGAGTGAATATTACGTAAATTAGGTGAATCGTAGAAATTTGAACACCACCAGTAGAAACTTGTCATGGGAAATCGCTGAGTATTACGGGAGCTTTTGATGATTTAGTTGATAAAGGAGTACGTCAAGGGAATGCACCTCACGGGGTCTTCGAGAGAGACCTCTCAGCTGACCGTTGTTGCTCAGGCTTCCGGCCCCTCACCGCTTCACTTGAGTCGGTGGAGGGGTGGATTTGATATCCTAATTCACTTTCTTTCGCCGCTTTCAGTGCTGGGGACCATCCTCGCGAGGGTATGATGCGAGCTACGACGGATAAGATCGCCGCGGACCTTTCCCTGGTCGCTACCGAGCCGAGGGACTTCGCCGGATTTTCAACCGATTCCTCCAAAGGCGCTCAACTGATAGTAAGACTTGGACGAGGGTTTGAACCTTCATGGATCGTGCAAACTCGGCCCAAGTAGGAGGATCCGTCCGTACACCCTACCAGATTCCCGATGTACGAGTTTGCATTCTGGGAAGGGCTTCCGCACGCCCTTCACCGGCTCAAACGGGGTCTTCACATGGTCGATCTCGCCCATCACAACTTCATCCGAATGACCTTGCCTTCACATGTGCATTCGAGCTCGTGTGCCGTTATTCGGACATAGGTGCCACTCTTCCCCTTCTTCAGATCTTCCATCTACACAGATGGTCCGTGATAAGCGCTCGGGTGTTGTTCAAACAATGGCAAGCTCTTCAGCCGTACTTGACTCGCCCAGACTTTAAGAAACGATTCTATGTGGTAAAGCTCACAAGAGGCCGAGGATACCTCGCTCGAGCGCATCGTGGAGGTCAACAAGGACGGAAAGGAGGCGTAAAAAATATGGGCAAGTTTCCTCGAATGGATAGGAAACACTATGAACTGGGACCGGATTTCTATTCCGTGAAGCCCGAGAAGTCGGATAGGATCACCAACTCTCTACGAGAGGTTGGAAAACTTGTAAAGAGCTTGGTGGCAATCTCAAGCCGACCGAAGGAATGTGCTCCTCGATTCCAACCGGAGATCAAATTGCTACGATACATCAACACTAAGGTCTTTTAGATCATGGTCCGACGAGGACGCTACTTGAGGCTCTTAGGTATTTATTTGAAATGTATAAGGAGGAGTTTCGCTTATGGCTGCGCTAACGTGTTTTCTTCGCTTGCTTGGCAGATAAAATGGCGGCCATGGAGGAGCGCGCATGCCTGCTGATACAAGGGTCCCCGGTAACTACTAAAGCACCGAGTCGTCAAACTCCAACGACAGGTCGGAGGACCCTCCGTCTCATAGTGAACACCTGCCTCGCATCTTCTCCCGAGCAATCACCAAGAGGCGGAGGGTGCAGACGAGAAGTGCCCGGGTCCCTGCTTCGACTGAATGCTGCTGCGCCCCATGCTATGCTTGCAGGCTCTGAGGGAGCATCAAGGTGCGGCGAAGGAAATGATTTTGGGGCCCCACTCAAGGTGTGGGGAGAAGGCCCGAATGTCGACGTGTCCGCGGTCATCCGGATGCTCGAGACCCGCTGACTCAACGACGAGGTGGCCAACTACCGCGCCCAAGCTCCAAAGCCCGACTGTAAGCGCCCCCGAGCTCGAGGAATATGGGCGATCGAACGGTTGTCAAGCCCGAGGTCTGGATGATGGTGCAATGCAATGGCAATAGAGCTTGAGGGAAATGAAGGAAAAATACCACCGACCGGAGAAGGCAAGCCGAGGCCGAGTTGGCTGAGCCTGGCTTCCGCCGAGACGAGTCCGCCGAGGAGCAGGCGCCTACTCGGGCGGATCTAATCGGGCGCATAAGGTCCTCGAGGAAGACACCGGAGGTGTCCTTCTTCGTCTGAAAGCGGCGCTGCCGCAGTCAGGAACTCCGGTGGACCTCGTGACTTCGGGATTGGTCCTTTTCACCGTGTCAGCCGATGGGAAGATCGTGGCCCCGATGTTCGAGTTATGTTTTGGGCCTACGAGCCTGCTATTTCCGCCCGCGTGCCCTTGTTATGAATTCTTGTACATCATGGTGCCCGCTCTTTTTGGATATCGTAATGGGTCTAGTGCCTGT